>CM054178.1:70664834-70902334 GCA_028829895.1 Sinotaia quadrata | reverse complement strand
AACTCGGCTATTGTTTAATTTCTTGAAAACAGCAACCTTACCTTCCAGTATATTGTCAGTGACTTGACATCGATAGACCAGGCCGTTATGGACGGTTCGAGAGGGACTAAAGAACAACAAAAGAGTGTAATATATATATATTACATTAATACAAACTACACAGTGCTAAAAAAAGTGTGTATATTCCACAGAACTGTCCATGCCACTAGCTCACGAAGTCTTAATTACAAGTAGAGAGTTGTCGTCGTAGTTAGCTAGTCCGTGAAGTGAACGTCACACTCATTAATGTTCTCTCATTCTGAAGCATCATACACGCACGCACGCAGGCTGACCGGGATGGAACTGTTGTTTTGGTAGTCTTTATTTAACCTCGCAAGCATGTTGCCTGCAATTACCTGGCTTCCGGGAGGATTGGGGGTGGGGTGGGGAATTTGTGCACATACCGTCTTCGTCTGTCTGGAATTGGACACTGGTGGCGGGACCTCTGTGGTTAGCACCACTTGCGAAGACCGTCACATTGTAGATGGTGTTAGGCATGAGGTTCACAGAACGGGAAACTTGTTCACCGCCTGACGTCACGAAAACCTTTGGCAAAGCAACAAGTGACCCTGTACTACGCTTACGTATGCAGACGACAAAAAGGCTTGACTGAAAACCGAAAGTGACCCCTAACGAACGTTAGATCTGACCTCAGTATTCGTACGTTTGTGTGTGTTTGTATGTATGAATGTGTGTATGTGTGAGGATGTAAGTGTGTGTGAGACTGTGTGTGTATGTGTGAGATTGTGTGTGTATGTGTGAGAGTGTGTATGTGTGAGACTGTGTGTGTATGTGTGAGATTGTGTGTGTATGTATGAGAGTGTGTATGTGTGAGAGTGTGTACGTGTTCGAGAGACACAGAGAGAGATAAAGAAAAGGAATCGAAATTGTAAAGAAAGTTCTCTTTGTAAAAGTAAAATATTTCGACACATTAAACCTAATTATTATTTTTATTTATTAATTTTTGCGGAGCAATCTGTCTTCCTTCAAACTTAAGATAAGGTAAAATACTATTATCATAATTTCAAAATATTGTCAAAATATTTTCAATCCATTAGCAATAATATTTTAAAAAGAAATAACGCAAGAGAAAAGAAAAAAGAAAGAACGAAAGAAATTGATCAAGAGAAACACAAATGTTAGAAAGAAAGAAAGAAAGAAAGAAAGAAAGAAAGAAAGAAAGAAAGAAAGAAAGAAAGAAAGAAAGAAAGAAAGAAAGCTGATATGGTGAACTGACAAATTCTTTATCAAATTACTGGTATCAAGTGTCGGCGCGATCAATAAGCACCAAATGGTACTTTAAGAACAATGTTGGTCTGCGAAGTGCTTTCATAATTTACTATTTGTGATCCAACATGTACCCTGCATAAGAAAGTGAATGTAACCATTCTTGTCAGGTGCATTGGAATTAACACGCCCATTGTCTGTGACTAGATTTATTAAGAAGTAGATAAAATCTCATCCCCCTGTGTAAATAAAAAACAGTTACGACAATGATAAGATATTGCCTTAGGGAGGTATATTTCACAATAAATAGTAAATTTGCAACAAGACAGAGAGGAAAACAATCACAAATTGTATGACAACTTACAAATTCATGCTCACTGACATCGAGAGGAGAATGAAAGGTCACATGATAGGTCAGATTTCCCATCTGCTGTCGATAAAACAGGGTCAGATTCTCAGGATGACTCCAGGTGGCCACACTTTGTCCAGAAATGTTTGGATTATTGGTTACAGTCAGATCCCTCACTGGGCCAGGATTCACTTTAAAACGAAACAACAACAACAAAAAATAGATACATGACTGACTGGAGAAAGCAATAAAATAAAGCTATATGGCCCAATTAGTAACGACAGAGTTAACATAAATTCAAAAGTGACTTTGCAATTTAAAAAAGTATCTACAAGAACCCCACGGTAAAAGTTTTTTTTCAAGAAAGGTCAGTCAGGTTGAACTTATGATTGATCTATATACAATAATATGATTATGGTGTGTGTGTGTGTGTGTGTGTGTGTGTGTGTGTGTGTGTGTGTGTGTGTGTGTTATTTTAATTCATTCGTTTCTATTTCTTCTTTCACTCTTCTATCATATGTCTACTCCTATTTTCAGTGTATGAATGATATGCATCTGGTGCATCAGTTATCACTTAAGTGTCTGCGAGAAATTTAAGGAATGAGTGTTCTATGTTTTGGAATTGGCACTCTGTATGCCAAGTACCTGCCACTTCTTTTTGCCCTATTCAGAGCATGGCTAACTAAATCCCTTTACCAATGCACAACCCACAGCCTGTGCTGTGTCAGTCTACTGACCAGGCCTATTACATATGTTGCATTATAAGTATTACGTATATTGCATTATAAGTATTACGTACATTGCATTCTAAATATTAGTATGACGCATTTAATATTAAGTACATTGTATTCTAAATATTACATATGTTGTATTATAAGTATTACGTACTTTGCATTATAAGTATTACGTACATTGTATTCTAAATATTACGTACGTTGCATTATTAGAATTATGTGTAATTATTGTAATAGTGTAGAGAACATTGACAGTGATGATGAAATATTTCAGCCTCAGTCGAGCTTGTGGGTGTTTGTGGAAAAGGTCGAATTAACACACGTGGACTAATAAACGAGAAATGCAAATTGAATCAGGAAGACAATACCTTCATCCATAGGCCTGAAGGTGACGTTAGTCTGCGATTGGCCCAGACTGTTGGTGACGGTGACACGAGCTGTAATGGTGACGTCATTTTCAGTGATGGAAAATCTGGACTGCTCGTTTATCCAAAGCGTGTCGCATACATTTTTGTTGATCTGAGTATAATTTTGTCCTTGAACTGGAGTACGTAAACTACAAATTGATGAAAACCAATAGAATGGAGAAACGGAATAAGATTTCTTTTTTAATTGGCTGTTAAAATAAATCAAGATTTCTTTTTTTAATTGACTGTTAAAAAAAATCAAGATTTCTTTTTTAATTGACAGCTCAAAAAAATCAAGATTTCTTTTTTAATTGACAGCTCAAAAAAATCAAGATTTCTTTTTTAATTGACTGTTAAAAAAAATCAAGATTTTGTTAGTTTCAATACGAGTTGTACGAGATAAATAATTTTTAATAAACAAGCTGTTCCTGAATTTAATCGTCTTGTAGAAAACAATTACTAAAGAATTATAATCGTCTTGTAGGACAATTACTAAAGAATTAAAATCGTCTTGTAGGACAATTACTAAAGAATTATAATCGTCTTGTAGGAAACAATTACTAAAGAATTATAATCGTCTCGTATGACATTCAATGTGATAGCTAGCTAGTTTAAGAAATAGATAGATAGGTAGACAGATAGATTAGATAGATAGATAGATAGATAGATAGATAGATAGATTATATTAGATAGATAGATAGATAGATGGATGGATGGATGGATGGATTAGATAGATAGATAGATAGATAGGTTGTTAGGTAGGTAGGTAGACAGACAGATAGATAGATAGATAGATAGAGAGACGCGGTAAATGTATGTGTGCAAATAAGTTTGCGTGAATTGAGGTATATGAAAACGAGTGAGAAATAGACTTTGATTTTTAAAAAATTAAATAAATGTATACATACATACATACATACATACATACAATCATACAGAGAGATAGAGATTACTGAGTGCTGGCTAAGGGGTAACTGGGTAAAGGGGGGGGGCTGGGTAAGGGGGCAATGAGTAAGGGGTAACTGGATAAGGGAGACTAGTAAATGGGGACTTAGTAAGGGTAAATGAGTAAAGGGGCTGAGTAAGATAGCTGAATAACGGGGACCGGACAAAACTTCTCCTAGTAATTTATAAAATTTTCGCTATATAAAATATTTTACAATAAAATTCTTAAATACTGATGCACATTATTCAGTATACTGAAACGAACACTAAAGCCTAAGTGGTTAAATAAGATGTTGTTATTCATTTATGATTCATAGCGTCTACATCCTTCACTACCTCAGTTTGAAATATTGCATAATGTTATCCCTATTAAATCCAAGACATTATAAACTTAAGATTCTGAATGAATTTGAATTTCTATGATGCATACCTAGACACATGAAATTCCATTTTCCAGAAAGTCTTCACTTTGTTGTTCAATAAATGCTGAGAAATGTTGCTTAGACAACATGTAATATTACTCAGCGGGTACATTTGACAGGAAATGCTGACGTCATCAGAATGCGGTGCATCTGAAAAACAGCAATTCTTCTGAGACAGGTACATATTGTGATTAGTACGTTTTATTGAGAAGCAGCAAAAACACGAAACAAAGACAAATTGTTTGTTTCCCAGGCAACGCATTCAAATGAGAAACGGAAGTGGCATTAATATAGTTACACATTCCAGATATGTACCCAAATTTCCATATATCACAGCACAATATTACTGCTTTTCTCGACCACAGCATTACTGTCTTTCTTGACCACAACATTACTCTCTATCTCGACCACAGCATTACTCTCTTTCTCGACCACAACATTACTCTCTTTCTCGACCACAGCATTACTCTCTTTCTCGACCACAACATTACTCTTTCTCGACCACAGCATTACTCTCTTTCTCGACCACAGCATTACTCTTTCTCGACCACTGAATTACTCTCTGTTGGTCGCCCGTACATTAATGTATAATAGGAACAACAATGATTGAGGTCAACCACTTCAGGTAGCTTGTACAAGCCCCAGAGTAAGGAATTCCTCACATTTAATCAAAGACAAAAGACAGGTACAATGACTACAAATTATTAATTTTACCCTATGTGAAGATGATAACAAGTAATGCCGAACAGGTGAAAATTAATAATATATTACAAACTTCACAGTTACAGTTCCAGAGTATCTGTCAGAGAAAATTTTAGCCTTCCTTAGAGTTCTAGTCTATCAAGTTCGTAAATTCCCCCCTCTCACTTTCTCTTCAGTTCTCTAAAAATTCCCCCCTCTCACTTTCTCTTCAGTTCTCTAAAAAAATCCCCCCTCTCACTTTCTCTTCAGTTCTCTAAAAATTCCCCCTCTCACTTTCTCTTCAGTTCTCTAAAAATTCCCCCTCTCACTTTCTCGTCAGTTCTCTAAAAATTCCCCCCTCTCACTTTCTCGTCAGTTCTCTAAAAATTCCCCCTCTCACTTTCTCGTCAGTTCTCTAAAAATTCCCCCCCTCTCACTTTCTCGTCAGTTCTCTAAAAATTCCCCCCTCTCACTTTCTCGTCAGTTCTCTGTCTCTAAAAGTTTTCCCCACAGTTTTCACACTCCTGGCCATTGCAACCTTATCTTACTGAGTCACACTGGTGGAGTTTCTTGGGATTATTGCCAGCGCTCTCGCATTTCTGGTGTGTCGACTGGGGACCATGTCACGAATTCTTCTAAGACTTCTTGGTTTCCAAGAAAATGAAGTCGGCGTTTGTTCAAACCATTGACTAAGGTATCAACCACCAAAAGTCCAATAGATCAATAGATATTGTGATCCTTTATCCTTCATCAAAAACCAAAAGAATCAAACATAATTTGTATCAGTAGCTAATGAATTTTCTACACAACTAAATTCGCTCCCTTTCTTGGCTATTCTTTCATATCAGATTTCGATCTATCCTCGACTTTAGACCACGCCCTTCACTACACATCGAGGCGTCCATGACACGAAAACGGGTTCCGTCAATTTTTATTTATATGTTCACCTAACGGTTTTCGTGTTGTAACCAGTCCCGATTCCGCTGACATGTGTAGACAGAAATAAAAAAAATAATAAATATATACTCTCAAGCTGTAATATTTATAACATTTGATATAGAAACAGCAATGACATTTATAAAATTTTATAAAAGAAATAGTAATGGCATTTATAAAATTTTATATAGAAGCAGGGATGACATTGATGAAATTCTGCATTGAAGCAGAGATGATATTAAAGAAATCTGGCATAGAAGCAATGATGAACTTAATAAAATCTGACTTAGAAACAGGGACGACATTAATGAAATCTGGCATAGAAGCAATGATGAACTTAATAAAATCTGACTTCAGGGACGACATTAATGAAATCTGGCATAGAAGCAGTGGTGACAATAATGAAATTTGGCTTAGAAACAGGGACGACGTTAATGAAATTTGGCATAGAAGCAATGATAACGTTAATGACATTTGGCATAGAAACAGTGATGACATTAATGACATTTGGCATAGAAACTGTGATTACGTTAATGAACTTTGGTATTAAAGCAGTGATGACAGTTATGAAATTCGTAATTAAAACAGTGACGACATTAATGAAAATTTGGCATTAAACAATGTGACATTTGTGAAATATGGCAGTAAAGCAATGATGACGTTCGTGAAATTTAGCATTAAAGCAGTGATGATGTTTATGAAATTTGGCATTAAAGCAATGATGACCTTAATGAAATTTGATATTAAAGCAGTGATTACGTATTCATGAAATAAATTATAGCATTAAGTAAATTTGATGACGTTCATGAAATCTGATGCAGATTTATAATTATACATAAAATTAGATACAAAAATCAGTACTTATATTGGAAGCCAGACTACTATAATAGTTGGAAATGTAACATTAGCAGACAATACCAGTAAATCAGCGTGACGTCATCAAGAAAAATCAACTCCTGAATAGCTTGTTTTGGAGTTTTGCTACAACACCTTTTGCACGTGAGTTTAACAGACATCACCTGGCTACGAGAATGTAGCTGTGATTTTATCGTATGCGTGTGAGTTGTTTCACTTGCTAATCAACGGCGACATTTTCAAATATAATTATATTTTTTAAAATAAAGCATAATTACAAATGTAGAAAAAGAGTATAATAAATATGGGATTTTTTTAAAGGTACTTTGCAACATTATTCTAGAGGAAATTTTGTTTGGCAATTTCCACAATGATCGGACTGATTATTTACATCTCTGTGTAAACTACCTCTTTTCCAATAATGATTAGTTATGTATACTAATAATGTATACTAATTATGTTTACTAATTAGTATGATAAACTATTGTATACTAATACTGTATACTAATTAGTATCATAGTTTAATCTATACTAATAATGCATACAAATTAGTATGATGAAGGAATATATACCGATAATGTATACTAATTAGTATCCTAAACTATACTAATAATGTATGATGTATACCATTGTATAATTATGTATACTAATAGTTTATTTTTCTATATCGTAGTGTATACGTCTGTATAATGTATACTTCTGTATAGTAACGTATACTAATATTGCATACTAATGAATAATTTCGTATAGTAATGTTAATTAATAATAATGTATACTACTGTATCCCTCTGTATAGAAATGTATACTAATGTACACATCTACAAAGTAATGTGTACTAATAATGCATACTAATATATACTTCTGCATAGTAATACATAATGATGTATACTTCTTACGTAACACTTACATCCAACATTGACGACGACGCTGTCCAGAGTGAGGCTGCCATTGGGCGGTCCCTTACAGTAATATGTATTACTATCTTGTGTTGTTGCGTTGTTTAGCGTCAGTTTGATGACGTAATCATCCATGACGGTGATGTTTAACTTGCGAGTCGACGGATACCTCAGTGGTGGTTTTATGGTCATCAGCGAGGCGTTAAAAGTTAAATTTAGGTTTGTCAGGCGACACAGCAGCACCGGGTCAGAGCCGACCAAATAGTTCATTGTTCCCCTAAGTTTTCGATTTTCTGCGGATTCGAACTCTGCAAAAGTACAGTAGTTTTTACAATTACAATATTAGATTGGAATACTGATCGCCGCTATACAGAGAGGAATTGTCTGCCCTAATACCGGTTATCTATACACTGATATGAATTGTCTGCCCTAATACCGGTTATCTATAAATAGGGGTGGATTGTCTGCCCTAATACCGGTTATCTCTATACAGAGGTGAATTTTGTCTGCCCTAATGCCGGTTATATATACACACAGATGAATTGTCTACCCTAATTCCGGTTATGTATACATAGAGATGAATTGTCTGCCCTAATACCGGTTATCTACATAAAGAGATGAATTTTGTCAGCCCTAATACCATTTATTACATACAGAGATAAATTTTGTCAGCCCTAATACCGGTTATCTACATACAGAGATAAATTTTGTCTGCCCTAATACCGGTTATCTACATACAGAGATAAATTTTGTCAGCCCTAATACCGGTTATCTACATACAGAGATAAATTTTGTCTGCCCTAATACCGGTTATCTACATACAGAGATAAATTTTGTCTGCCCTAATACCGGTTATCTACATACAGAGATAAATTTTGTCAGCCCTAATACCGGTTATCTACATACAGAGATAAATTTTGTCTGCCCTAATACCGGTTATCTACATACAGAGATAAATTTTGTCAGCCCTAATACCGGTTATCTACATACAGAGATAAATTTTGTCTGCCCTAATACCGGTTATCTACATACAGAGATAAATTTTGTCTGCCCTAATACCGGTTATCTACATACAGAGATAAATTTTGTCAGCCCTAATACCGATTATCTACATACAGAGATAAATTTTGTCTGCCCTAATACCGGTTATCTACATACAGAGATAAATTTTGTCTGCCCTAATACCGATTATCTACATACAGAGATAAATTTTGTCAGTCCTAATACCGGTTATCTACATACAGAGATAAATTTTGTCTGCCCTAATACCGGTTATCTACATACAGAGATAAATTTTGTCTGCCCTAATACCGGTTATCTACATACAGAGAATAGTTGTCTAACGTGAAATTGGTACGAGTCGGAAGCATTCCTCTTGAAGCGTCTTTGGGAGAAAGGACGGACAGGGCTGTTGACCGGCCGCCAGAGGTACTAGGGGCGTCAAAACAGCTGAATTTCTTTTTTTTATAAATGACCAAACGTGTGCTTGTAATTCTTTTACTCTTGCGTCCCGCTCATACAGCATCATAACGTACCCGTATAACACTTAACACACCCGTATAATACACGACATCCGTATAACCTATAACATGCCTGTATAACAAGAAATTACAAACTCGTTTCTGCTGCCAGAGTATGCTTCAGGAATAACCTGCTAATTCATTTTCCCCATTTCACAACCACCACCCCCCGACACACACACACACAAACACATATCACATTAATCCTCAGCCCTCATCATCGCCCATTCGCTAATTATCTTAATACGCCACTCGTCCTCCCAGCTCCTCGGTCCCAATTAAAATTGACTGACTGATTGCCGGTTTACGTTAAGAGTGTACAAAGAGGCAGTTTCTGCGGTACAGAACGTACCGAAGGCTGTGTGCCTTTGTTGTGACAGTTTCATTGTATCCTTATTTTATCTGTCAGCGACTTCTTTTCTCTTCTATTCTCGTCAGAATCGCACATGGCAAGCTCCAGGTCACACATGCATAAAGACAGACGTTCCTGCAATGCGTGATGAAGTGTGTGTGGAGAATGGGCTGACGCCTAAGAGGATTGTTGGTTCTGAGTTCAAGTGCATCCTTGCCCCCAACAGATGCTTGGCTCTTTGTAACTAGAGATTCCGCGAGTAAGAGTTCTTGAAATGAGTCAGTAGCTGTCTTTCCTTCCGATGACAGATGCCTGTACACATTGCACTGCTGGAACTGGCGTCAGTTAGCGGTACCCATTTTGCATTTGGAAGCCACTGGCCCTCCAGCCCAGAACATAGCCCTCAAGTCCCGAAACAACGATCCTCAAGCCTGGAGCACGACCCTCAGACCCAGAAGACAACCTTCAAGCCCCAAGAACGGTATTCAAGCCTCAAGTCTAGAACATTGTCCTCAAGCCTAGAACACGATCCTCAAGCACAACACAGTCAGTAAGCTCAGAACACTAATCCTCAAGTCCAGAACATGGTCCTCAAGTCTAGAACACTGTTCTCAAGCCTACAACACTGTCCTCAAGCCTACAACACCATCATCAACCTAGAGCACTGTCATCAAGCCTAGAGCACTGTCCTCAAGCCCAGAACAGTGACCCCCAAGCCCAAAACACTGACCTTTAAGCCCAGAACATGATGAATTGAAGGCAACATTCGAACTCGAATAAATTGGAACTTGACTAATCAGCTCCCAATTTAGGTGATTACATGGCTGAGAGACTAGCTAGTATAATCTTTTACAGCTTGTGGATTTTTAAAAAAGAATTTTAAAAGACTGTCAAAATATGCAAATAATATATTACATTTAGCATGGCAGCAAAAGTAAACAAAACAGAATAAGATGCCATTTAAAAAGTAAGTAAATAAGATATATAAAAGTTGCTAATGCGAAGAACACTTTAGATAAATAATAAGTAAACCTTACCTGCGTCACGTGTTATGGATATCGAGGCCTCCACTCTAAGGACGATAAGCATGAAACACAGACTCTTAAGGACTGCTTTGATCATGTTTGTACATGTGCTTAGTTTTTGTTAATTTTTTTATTTATTTATTTTAAATGCCCAGCTATTCTCTTGCTGCTCACCAGATCATCGCTGAACCAGGGCTCACCAGCTCACCTCTCATCAGATCATCGCTGAACCAGGGCTCACCAGCTCACCTCTCATAAGATCATTGCTGAACCAGGGCTCACTAGCTCACCTCTCACCAGATCATCGCTGAACTAGGGCTCACCAGCTCACCTCTCATCAGATCATCACTGAACCAGGGCTCACCAGCTCACCTCTCATCAGATCATCGCTGAACCAGGTCTCATCAGGCTATGCAGTCAATTTTAATCACCTCGGCATGTTTGCTTTCTGTCTGGTTTTTTTCTCCAGATGAATTGGCCTAATAACCTGTCAGCATACAAATATTGTTTCTAGTCAATTTGTTGTTTTACAGATAATGATGATGTTGATAGTGATGGTGGTGATAATAAGAAATGATGGTGCTTCTGATGACTGATGAAAGCAAATACGGATTCAGCTTCCACAATTCAATAAAGTTGGAGCCAAGAATTTTGAGTGCCTAGATGTGTCTGTCTTACTGTTATTTATTTTCTGTAATTTATCTAATATAGTTTTAATGTATGTGCAAGAAAGTTAATAAATTTAACAATATTTTTTAAATCAACAGCCAAATCTACAACATATGAATATAATCAAAAGAGTGTTGACATTTATATCACTTCACAGCAGTGTTTGATTAAATGTTTGATGATTATTCAGTTTATCTTAGCATAGACATCAGTAGTCAAATTAAAAAAATTATATAATCCAGTTCATAGATATAGTTTCATCATAACAATGAGAGTTGTGTTTTAGAGAAATAATTAAAGTCAATGTACATCACCTTTTCAATGATGGTGGCTGTTGCTAGCACGTGTTCACAATCACTCAGTTTACAACAAGTCACTGTCTTTCTTATTAGATGACGATCCAATGTCCCCCTTCTAGGCAAATTACACAACCATTCCAGAACCATTCCAGAATCTTCGATGTGCTCACATCATGGGGAATCATCCAGAACTTCATACGCACTATTCAATCACATCACGAGGAATGTTTCAGAATCTTCGGGTGTGCGCTACGCAAGCACTCAACGAGGAACATTAAAAAATCTTTGTAAATTCTTAAGACCAAACTCAAGCCTCAATTTCCATCATATTGGCTCTCAAACGGAATTCAAAAGAATTAACTTACAGTAACACGTTTACTGATAAATATGACAATGCTGGATACACACCAATGTGATGTGGTAGAGTACAGTAGTCAGTGAGGTCTGAAGTAGGATACAAGGTTACAAAACATCGAAAGCATATAAAGGCTTTCTTAAGCTAACGATCGCCTTTATGACCAGACTTGAGTTACATCAAAATCAAAGTGATTAGAATACAGAACCTTCTTCAACAAAGTAAGTTTTGGTCTATCCCCATGGGATGGATTTGTTATGAGCACTTGTGAGACTATTAGTCAGAAAAAACTACTCATCCACCTGGAACTGGTTTGGATAGCATCAGCAAGTTGTAACATATTCTTACCTGGGTTGTTAACTCTGGTACTTACAAAAATGTCTTCATGTGTAGTACCCGAAGGTCATGTCACGCTGACATTTAGCAAATTATATAGTAAAGTTTAGAAACAGGGATAGGCAAATTTACTCTACCACAAAATGCATGTAAAAAAGCAAATAGCTAAATTTTAAGGATCAAGTGTCTTGACGGCCAAATAAATCATTGTGTGTCAAAGTCCCAAAGAATGAATTTTTTTACAAGCTGCATTCCAAGTGTAACGTTATACTCATAGTTAGTCCACCATTCACTTTATATTTTTCAAAAACCCGCGTCTCTTAATTCAATGGCATATTTTACAAACAAGTTCAAGTGTGGTGTGTGTGTGTGTGTGTGTGTGTGTGTGTGTGTGTGTGTGTGTGTGTGTGTGTGTGTGTGTGTGTGTGTGTTGTGTTTGTTTGTTTGTTTGTTTGTGTGTGTGTGTGTGTGTGTATGTGTGTGTGTTTATGTATACTGAAAAAATGTTTATTGATGATTCTTAACTCCAGTGCAGTAGGTGAATACTTCAAAATTTAGTAGAAAAAATAAAACAGCAATTATTCAGACCTATTGACTGAAAGAACATGACATTTACCCTTGTATATTATTTTGCTTTAAACCATCACAGGACGATATGTCAAACAGACATTAATTACTCATCCAATGGAGACAGTGTAAAACTCGCTGCAATGGGAAGCGACATGTTCTAATCTCTACAGTCTTATTACCTATCTGTGCGGCATGCAGCCATTGTACTAGACAATTAATTTCACACTTCTAACAGCTTTATTACCTATCTGTGCAGCATGCAGCCATTGTACTAGACAATTAATTTCACACCTCTAACAGCTTTATTACCTATCTGTGCAGCATGCAGCCATTGTACTAGACAATTAATTTCACACCTCTAACAGCTTTATTACCTATCTGTGCAGCATGCAGCCATTGTACTAGACAATTTCACACTTCTAACAGCTTTATTACCTATCTTATTACCTATCTGTGCGGCATGCAGCCATTGTACTAGACAATTAATTTCACACTTTTCTAACAGCTTTATTACCTATCTGTGCAGCATGCAGCCATTGTACTAGACAATTAATTTCACACTTCTAACAGCTTTATTACCTATCTTATTACCTATCTGTGCGGCATGCAGCCATTGTACTAGACAATTAATTTCACACTTTTCTAACAGCTTTATTACCTATCTGTGCGGCATGCAGCCATTGTACTAGACAATTAATTTCACACTTCTAACAGCTTTATTACCTATCTTATTACCTATCTGTGCGGCATGCAGCCATTGTACTAGACAATTAATTTCACACTTTTCTAACAGCTTTATTACCTATCTTATTACCTATCTGTGCGGCATGCAGCCATTGTACTAGACAATTAATTCCACACCTCTAACAGCTTTATTACTTATCTGTGCGGCATGCAGCCATTGTACTAGACAATTAATTTCACACTTCTAACAGCTTTATTACCTATCTGTGCGGCATGCAGCCATTGTACTAGACAATTAATTTCACACTTCTAACAGCTTTATTACCTATCTGTGCGGCATGCAGCCATTGTACTAGACAATTTCACACTTCTAACAGCTTTATTACCTATCTGTGCGGCATGCAGCCATTGTACTAGACAATTAATTCCACCCCTCTAACAGCTTTATTATTGCGGAAGTCATTGGCTTAAAGAATTAATTTCACACCTCTAACAGCTTTATTATTGCGGAAGTCATTGGCTTAAAGAATTAATTTCACACCTCTAACAGCTTTATTATTGCGGAAGTCATTGGCTTAAAGAATTAATTTCACACTTCTAACAGCTTTATTATTGCGGAAGTCATTGGCTTAAAGACTTTGCATGTCTGTTCTGTCAACCATAACTTCAGTGTATTAGTTACAATGTCTTAAAGCAGCCAGAGGTTTCAATCTGGTTACATATTAAATGTCACGACCAATTCATTCGTCAGAGTATTCGCTTTATCAATTGTCTACGCCAGTCTAGGCGTGATTTTGACTAGGGGTGAGCCTATACTACATGTCTACCAACCTGTCTCGTTAGTGACCGATCACGTCTCGCTTTGTGAATGTACACGTGCCTCAATCACGTCTCGCTTTGTGAATGTACACGTGCCTCAGTCACGTCTCGCTTTGTGAATGTACACGTGCCTCAGTCACGTCTTGCTTTGTGAATGTACACGTGCCTCAGTCACGTCTCGCTTTGTGATGTAGATTGTGATCTAAGAAGCGGGTGCGAGTGAAGAGAATATAGCACGTGAAAACAAAATCTATACTTGCACTCATCAACACATAATGATGATGATGATGATGATGATGATGATGATGATGATGATGATGATGATGATGATGATTAATATTTAATATATCTCTGTCAAATGCTAAGGTCAATACTCCTTCTCCGATCTAGTCTCAATAAGTTCCAGAATACCTGTTCATGTTTAGAAGATAATTTCTCCTTAAAAAGAGTTAGACCAATCATCCACTCTTTCTCCAACCACAGTGTGTATTTTGCAGCTTGACGGGTAGATAAACTAAACAGACCGAATCGACCTACCCAAGATAACTGAATCTCGGGGGACCTCTGTGGATTATTTTCTCCTGGGTAAGTGAACAAATACATTGCAACCACTTACCGATATCCGGGTACAAACAATGAATATCACTTCATCCTGAATAAAATAACTACTTATTCAACCTAACTAAAATGACTTCTTTAGCCTAACTAAAAAAGGCCACTTCTTCAACTTAGCTAAAATGACCACTTCTTCAACCTAGCTAAAATGACCACTTCTTCAACCTAGCTAAAATGACCACTTTTTCAACCTAGCTAAAATGACCACTTTGTCAACCTAGCTAAAATGACCACTTCTTCAACCTAGCTAAAATGACCACTTTGTCAACCTAGCTAAAATGACCACTTCTTCAACCTAGCTAAAATGACCACTTTGTCAACCTAGCTAAAATGACCACTTCTTCAACCTAGCTAAAATGACCACTTCTTCAACCTAGCTAAAATGACCACTTTGTCAACCTAGCTAAAATGACCACTTCTTCAACCTAGCTAAAATGACAGGTGAGTGGCGTGACGTGTAAATTAAAATAAATAAATCCCTAAGTAAAGAAATTGATTAAACCAATCACCAGGTGTAAAGTAGGTTAACCCATAATTCTGTCAAGGTGTAAAGTAGGTTAACCCATAATTCTGTCAAGGTGTAAAGTAGGTTAACCCATAATTCTCTCAAGGTGTAAAGTAGGTTAACCCATAATTCTCTCAAGGTGCGAAGTAGCGTAAGCGTCTCCCAATTTAATTTGAAAAAGATGTCACGTGCATTGCTGCCGCATCAAGCTAAGTTGGTCTGACACTAATCACGTGACGACAGTGTTATGGAAACAAATGAAAAAGTGACACTCTAGAATCTAGATCGTTCCCTTCTCAGCTTTCGTCTTTGTGTCTGAGCGGGTGAGGGGACGGGAAGGGGGGAGGCGAAAGAAGATCACGGTACTTTACCTCAATTCGTCAGGGGATAACACACGTGCCGAGCTGTTCTGACTTAATTTGCTTTCATCTGTCCCGAATTTGTTCTATACCTGTAGCTTATAGTACATATTTGCGGGTGTCGGCTTGATTCTTCAAAGTCAGTGACGTATGCAAGAACTCTTCAGAAAGAAGTAAAAGATCGACGTCTAAATTTGTACCCGTTTATTTTAGATTGGGATTACAGAACGGGATTGGATGCTTTATTACTTCTTTTCAGTTGACATCATTAACCAATTGGTATTCCTGTCCTGTATCTTAATTAGGTCTAAAGTAACGATATAACCTGATTAGGAACGTCCCACTAGATGTTACGGAATCCGTCCGGCAAATCAATCGACGCGAAGCTGGAAGTTAGGCTAAAGCAAGCAAGCAAGCAATCAGTTTTACAGAATTATATGATAATTATAATTTATCAGTTGTATTTATGTTTACTCCTAACTATGCACATTTTACACAGTACTCCACAAAAATAGTGCTACAAATTAAACCCAAGCCATTCCTGGATAATACTTTTTGTTGTAGGAAACAACATGGACACAACTGAAATTTATTGATATTACAGTAATAATGTCGTACACCTAATATTTCTACTAAGTGCTCTGGCAGGTCTTGTTTTGCTATAATTTCTGTCTCCGAGACCTGGATGAAGCATTCATTGAAATGGATCGAAAGTCTCCTCTCTTGCTAAATTTCATTTTAAATGTTTTGTCCTTGTTAATAAGCTCTTAACTGTTCTGTAAATATATTTTACAATTTAGATTTGTGTTCACTCCAAAGGTTTAAGCAGACACTTACTCAATCTCTGTTCTCAAAGTTTAGATTTGTCACGAGTGTACTGTAATACGTCATCTATTTAGTCTGCGTCTTTCACTGTTGGGACTTGCCGTCATTTAAAACGATTGTTGCTTTTTTAAAAGACACACATATACGTAGCCTTTCAGGTCTATTTAAAATTTACGTAGTCTTTCAGGTCTGTGTCCAGTACTTTCAGATTTCTCATAATTGTCTACTGTTGCCTTAACTATTCAGTGTTGTCCTTTACAATTTAGGCTTGTGCTCATTTCAAACGATTATCACTTTATAGTAGACACACGTAACTGTTCTGTGTCATCTATTGTTCAGACCTGTCACAATTGTGCATTTGTTGCTTTCGCGGTTCAATCTGTGTGTTGCACAGTTTATACTTGTTATCATTTATAAAGATTACTGTTTAGAGTAGGCATCCTTGACTGTTCAGTATGTGTCCTCCACGGTTCACAAGTGTGCATTGCTGTTTTTGACTGTTCATCCTGTGTTTCTTATGGTTTATACTTGTGTGTTCATTTAACATGATTATCAGTTTGTAAACAGCACACTTACCCATTGCTCGGTGTATGTCCTGCACAGTTTAGACTCGCTACAGTGCTATTGTTGTGCTTAATTCACTCAAGAGTATGAACGCTAGGTCAGCAGTCTTTAGGACCTGTTTATTACAGCATGACATGTATCATGTTCGTACTCTGCCTTAATTCACTCAAGAGTATGAACACTAGGTCAGCAGTCTTTATGATCTGTTTATTACAGCCTGACATGTATCATGTTCGTACTCTGTCTTAATGTCAAACTTAGCGACTGGCACAGAAGTCATAAGCAGAGAGAGTAGGAAACAGTGTGTCATATTCAGCCAGGCTGAGACTGACAATATCTCTACCGCCCGGAGTGCTTGCTGTACCATGATTGCAAAATTGGATGAGCGACAAAACTGAGCAGAAGACAGTATTCTCAAAAGGAAGGCAATTGGCTGTATGATTAGTTTACCGGAAACAATCTTCCAACTGCACCTGGGGCATAAGGCAAAATTATGCCTCCAGTGACGCTAAATGATTTGAATTCTGAATGATTTCAATGTTGTCCCGACTATCGGGCAATAGTGCACTCATATCTGTAATATGGTTAATGACCTTAATTCTGAATGATTTCAATGTTGTCCCGACTATCGGGCAATAGTGCACTTAAACCTTGATGTGGTTAATGAAATTTAATTCTGAATGATTTCAATGTTGTCCCGACTATCGGGCAATAGTGCACTTAAACCTTGATGTGGTTAATGAAATTTAATTCTGACTGTTGGGCAGTAATACACTCTATCCCAGGGGCCTCAAACTCAAACCACCATGAGGGCCGCACGATATGATTTTGATTGCCCAGGGGCCGCAACAGCCTCAGTCTATCATTATTAAAGCTAGTGTCTAGTAATCTATTAAATGAATTTAAATAGATACTGTACATAAATAGATACTGTACTATATATGATTATACTAACAATATAGTAATTATCGGCTGTTCTTTTGTTTTCATTGTATAACTAACAGAAATGAAAACTTAACAATAATCAATACCTAAATTTGATGTGATCAGTTCAATGTCAGTCCACTTTTGGGAAAGTCAGTTGGCGGCGTTTTGCCTCAATCAGCAAATCAATGTTTGTCTTTATATCCTGAGTTGACGTCAATCTCAATGTTGCTGCCAAATGTTCATCGGTGACCTTAACACACATAGACGAGAAAAAACTGCTCATATGTAAATGCTACCAAATATAGCCATGATCTTTGTAGTTTCAGAGAGCAACTTGTGGAATCTGTTTCTAGAAACTCATAGAACTCTAGAACCCTAAGTCAATAGATTTCTGTTTCAAAACGGTGTCACTCCGCAGCTCCATAAGCTTCATTTGCATGTCCGCAGAAACTGTTTCAATGTCCACAGCAAAATGGGACTGGAAAAAAAAATGGAACTCGGTCTCAAATGCATCAAAATCTTTAAATCTGTTATTGAATTGCGTGCACAAGTCAGAAATGATTTTAGCCTATTCTTGTAAGAATGTGGTTTCAAAGTTTCCCAAAGATTTTAATGTTGACAAATGGGCCACATTCCCTCCTGTAAGCTGTTTCTCCCACAATGTCAGCTTCACTTTGAAAGTCGTAACAGTCATGCAACTGTGTTATTAGTTGCTTTTTCCCTGAAGCTGTTATTTTCAGAGTGTTAAGACAATCCGTTAATTCTGTTTTAAAAAGCGAAATTACAAAGAAAGTTTGAATCCGGAAAATGAGAAACGTCTTTGCTATTCATTTGCATGACGGTTTCAATCTCTTTTCTAAGTGGAAAAAATCGCTTCATAACGTTTCCTGGATTTAGCCACCGAACTTCAGTTTGATAAAGAAGTTCTCCATATTCATTTCAACGCTTTCTAAAACAATGTGAACTGTCTGTGATTTAAACGCCTTGAACAAATAAAATTGACAGTTTCAACAACCACATCCATAGTTTTTTTCATTTGTGTACTTTGACTACAAAGAGCTTCTTGAAGCAAAATACAATGAATGTTTGTGAAATTATTTTGTGGTGTAGTGAGGTATTCAATTTAAACTTCAGTAACCCGACAACACCAATGTTTGCAGAACACATTGCTGGCACACCATACATAGTCACAGATAGTAGTTTGCTCCATGGTAGTGCAGCATTTTCTTTGCACTCTTTTAGTCCTTGAAATATGTCACGTCCCGTTGTGGTATCCTTCAATGGTGCTAATTCAAGCAACACTTCAGTTATGTTTTTAAATTGACATCCACACCTGTAATAAACTTCCTGCACACTGCGCGGTCTGAGAAACAGGTGTACTCTCAAGAAGTCGTTTTGAAAACGATTCAAATTTGTGCAACTTTTGAATCAATTGTTGCTTCATATCACTTGCAAGCTCATTAATTTTGCTTGCAACAGTATTAGTGGACACGTTTGTGCTTTCAAACAGGTTCTTTTTTTGTCAGGATATAAAATTTCACTTGCTTTAACCTGTCACTCTTAGACATAAAATTTCACTTGCTTTAACCTGACACTCTTTAACAAAACGCCTTCTATAAAGGGTTTTGATGATTTAGCAATCATTTCACCTAATAAGAAACTTTTGTTTTTACTACATCTTCACTTGACTTTCTAATGTTAAAAAAAAAATTGTTCGCTTGGAAAATGCTGTTTTCAGATTCAGAACGTTTCCTATCATTTTCCCAGTGATTACGTCATACGTGTCACTGTGAATCATTTTATAGTGGAAATGAACATTATATTCTTTTAGCACAACTATTGCTTGAAGGTAAATTAAGCTCCTGAAAGGTCGACAAGTCATGCAATCATTTAGCTTAAACGAACAAGATACAAAATCCGTAAACTAACAAGATATAATATAAGTGTGAAGTAACAAGACACAATACAAGTGTGAAGTAGCAAGACACAATACAAGTGTGAAGTGACAAGACACAATACAATTGCGAAGTAACAAGACGCAATACAAGTGTGAAGTAACAAGACACAATACAAGTGTGAAGTAACAAGACACAATACAAATGTGAAGTGACAAGACACAATACAAGTGTGAAGTAACAAGACATAATACAAGTGTAAAGTAACAAGACACAAGTGTGAAGTAACAAGACACAATACAAGTCTGAAGTAACAAAATACAAGTGTGAAGTAACAAGACACAATACAAGTGTGAACTAACAAGATATAATATAACTGAAGTTGAAAACAGTCTATCAAACGTTAATAGTTTGGCTTGTTTTAATTTATCTCACTCCTCAACACACGCACATCCCCCCCCCCCCCGGACAGTTTGCATTGAAATAAATTTGTTTGAATAAGCTTTTCTTTTCTTAAACTCAATTCTAAAATTTTGTATAATGAAAAGTAAAAATATTTTCCTTCCGAAATTGGGTGCTTAAAATTTGTATTATACATTAAAAGGTTTTAATTTTATTCAGGACCAATTCCACTTTATGAAAGATTTGTGGCTTACAGACCAATGTGAAGAAAACTTTATGAAAGTTTTGAGGCTTACAGACTAGTGTGAAAAAAGCTTTATGAAATATTGAGGCTTACAGACTAGTGTGAAGAAAGCTTTAATTGCAAGAACACGGTACAGGAGTAGATCGTAGAGCGGAACTAAGGGCAACGTTAATACCAAAACATTCATTTTACGTTCTACTTCGAATATCCGAAATAAGACGTGCTCAGACTGGGTTCCCTACGCCCCCACCCCTCCGGTGATTTATAAATTTAAATCTTGAATTACGTTCATATTTTAGATGATCTGCCTCTTTGATTCTTAATATAGCTGTTTCTGTGTCTTGATAACTCTGTTTATCCTCATTATCACTTCCATCACCCCTAACACCCCTTAAATCGACCTCCAATCAGATGTCACTGAAGTAGGTTTCGTACCACCAATGAAATCTCGCCTTTTGGAGCTCTGTTTGGGGGGATTTTGGAGCTCTGTTTGGGGGGATTTTCGGAACGGGGGAATATGTTCCTCGTGAACTTAATTGACATTTATAACTGTTTCCGTTTGGAAAAAGTTCTTTCAGCAGTATTTTTCCTTCTGGCATTGTAGATCAGTCGAGGTTGGAGAGGTCAATAAGTAGAAATTGTTTGTTTTTGTTTCAAAATAGAGATATCAGTCGAGGCTGGAGAGGTCAATAAGTAGAAATTGTTTACTTTTGTTTCAAAATAGCAATAGCATGTAGCAAAAATAAATAAATAAAAGTTATTTCAGTTTACTTACTTTGCTGTTCTCTGCATTTCACCTCGTTCATCACAACAAACTGAAAACTGCTTTCGAATTCGGAATGCTGTTTTCTAGGAGTGTCTGCGTACGTGCGCACGCGCGCGTGTGTGAGTGAGTGGTGAAGAATGGCAGAGGATAGGAGGGAGGGAGGGGGTGTATGTGTGGCATGCTTTAACGTATTGCACGCATCAGGCGTAACGTAATTTCAGTTCACAATATTTTATTCCACACTTTCCACACTTGAATCTCAGTGATAGTTTTAGCCTGTGGATCCTCCACCCCATGCTCCATTCTAACCGCTCGCGCGCGCAGATCCCTACCCACTGGACTGTATCAAGAGATTTTTGAGGAAAGAGGTCATTGTACCCGGATCGAGCTCCTGCGTGTTGTCTAAGCGCGTTGACTGTGATAATCATGTTACGATATGGAGCTCCCTTTTGCAGTAAATGATCTGAGTGTTTTCGAAGTATTTTTTGTAAATTCTTTACATACTCTATATAAACAATTTACATGCTCTATATAAACTCTACATAAACTCTTTACATAACTATAAACTCTTTAAATAACTCTCTATAAACTCTTTACATACTCTATATAAACTCTTTATAACTCTCTATAAATTCTTTACATACTTTATGTAAACTCTTTACATACTCTATATAAGCTCTTTACATACAATATATAAACTCTTTACATAGTCTACCTAAGTTCTTTACATATTCTATATAAATTCTTTACATACTATACATAGACTCTTTACATACTCTATATAAACTCTTTACATACCCTCTACAATCTACATAATGTCTCTAAATTCTTTATTATTTTATATTCTACACACTCTCTCTCACTCTTTACATACTCTCTCTATAATATATATAAATTATTTACTTACACTCTAGTACATGCTCTCTGTAAACTCTTGACAGACTCTCTATATAAGTCTTTATGAATATTTACATTTCTCTACATACTCTGTATAAGTGTATTGCTCTTATTTATTCTTTCTTAGTTAAAACAAACATGTTCACCATGTCACACGTATAAAAGTATTATTTAACGCCCCGCATTGCTATATATATATCAAACATGCTTTTTTTTCTTTCATCGACATTGTTACGATCAACTGTTGTCATTTACCGACGTTTCGTAGAAATCTGTTCATTCTCTTGACAACTGTCAGTACTGACAACAATTAAGTTTCTAGGAAAGTTTGTTTAGTCTCTCCTCCACATCCTTGTATCCTCAAAGCAGATTGTCAATAGCAAAATAAAAACAAACTGAGCCATCTGTGTCTTTCAATTTAGGGCATTGTTGGTTTTATCAATATGAGTCATTTGTTTATTTCGTCAATTTTGGATAATGTTCATAAGGGCATTATTTATCTTTCAAATCTGGATTTTGTCTTGTTAGTTTGGGACATTGTTTTGGGGTCTTGTTTGTCTTGTCCATTGTGGCATTGTTTGTTTTGTCCAATGGGCAAAAAATAATCTTGACTAGCTAGAGTTTGTGTCGTGACGATTTAAGGCATTGTCTTTTCATTTGGGACATTGTTTGTCTTGTCCAATGGGGCAAAAATTAATCTTGACTAGCTAGATTTGTGTATTGTCCATTGTGGCATTGTTTGTCATGTCCAATGAGGCAAAAAATAATCTTGGCTAGCTAGATTTGTCTGAATTATATGAGATGTCATTGACTGTAAGCATTTCTTAATTATGTAAATAATTGACACTGATTAGCCCAATATATTAATGCATAAATTAGCCCTGATTATAGTTGTGCCTCATAGTAGTGAAGATAAATCAGCCTTAACTAGCTAGATGTGTGTATGACTTACATACGTTAACAGTGACTATATCAATTATCTATATAAATAAACACTGTAGAAATCTCAAATGACTAAATTAAGTGAACACTAATTTGTTAATCTCAGAGGGAATTATAAATTTAGAATTCAGTTAATACTACCGAATGACTGAAATAAAATAACACTCATAATGAAAAATTATCATTATTATCTAGATCTGTGAATGATCTAGATAAAAGAACAGTTTTGTGAATGACTGCCAAATTTATTTAAATTATAAATGGCTTTATATATCTTTGCATCACGTACACAAATGTACACTAATGAAATTTGTGAATGACTCGAATTTATATAAATTAATACCCTATGCGCCTCTAAATCGTTTATATTAACGTATACTAATTAAATCTGTGAACGACTGAATAAGTTACATAAATTAACATGTTACACATCAATAAATTTACATAAATTAACATTGTATTACTAATACAGTTTGTGAACGACTGCCGAATTTACATAAATTAACATGTTATACATCAATACATTTACATAAATTAACATTGTATTATAAATTTATACTAATTCAAATTGTGCATGACCTTCAAGCAATGACTCTGTGCATCTCTGAATCTCAAATTAAATTTACACTGACTGGAAGGTGTCTGGCTTAACGCATATATATTACAATGACGGCTGAAATCTCAAATGACACATAAAATAGAATAACTAGAAATGCTGTGGGCAGGTTTGCATAGGCACTTGTGGGGAGTGGAAGGTGGAAGGGGAGAGCTGAGCCATATTCATAAGAAGGTATTTGCCAAATTAAGAAAAAATACAATAAACACCAAGAGGAAATCATGGTTAAGTTATAATGCTTCTGAAAGCGAAATAAAATAATATCAGAATTATTTTTTGAAAATAATTGACGCTAATATTTAACCAACACTGAAAACTACTAAAATGTAAACTAAATCATAAAATTTTAAAAGAGTATACGCTTGGTATAAAATTGACGGAGTATACACAATAATTACAAATTGACGGTGTATACACAATAATTACAAATTGACGGTGTATACACAATAATTACAAATTGACGGTGTGTACACAATAATTACAAATTGACGGTGTATATACAATAATTACAAATTGACAGTGCATGTAGAGTTTAGTGAACATATTATAGTTTTTAGAGTAGCATACAAACGCATCTAACACCTGGTCACTTCAGTTATAATCCAAGCAAATGCAAAATTGTTTTTAAAAAATGTCTTAAATTTTGATGCAATCTATAGTTATAATTTATATAAGAAATTGATAGCAACACAAACAAAGTGATGGCCAGAAAAGAGTACATTTATATTTCAAAACGCTTTATATACATTCACTTTTTTAAAAAGCATTGTTTGCATCTAAACTATATATATATATATATATAAATAGAATGATAGAATACAATTGTATGAATAAATAATTATAGAAATTGCTCTAGAGAAATTACTCTCTAGAAAGAAAATATACTTTTGTCTTTAAATGCTAATTTACAGTATAGTTGTGTCTTCTAGTGCTAATTTCTTTACTGAGGAATTGTTCAGTACACGTCATCCCAATATATTCTGACTGCTGGCTGTTATACTTCTGACTGACAGAATACAATTTGACATTAAACTGGAGTAAAACACTTTACACAGAGTATAGCTTGTTGCATTTCTGACTGCTGGCTGTTATACTTCTGACTGACAGAATACAATTTGACATTAAATTGGAGTAAAACACTTTACACAGAGTATAGCTTGTTGCATTTCTGACTGCTGGCTGTTATACTTCTGACTGACAGAATACAATTTGACATTAAACTGGAGTAAAACACTTTACACAGAGTATAGCTTGTTGCATTTCTGACTGCTGGCTGTTATACTTCTGACTGACAGAATACAATTTGACATTAAACTGGAGTAAAACACTTTACACAGAGTATAGCTTGTTGCATTTCTGACTGCTGGCTGTTATACTTCTGACTGACAGAATACAATTTGACATTAAACTGGAGTAAAACACTTTACACAGAGTATAGCTTGTTGCATTTCTGACTGCTGGCTGTTATACTTCTGACTGACAGAATACAATTTGACATTAAACTGGAGTAAAACACTTTACACAGAGTATAGCTTGTTGCATTTCTGACTGCTGGCTGTTATACTTCTGACTGACAGAATACAATTTGACATTAAACTGGAGTAAAACACTTTACACAGAGTATAGCTTGTTCTGACTGACAGAATAAATATGAATTAAAACTTCTTTTATTCAAGATAGAGGGAAGTGGAATGGCAGTAACCCTCAAATTGCTGTACAAGGGTTATTTGATCTTGAGTGTATAGTCATATCAAGAGCATAAATGAATTATGTAACATCCCCTTTTTATCAAGTTAAGAGTGATCAGGTCTAATATTAAATAACAAATAAAGTATAAAGAAGATAAACAAAAACAGAAGGGATAAGTTCGAAATCGAGGATTTAACTTCCGATAGAGATAAATAGATAAAGTCTTCCATTGTAGGAGCTTTAACTTCGCGACCAAACCGAGTTCTTACAGGGATTTTAGTAGGGCTCTCAGCAACAGTCTGTAAAGGATTGGTTCGGGTCTAGTGCTGGATAGGAATTGACGGTGAAACTGGTACAGAGTTTGCAGGGTCAGTCTTTCAGGAAAAGCAGTCTTTGGGACTTCAAGTTGTTAGGGCATCCGGAACAGCTATCGGAACAGCAGCAGGAGTGACGGTTGCCATAGTAGTAGATGGTAACACTTTCTTCATGTACACTCGATTGCGACGATATAGCGTGTCGCCTGACTCGACTTCATATGAGCGTTCGTCAAGTCTCTTAGTGACAGTACCACTTGTCCATTTCTCTGAGCTGAGAGTGAACGGCTTCATCTTCACGATATCACCTTCTTCAAGGGGAGGCAAGTCTTTAGCACCAGTGTTGTAATACTCAGCGGATTTCTTCTGTTTCTTCATCAGCTCTGCTCTGTCGCTTTCTAGTTCGGCCTTTCTAGGCTTTAGCAAATTCCCTGACGTGGACATCAGAGTTCATGTTCTTCTGTTGAGTGCCAGAACTTACAGCTAGGCTTAGAGTTAAACTGAGTGCCAGAACTTACAGCTAGTCTTAGAGTTAAACTGAGTGCCAGAACTTACAGCAAGGCTTAGAGTTAACTAAGGGCTCCTCTTCTTGGGCTTATCACTATAAGATACAGTACAAGCTTCATCAAGAACTTCAATATTAGCAGCCTCTGCACCAGATACAGATGTTGAAGACAAGTTCTTTAGCTGTTGATGAGTCGCCTCATCCGCTCTACACATGTCGAGGTAGGCCTTGAGAGTAATATCAGACTCCTGTAGTAAACGTTTTCTAGTGCTGTTGTCTCCGACCCCCAGGACGATACGTTCTCTCATTAGAGTGTCTTGCATATGCTCGCAGACGTGGCATGTTATCTCTAGAGTGCGAAGAGCAATTATATAGTCCTCTATTTTTTTCAGCTGTTTGGTCCCTCTTGTATGAACATGTAACGTTCATGCGTCTGATTAGTCTTACCAATGTAATGCTCATCGAAAGTTGTGATGACGTCTTTTACCTTGTGCACAGCAGCTAACTGCATTGAACTGTAGACAGAAAGACCACTAGGGCCCAGAGTGTGCAGAAACAGCGCCTTCAGATAACCATCTTCTCCTTCTGTATTGATGCGAGTAACGATACAATAGTCCCACGTGTGTTTGAACAGCTTCCATTCTTCTGCAACATTCTTCACATTTACAGGAGGTGGAGGGCGAGTACTAGGTCTGTCAACGTGTCTTTGTTGAGGATATTCCATATTCGTGATAGAGAAAAAAAGCGTCACAGATAAAGAAACAACGTCACGTTACAGAGTGGTGTATGAGCGCGTAAGAAATGAGCGCGTAAGAAATGCGCGCGATGTCGTGAACCGCTTAAAGTAAAAGAAATTGCAATCAGAGATGAGAACAGTTGTTTACTCACGGTTCTTTGTCTTCAACGGGTTTTAATACAACTACTCCCTGCCACCAAGACAAAACACGACAATTTGACATTAAAACTGGAGTAAAACACGTATCTTCTTTTATTCAAGATAGAGGGAAGAGGAAGGGCAGTAACCCTCAAGTTACTGTACAAGGGTTATTTGATCTTGAGTGTAGAGTCATATCAAGAACATAAGTGAATAATATAACAGGCTATCATCCCAAGAATCATTAAAAGATAGTGACAGTGACCCAGGTAAGTATTTGTACTCGCTAGCAATAACAAAGACGTGTGTCGTGTAGTTGTTACACTTTATTTGCTTCAATGTCCTTAGAAGTTTTAATTTTAAAAAGTAACGGCTAACAAAGATAATGATACTAAAACTCGGACATCTGAAACTGAAGCCTAATGCAAAAGTGAAACAATCCAAAGCTAGACAGAGCGACTGAAAGGTACTCGCTCAGTCGTAAAGAAATGCGAGATTAAAAATGAATGTCTATCTATTGATTTCAGCGAGGGGGGGTTGGGGTGGTGGGGAGGAGGGAAAACGGTCCAAAAGCCACGCAGGTGAGCTTTGCACAATAAAATAAGGGCGGATAACTCAGGATTGCCAGTCGGCTCGGAGAGATAGGTATCGGAACTTGAAAGAAACATTAAAAGCCCGGGAAATATCTGTTCTGTATCATGTGTCGTCAAATTTAAGATTTTTTTTTTTAAAGATACATGTTTTGAGAATCGTCTAAATTGGGAGAAGTCTTCTAAACGGGATAAACAGAACCCGACTACAGAGATGTGCAAGACGAGTTTCGGAGTAGTTTTAGTAATAGATGGGGATGTAGTGGCAGTAGTTGTGACAAAGGTAGTGGCAGCGGTGTTGTCATAGTGGTGGTGGTGGTGGTAATAGTGGTAGTATTTATGATTAAAAATGTCAGTGGTAAGTGTTATTGTGGTAATATGTGTGATAAAAGTAATAACAGTAGTAGTGGTGGTGGTGGTGGTAATATGTGTGAGGGCAGCAGCAGTAGTTGTTGTAATAGTAGTGCTAGCGGTGTAGAAGTGTGGTACGTGTGAGTGTGGAAAGAGAAGTAGAAGTAGCAGTACGAGTGACAGTACAATAGGAAGTAGTAATACTGACTTCTCTTAATTGTAACATTACTTTTCTCTTTACCCATTATTTTCTAATGTATAATCCTCAGATCCTGGAAAATGCATATTTATCCGAAAAAATTATTATGACGATGATGATGACGATGATAGCATGGTACTGTTCTTGGTGGTGATAATGATGATTATGATGATTATGTCATTGATGATATTGTTGTTGATGATTACGATGAATAAGAAATTACAATGACGACAATGGTGATTTTCTCCTTTTCTCAATTTTTATGATACTTATCTAGTTTATCTCAACCGTCCTGTATTTAGTCTTCATTTACTTATCGCCACCATCGTCTGGCATACCGGACACCAGGATATCTATCATACAGATCACAGGTATAAGAACATTTTATGAAAGGTCACAAGGCTACTTCCGGTGATCAATTATCCTATACTGACTGAGTGAACAGGGGACTTTGACTTTGTACAAATAATTGTTACCAAACCCAAGTGGATCCTTCTCACATTTCCAACTGATCATGCACAGTTTCAACCCTCCAGATAGGATTACCCCATCCGTCCATCTGAGCGGAAGTCGCGTGGCTTGGAGCCCCTTAATCGCTGCCACACTGCTATTCAAATAAGTCTTGTTCGTGGTATGACGTCGTTCGTTCGTTATGGATGTAGTTTGATCCGTTGTGATTCACTTTTGTGATTTTGGTAGTCCTAGATATTGTTCATTGTTCAGATCTGAAAAAAGTTTTCTCCCTCCCCAAACACATCTCATTCTCTCTCAACACTCATTTACAAGCAGAATTATACTAAATACTCCTTGATTGACAAGGGTTTATACAAAGCATACATTTACAAGCAGAGTTGTACTAAATACTCCTTAACTGACGGAGGTTTACAATACCACACATTGACAAATAGGGTTTACACTAACACATTTTCAAAGATAGGATTTATACTATGCATATCTTCACAGACAGTGTTTATTAAACACATCTTCACAAACAGGATTTCAACTATACACAACATCACAGACAGGGTTTATCCTAAACGCATCTTCACAAACAGAATTTTTACTAAACATAACTTCACAGTCAGGGTTTATGCTAAAGTGCTAAACACAACTTCAGACAGGGTTTATGCTAAACATAACTTCACAGTCAGGGTTTATACTAAACACAACTTCACAGTCAGGGTTTATACTAAACACAACTTCACAGTCAGGGTTTATACTAAACACAACTTCACAGTCAAGGTTTATGCTAAACACAACTTCACAGTCAGGGTTTATTCTAAACACAACTTCACAGTCAGGGTTTATGCTAAACACAACTTCACAGTCAGGGTTTATACTTAATACATTGCCACCGACTAAGCTAGCATTAATTACTTTGAGAGACAGGATTTACAATGTTTTTAAATGCAGAAAGTTCATTCCAAACACTTTTTTATATTCGACATCCATTGGTTTTCCCCACCCACCCCAACCCGGCCAGTGATGTACGTGACTGCTTTAATTCGAACAGATAGACACGTGACTGTTTTCGTATTGAGAACCTGACAGAGGATTTGTACTCAAGTCTCGATGACGTAAATATCCACGTGTACAGTAGGCCATGTCATTCTCTTAGCGCACTTCTCTAAGGTGAACATGCAAGCCAGAGAACGCATCTGTAATCACTTCTCTAAGGTGAACATGCAAGCTAGAGAACGCATCTGTAATCACTTCTTTAAGGTGAACATGCAAGCTAGAGAACGCATCTGTAATCACTTCTTTAAGGTGAACATGCAAGCTAGAGAACGCATCTGTAATCACTACTCTAAGACTGGTATCTCAAACAACACACGTGCAAGTTTGCAAAGCGAAATTCTCACCAATCTAAGTCAATCTTTTGAGTATATCATTCTGTTCACTGTTAACTGTTACTAAATAATGCCAGTTTTTTGAGTATATCATTCTGTTCACTGTAAACTGTTACTAAATAATGCCAGTCTTTTGAGTATATCATTCTGTTCACTGTAAACTGTTACTAAATAATGCCAGTCTTTTGAGTATATCATTCTGTTCACTGTAAACTGTTACTAAATAATGCCAGTCTTTTGAGTATATCATTCTGTTCACTGTAAACTGTTACTAAATAATGCCAAAATCAAGTGGAGATCTTTATACTTTATAGATCTAAAATCCTTCCAAACATAATTTTAAAAATCAGTTTTGTAGTCCGTGAATATTATTTGCACAATATCATAATGACCTCGGCACAATATCATAATGACCTCGGCACAATATCATAATGACCTCGGCACAATATCATAATGACCTCGGCACAATATCATAATGACCTTGGCACAATTTAAAATACTTAATCCAATTAACCTTGTCTCGCTCCTCTGAATATATCAACAGATTTTTTCCAGGCCACTAAGTCATAGATATTTATTTCTTCTTTTTGAGAATGCGTGTATTTGTGTGTGTGTGTGTGTGGTTTAAAATGCTTGTCTGTGCGTACGTGTTGTGTGTGTGTATGTATTGAGAATGCAAGTCCTTAAGACAGCTAGAATCAATAGCAAACAATAAATTCAACTGTTTATAACATTATTAGAGACAGAAAAGGGAGAAATTATCAATTTTACCTACAACTGAAAATTATCTCAGCCGTGTTCCATTTAAAAAATACATTTTGCTTTTGATTCCAAAACATAAATAAATAGTTCAAACCCACTTAGACACACAAAACAACTGACAGACAAAGAGACTAACGGCTAGTAGACACCGTTATAAAGAAAGTCTTAACTAAAAACACAATTGGGTAAATGTACAGGTAGTTAGACAAGAGCATAGACAGACTGCTAAAGTAAGGTAGGTAGGGGAAGAGAGAGACACAGAGAGAGAGAGAGGTGGTCTCTCCATTGTTTTCGAGTTTTAATTTGTTCAATAACAAAAACAGAAATGCCTCTTAAGCTTGGAACTTACCACATGACCTCTGATCACAACAGTATCACACTGATAGGTGTCTTGAGTGGCAAATGGCAAGTTTTGCGCTCCGGGTAAGATTTTTATTTATTTTGGTTGTAAAAGTAGATCGGGTGTATGAACACGCACTCTTTTACTAGGTAAAAGCTTGAAAGAGAAGTACATCCTGATTACCTAAGCTTACAAATTTATTTTAAAAATTCAGTATTTTACCAGGTAACATATTGCAAGTCTGTTTATATCAGCTCTTGAAATAATTAAAATTAAATCTTTAAGTGGTCACAGAACATATACTGAGTCTGTGTGCGTGTTTATGTGTGTGTGTGTGTGAGTGTGAGAGAGAGAGAGAGAGAGAGAGAGAGAGAGAAAGAGAGGGGGGAAGAGAATTTATTCACTAGTTAATTATATATATATATACGTATGTACATGTGAGAGGGGTGGTGGTGAGAAATTATTCACTAATTAATTATGTTTATACGTTTGTGTGTGTGTGTGTGTGTGTGTGTGTGTATGACACAGAGAGAAATGATTCACTAGTTAATTATATATATATATAAAACTCACTCACTATATATACATATCTGTGTCTTTACACTTTATTTACTTTACACTGTACGTGTTTTGTGCTATGCGCGTGTCGCAAGGGAGACAACATATATGCAGCAAGAAGCTGAAGAAAGGAGAACTCTTCTGCACCTCCCAGAACAGCCACAGTGGACACAATGAATTCCTTGAAATTTCTTTGAGTTTCTCCCTGCGCAAGCTTTCTAGTATTATATTTTTAACTATGCCGTAACGAGCACGTTAAGCAGTCGAGGACTGAGTAGCCTTTCAAAAACCGCCATTCAATCGTGAAAATTTGTGTTCCGAGTGACCTACAGAAACGTGTCTTCTTGAAGGTTCGCATGCCATCAGTAGTTGACTTTGTTTATTTTACTTTTTAAAAAGTAACTTACGTCATGTTGACTAGCTCATCAACGAGCAAAATAATTCGATCTAATTTGGGGATTGATTAATTTAAAATAATTTAATTCAAGCTCAAGAGAAACTGGTCGTAGTTATGAGGAAGTATGGAAGTTAAATTTCAACCCTAAACAAATTTTAGAAAAACAATAGTTAATACTACAGACAACAAATAGAATATATATATAAAGCTCACTCACTCACTCACTCTCTCTTACACACACACACACAGTCACATACCTTTGCCGTTGCTATAATCTACATACAATCATTGTCACCATCATCATCATCATCATCATCAAGACAAAATATCAGAAGCTTTGCAAGGAAATACTGGTGTAAAGATTAAAAGAAATTATTACTGTCAGGCATTAAATGTACAAAACACGATAAGAATTGAACTATATGTGAATAGGTTTTTCTTCTTTTATCTGTAATCAAATTATTTATGAGATTACGAGAGAGCTTCTCAATTGGGAGAAAGAATTATCATTTATATGTTCCTAATAATCTGCACCTCTCAGTTGCGGTTGGAGAACTGGATAGTGACTTCCCTTGGCACGTTCTAAAAAGAGAGCATTTTTTGTTTAGCGACGTGTGTAATTTGCAAACAGCAGAAGAAAAGCTGAAGAAATACTATCAGGAAATGAGAACTTCATCGTAATTAAATTATAACTATGTGTATGTGTATTCATAATTATAATTATTGTATATAATAGAATATAACACTTATTTTATGTGCCATGACGAACGTATTTAGCATTGTTGTGTATGCTGACATAAGAAAAGAAATATATGCCGCTGGATGATGTTCATGGTTGAAAGAAGCTACACAAAATGAATGAGCGAGTGTTAAGAGTGATTTAATTAGTGTTAGTTAGCTTGGTTAAATGTCTCATCTTTGGATAGTCTAAATGAAATAGAACAATAACCGCTAATTTGCGATAAAAATCAGACAGGAGCATACTGATTGATCGGTAAAAAGCTAGCTGCCCGTCAAACTCGGACATTAGTGTGGGCGAAGTTCGTTAAACCAGACTGGTCAATAGCTTATAGTCTTATGCGGTCAGCGTCTACGGTCGAGAAGTAATCTGACAATATAAGAGTGGACGAAAGGGCTGGCATTCTGCAAGATTCTAGAATCTAAACTAAGAGAAAGAACTCTTGGTTAGTTGGGTCCACGTTTTGAATGAAGTAAACTCAGGAGGAGTGAACAAGGCGAGTTTCGAGAACCCTGTTTGGAAGGTAAAAACTTAGCGACTGTGAGAGAGTAAATTTGGTAATTTAACTTGTATTTTTATTGAACTGCGTAGGAGGAAGAGAGTAAATTTGGTAATTTAACTTGTATTTTTATTGAACTGCCTAGGAGGAAGAGAATAAATTTGGTAATTTAAATTGTATTTTAATGAAGTGCGTAGGAGGAAGAGAGTAAATTTGGTAATTTAACTTGTATTTTTATTGAACTGCCTAGGAGGAAGAGAGTAAATTTGGTAATTTAAATTGTATTTTTATTGAACTTCCTAAGGAGGAAGAGAATAAATTTGGTAATTTAAATTGTTAATGAACTGCGTAGGAGGAAGAGAGTAAATTTGGTAATTTAAATTGTATTTTTAATGCAATGCGTAGGAGGAAGAGAGTAAATTTGGTAATTTAAATTGTATTTTTAATGAACTGCTTAGAAGGAAGGGAGGAAAGTACTGTGCTGTAAGTTGTACATCTAATTAAAATTTTATTTCAACGATCGGTGTGAGGTAATTTAAAAAATAAGATAGAATCGTGGAGAGAAGAAACCCAAGGGAAATAATCCTTGTATATTTATTACGTTCCTTGTTTCACACTTCGACTGTGGTTCCAGTTTCTAGTGACCGGTCGTTTTGCCAAAGGTGTACATTGGAGTTGAGGTCAAGAGCTGAAGGTGTCAATGTCTTGTGTGTGTGAGTTAAGTGACAGTTAAGTAGTGTTCAGAGAGGCCAAAAGAATTTCTTACAAATCTAGGGTCGTGAACTGCGCACAAATTATTGAACAGTTAGTGATCAGAAAGTTGTTAGAAAGAAATCGATCTGTGATAACAGACCATTATAAGAATATGATGCCAATTTTCTTTTATATTAAGTTTAATTGTTAATTGCTGACCTCCTCTTACCTTGTTAATGTTAGTCATTTGTTAAATGTAATTGTAATGTCATACTGTAACGCTTAGTGTAAATGTAACATAATAGTCTATATTAATTATTTATGTCACAGTATTGACTGCATGCAGGAGCGACAAGTCACCCCAGCTAATACCAGATCATCACCGTAAAAATAGTCGAGAGTACCTGTGTCTGTAGTGGATTAATGTGTTATGTCTAAGTACGTTTGAGCAAATTGCATAAATACAGAGCATCCATGTATCACAGGACAAATAAAAACGTTTTGAAATGCAAAGGTCAGGCATGCTTTACATTTCTGAGAAAGAATTCTATGGAAATGAGCTATTAAAGCTTAGACTTTCATAATGTAGCTTTTGGGAATCTACACGTAATGGGCGTTATTGGAATACCTGCCATCCTTAAAAGTAAAAAAGATATTTTAAGTACTGAGTCGCTGTGTTGCGAACTATTTTGTGCGCAAAGACAAGAGTGGTGAACTGGCTACAGTTTTCCAAGTGTATTAGTGTAGTCTAAGTGCATTAATGCATTCAAAGTGTATTAGTGCAGTATAAAAAAGAATTCACTGGTGTTGTGCGGTAGTCTTACTGGAAATAACTGAAATTTGAAACAAGACGTAAATGTCTATTGTTAAATTGCGTGTACACATATTGTGACGGTATGAGGGGTAGTCGCCTAACATTTAATTCCTCTTTGGATTATTAGGGACTCAAAATACTTTTATCAGACTTAAGACCTTGAATTTTGCCTCAAAATACTTTTAGACTCATCAGACTTAAAATCTTGAATTTTGCCTCAAAATACTTTTAGACTCATCAGACTTAAGATCTTGAGTTTTGCCTCAAAATACTTTTAGACTCATCAGACTTAAAATCTTGAATTTTGCCTCAAAATACTTTTAGACTCATCAGACTTAAGATCTTGAGTTTTGCCTCAAAATACTTTTAGACTCATCAGACTTAGATCTTGAATTTTGCATTATTTCCTTTCTTGCATGGAGCCTGGCTATTGCCGGCGATATTATGCAAACAATCCTTGCTGACATAGTTGGTCAAGTGTAATAATTCGCCAGACTTTTAGCCCAGCTGACCACGTGACTGGCTCAGTCTGTCTTTGTGCACGCCAAAATCAGTCTCAAAGGTCAGGGTCAATCCTGCCATTGACAGAAAACTATCCCAGAACCATATTGGTAAAAAGTTTTGCTGAAAAGGTCAGTTAGGTTGAACTTATGATTGAACTATGTACAATAGTATGATTATGCTCGTGTGCAGTTATGTGTATTCACTTATGTATATATTTGTTATTTTAATTCATTCTTTTTGATTTTTTTCTTTCAATCATCTATTATCTGTCCTCTGCTATTTTCATTGTATGAATGGCGTGCGTCTGTTGTCACTTTAGTGTCTACTAGAAATTTAGGGAAAGAGTGTTCTTTGTTCTAGAATTGGCACTCTATTGGCACCCGGCATTCCAAGTACCTGCCACTTCTTTGTGTCCTATTGAGCGATCTCCAGAACTGGCCATGGCCGACTGAATCCCTCTACCGATTCACAACCCAAAAACCTGCACTGCACTAGATTGCGGACTAGGGCCATGCAAGGCCTGACAAGCCATCACAAGTTTAAATAAATATACAAATATTCTATTTCTGTGAAATACAGTGGACACTATGCAAATATCGAATTGTCAGAACGTGCTTACGTCATTTTGATTTTGTAACATTCTTTCTGCCACCGTTGTTTTATTTCTATAAAATTTTCATCTCTCCCTAAATTTACAAGTATTTGCGTTTTCCTTTTAACTTTTGTAATCGTCTTTATGTCAGGTTTGGATTGAGGGGTTTGTGGTTGTTTTCTGTGTGATTACTATTATTTAGAATACCATTCATTTTCAATTACTTTGTAACACCTGACAATACTGAAGTGTGGTGGGACATGCGGTTGACCAAGTCAGGATTTAAATGTGATTAAGTCTTTTCAAACATTACTTTTTACCACCCCCACCCCCCACATATAAATATATAAATAGAACCTGTATAGTCCATCATAAAAAGTTTTAGTTTGGTTAGCTGAAAAGAAAGTTGTCAATTGATGCTGGACTTGGGGTGAGCCACAGTAGTGTACGCTTGATTAGATCTTACAAAGTTTGATGTTGATCAACTTGAATACTATGTTTTTTATAAAAAAATAGAACATGTTTTTTTGTTTGTTTTTGCCTACTTCTGTGAAACACTGACACAATCTTCGACACTCACACCATTACTATGACATTCTTGCTTCTAACTCTAGCATATTTTCATTAAGAGTTGTATTCGTACTGTTAATGTTGCGACCGAATTATTGATAATCTTAGTGTCGTGACTGAACTGGTGTACTGATACTGCTAATGTCGTGACTGAACTGGTGTACTGATACTGCTAATATCGTGACTGAACTGATGTACTGATACTGCTAATGTGACTGAACTGGTGTACTGATGCTGCTAATGTCGTGACTGAACTGATGTACTGATATTGCTAATGTCGTGACTGAACTGGTGTACTGATACTGCTAATGTCGTGACTGGACTGGTGTACTGATACTGCTAATGTCGTGACTGAACTGATGTACTGATACTGCTAATGTCGTGACTGAACTGGTTTACTGATACTGCTAATGTGACTGAACTTGTGTACTGATACTGCTAATGTCGTGACTTAACTGGTGTACTGATACTGCTAATGTCGTGATTGAACCGGTGTATTGATACTGCTAATGTCGTGACTGAACTGATGTACTGATACTGCTAATGTGATTGAACTGATGTACTGATACTGCTAATGTCGTGATTGAACTGATGTATTGATATTTTAATGACATGATTGAACTGTATTGATACGGCTAATGTTTTGAACTGGCGTATTGACACTGCTAAAGTGACTGAACTTGTATATTGACACTGCTAATGTTACTGTTACGTTTCCAGTATTTATTTAAAGACCCTGCTTAGGAAATTATAGAACTTTAATTTACTATTTAAATTAATTCCCTCTCGTTTGACCTAAACAGACTGGTTGCTCAAATCATCATTCGACTAAATTAAAAATGCATCTTTGTAGTCTAGATCACAGATTTACGAAACTGATAATTTGCGTACTTTAGCTAGATTGGAAATCGTTAAAAACTCTCTTAGATTCATATGCATTCATTACGTCATTCGTTTTGCTCAGACAGCCCCCATCCAATCCCATTTGGTCTATATGCATACAATTTACTACAAAAAGAGGTTCTTAACAAAATGAAATAGATTTAATAAGTTTAACAATTAACAGCAACGATTAATTACGACACGACGTCTTAATTCTACACAGCGTTGTTCTCTCATTTACCGTCCTTGTTAAAAGTCTTAACGAGAATTCTCTTTTCTGTTATTGCCAAATAGTCACTTGATTCTGGACCCTAGTAGATATACTTAACTATACTCTTGGTCGCACGTGGGGTTCAACTGGTTAGAACTGGTCCACATCACTTTGGCTCATCGTCAGTACTGCATAGCACAACAGTCAATCGTCCACTCAATTACTGCATCGCTAATGTACTTGCGACGAATCGTTAACACGTGGTTAACACGAGGTACTTCTGCATAGTTCACGTATGGGTCATGAAGACGCCCGAGTCGGTGTACGACTCAAGAAGTACGAAGGTAGAGAGGAATAACATAAGAAGAACCCGGCTGAAACAAAGGATTTTGGGCTCTGTAACTATTTGCGTGTATATTCGCAAAACCCAAGCACATGTTTCTTTGTTTAAGGTTCTGAATTTAGAATCTTTGACTATCGTGTCGTTTACAATTCAAATATGGTTATATTTAAATATACATTGTGGTTCACGTGTGTGTTACATATAACGTTACACGAACGTATGAATTCTCAAATATTTACAGCATTAAAATTTAGAATTCACACAAAGGATTAATTCAAAATGAAGCATGAATGCTTTACAATTTTACACGAAAAATTATATGCAAGAACAATTTGAATTACAAAGAAGAATTCACCACGTGCACAGACATACTGGCGGCACTAGGGAATTTAAGATTTATATAAATTAAAGATAAGAAAAAGTTACAATAATTTATATACAATAACTTTTAGATTTGTCCCTTTACATCGAAACACGTGCTTTGGCTAAAATAGCGCTAAGCTGCACAAAATACATACATCAATTCAATTACAAAAAACAATCAACAAATGCAATAGATACTGTAAGAAGTAGACGTGTTATTGTTACCTCTTCAAAGTAGATTTTACTGCTCTAGCGCGGGTTCATCTTCGACTCTCTTACGACTCTGGTATGGCGGCGGGACGGAGCTAATGTTAAAGCTGCCTTGTGTGTCTGCCGGTCTGTGAGTGAGTGTTTTGGCGCCTATGAATCGTATTTATGAAACTGCATTGAACGCATCACGTGACCGTTCACGTGGTATGTTGTTGTTCTCGAAGGTGCTGGACACTGGCCTAAAGTTATGCAACAATCTGACCTTGCTAGAAAGCTTCTCTCGATACTGATGTATCACGGGTGAATTTCAACAAAGGTCCGTTCAAAAATTTAATTTTGAAACGAGCAATTGGGTCACGAGGCCATGACACAGAATTTGTCACACATCGTCACACCCCCTTGCTTTTGAGGCGTTTATCTTACCAAAAAATAAATGCCTCCTACAAATTATGTGTTATAAAATGTAGAAGTGCAAAATGAAGAAAAAATTTACAATTAAAAAATTTCAACATAACCAGAAATAATGTAACGCGGCAGGGAAATCAACCCTCGATTAACGGCACTCTCATACAATATTTCTCACTTCAGAAATCAGAGAAAAATGATTTAAGAAAAAAATCAAATAAAATGATTTAAGAAGAACGTTCTGTCTAATTGAATAGACATCCATCCAATGGAATAACATGTTCTGAAATTCTCACTATCTGTCCCAATAATCAATAGTTCACACACAACCTAGTTCGATCTAATCAGATTATTCAGAATAGAAATCCAACATCAACCAATTCCACTGAATACGTATCCAACAATAGTGTGATCAAAAAAATGACTTCCAATGAACAACACTATCAATATGCAGGTTATGAAAAGTTCCAGATATTGATTTCCTGTATCAACCAAATATCAGAGTTTATGAATTACCAACTCAAATGAACTATCTATCAGTCTACCTGTCATATTCAGAGTTACAACACTAACACAATTCAATCAGTGTTATAGCTTGTCCCAAGTTTTTATGAAATGTCCAACATATTTACAATAACAACCACCAACTACGGTACAACAAGAAAATAATGAAAATTCAAAGAAGGTACCAAATCATTATTCCTACTGCTGCACTATCCTGCCTAGCACAATCTTCGTAGTTTCTATCCCAACCCCAATACACGTCGTCGCCCATGTGTGTTAACATGTCTACGGCATGACAACTGTATTCTTTCTTTCTTACTCTGTTCGTCAGAATGTCACTGTGAGGTGCAATATATTGCATGTCAAGTTTAGACTTTTCATTTCTCGTCCGGTAAGTACATCCTTGAAGTGTTTTATCTCTTTCAAAACTCCCCAAAGTACTTGTCAAGTTTAAAATGTTTCTGGTAGTGTCAGTTTCTGCATGACTGGTCTCTACCCTGTCTAACAGTTTTAAACTTCTCGATACGTTCGGTATCATGTCAGTGTCACTGTGGCGTTGACTAAGCGAAGTCTGAATTTCAAATCTATCGCTCTTAGCCTTGTCACTGAGCTCACGCAAATGGAAATTTGCTCTCTTGGTGTTTCGTGCATTTGTAGTTACGTCATTGTGTACACATTGAACGTCCCTAGTTCGCATGCACTCAACGTCTTTCGTCGGAATGGCGTCAGATCTACTATGGGTCCATTTCGCATCTAGTCTAACGTCATAGGTTTGCAAATGTGCTCTGTCATGGCTACCAGTCTCTCTGAAGTACCTGAATTGCAACATTAGCTTCCCCTCTAAATCTGGAGGTTCCGTTCTCCCGATCTTATCATAGACTGAAGTGAAATACCTCATCCCACTAGTTGTTTTCTGTTTTAACCCATTCACAACTAGGTGTTCGACTGTTATGTCTGTCAATTTGTCTCTCTCCCTGACAACATAAGTCTGTGTCTCTTTTGTGACTCTAGTCACTGTGTGGTCAGACTCACTCGCTAGCAAGTCAGACTCCCGTGGTTGTATGAACAAGGGTTCTATCTTAAACTCCCCAAGAGTTACTGATTGTCTCCCCTGGACCATACCGTTTATTGAACTAACATAATCTGTCTCCACTGACTTAGTTAATTCAATATGTCTTCTCATCAGGTCGTCAGAATCTATGATGGAAATTCTGTCAGTTTCAGTCACTAACTGGCAGTGAATGTCACCTGTCACAATTACACTGAATAACATCACTATGTCTACTCTCTGTGTGTTGTAGGCTACACTCCCACTGTTTCCTCTATCATGAATTTCTGCATCTGATGTCAGTAACAGTCCTGATGTCCCACCTACTCTGGTTATCAGTCCGTCACTCCGGTTTTCATTATCTATCAATCTAGTTCTGTCACTCATTTGTACTGTGTCTTTGATCAACCAAGGATCACACTCCGCACTTATCATCAGTGAATCAAGGAACATATCAGTTAATGAAACCCCCTCCTCCTTACTTCCACTTGTCTCAGTTTTTGGTACGTACTCGTGACATTCCTTTATCTCAACAGGTGAGTCAATAAAGGTAGTCCATGTACCGTGGCTTCTGTCTACGTCACTAATTCCGTTAAGTGATTTATCTGCAGACAGTTCTGCCATGTCTCTGACAACTGCGTGCATACACGTCAGTACACATGCATTATCGTTGACCGTCCCTGTACAGTTTTCGACCATATCTTCTTCCATGTCACGTTTGGAAAAGAACTCTGCCTCAGCTCTGACAACTGTCATGTCATGTGAAGTAAATGAATTTATCATAGGCACATTGTCTCTGTCTGTAATGCTACCTATACTGTCATCTGGATCAAATACTTCTGTTTCCCTGGCTGTCAATGTGTTAGCACTCGAAACCTTGCATAACGCAATAATCTTGTGTTCCAAAATTACGTCATGACTCACGTCAATCATCGGAGATCGAGATCTACCGATGTCAGTCTCAGTCTTCCTAGCGAGCACATTCTCATGACCCTCTCTTAAACTAACAGTTAGGTCAGTAAACTCAGTCGATATGTCACTGCCCTTCAACAATACACAACTGATAGAACCCGTTTCTATCTTCTCATGCATATTTGTCCTGTCAGAAAAATCAGTCACTGTGTTGCTAGAAGTTTCATCACACCTTAACGGTACACAACTGATAGAATCTGTCTCTATCTTATCATGCGCATTCAGTCCGTCAACCAAGGTGTCACACGTACACGGCGGTGTATGTGTTTGTCCAAATTCTACACGTGTTATTAAGTCCTTAACAACAGTGTCTTTTCTTGTCTCTGTTTCAAGATCAAGCTTTGGTGCGCTAACTGTTTCTGTAAACTGGTTAGCAAGTTGAACTGTAATGGTTTTGTCAAAACATTTGTTTTCGTCTATTTCGTCTGCTGTGCTTGGTAGCGCGACTAATTTCTGTGTGTCAGTCTCCACGCTCGCGGCGTTTGACCTCGGCAAGTCAAAGTTCACGGCCTGACCTTCCTGTCGTAATTTGTCAACAGTACCTTCCCCAGCAATTTTAGACTCTGTTTCGATTTCTGTCCACAACCATTCTAATTCTAGACTTTCTTTCCTTTCCATAAGCACTAGCCTCTCTTTCTTCAACTTTCTAATTTCGAACGTTAGGTCTCGCATTTCAGCCTCCCCTTCCCCTTTGAATCGGAAATCTTTATCACACAACTGTTTTGCTCGTGAGCTTATTGAAGATCTAATTTCTTCCCTGTGTTCTATTTCTTTTTCATTGAGTTCTAGTAGGACGAAAATACGTAGCTGTTCACCTCTATATTCTAGTGATATGCCTATCCCGTGTTCGCGTTTTAGAATCTCCATGAGCTGTGAGCTCCCTATCCGTTCATCAATCCTTAGATCTATTAAAGTCGTAAGGTGATCATCTTCTATCTCTATCCGTTCCATCTCTCGTTCATGTTTCTCTCTCAGATGTTCAACAAACTGTTCGAGATCCATCTTATTTATTTAGCGCGTCTGGCTACAATAAATATCTCACGTGATTGTGTATCTAACCGTAGGCGATAAAACTCCGCTTTTATCCCACAATAACTTTTAGGCTACGACCTTACAAAAATTATTGAATTTATTCAGAACACCTTCCGAAATAAATTACGCGTTGGTTACACGTTCACCTGCTTGGCTACAATCCGTTGTCTCCAAGGCTTTCGTAATGTCACGGCTCCAACCATACAACATTACACATTATACTTAGCACCCTAAATATAATAGTCCGAAGTCTGTTACTACCGATAACTCTCCTAGCTGGCGGTATAACACGTCGACCTCTTACAATGAAGTATCCAGTAACACAATACTAAATAAATCATCAATAGCTAACATAATGCTTAACTACGCTTAAACATATATTAACTAACATGCACGCTACTCTGCAAAAGAATACATGCACATGTCACAACAAAAGCAAGATAAATATTTCAACAATCCTGAATCAATAGAATATTGGCAATTCTCAGATGTTCGTTACCTAAAGATATGATACGCCCTATGTATAAAAAATGTTACAATTTAATACATATCAATCCCATGACGAGGCCACACTTGTTACGTTTCCAGTATTTATTTAAAGACCCTGCTTAGGAAATTATAGAACTTTAATTTACTATTTAAATTAATTCCCTCTCGTTTGACCTAAACAGACTGGTTGCTCAAATCATCATTCGACTAAATTAAAAATGCATCTTTGTAGTCTAGATCACAGATTTACGAAACTGATAATTTGCGTACTTTAGCTAGATTGGAAATCGTTAAAAACTCTCTTAGATTCATATGCATTCATTACGTCATTCGTTTTGCTCAGACAGCCCCCATCCAATCCCATTTGGTCTATATGCATACAATTTACTACAAAAAGAGGTTCTTAACAAAATGAAATAGATTTAATAAGTTTAACAATTAACAGCAACGATTAATTACGACACGACGTCTTAATTCTACACAGCGTTGTTCTCTCATTTACCGTCCTTGTTAAAAGTCTTAACGAGAATTCTCTTTTCTGTTATTGCCAAATAGTCACTTGATTCTGGACCCTAGTAGATATACTTAACTATACTCTTGGTCGCACGTGGGGTTCAACTGGTTAGAACTGGTCCACATCACTTTGGCTCATCGTCAGTACTGCATAGCACAACAGTCAATCGTCCACTCAATTACTGCATCGCTAATGTACTTGCGACGAATCGTTAACACGTGGTTAACACGAGGTACTTCTGCATAGTTCACGTATGGGTCATGAAGACGCCCGAGTCGGTGTACGACTCAAGAAGTACGAAGGTAGAGAGGAATAACATAAGAAGAACCCGGCTGAAACAAAGGATTTTGGGCTCTGTAACTATTTGCGTGTATATTCGCAAAACCCAAGCACATGTTTCTTTGTTTAAGGTTCTGAATTTAGAATCTTTGACTATCGTGTCGTTTACAATTCAAATATGGTTATATTTAAATATACATTGTGGTTCACGTGTGTGTTACATATAACGTTACACGAACGTATGAATTCTCAAATATTTACAGCATTAAAATTTAGAATTCACACAAAGGATTAATTCAAAATGAAGCATGAATGCTTTACAATTTTACACGAAAAATTATATGCAAGAACAATTTGAATTACAAAGAAGAATTCACCACGTGCACAGACATACTGGCGGCACTAGGGAATTTAAGATTTATATAAATTAAAGATAAGAAAAAGTTACAATAATTTATATACAATAACTTTTAGATTTGTCCCTTTACATCGAAACACGTGCTTTGGCTAAAATAGCGCTAAGCTGCACAAAATACATACATCAATTCAATTACAAAAAACAATCAACAAATGCAATAGATACTGTAAGAAGTAGACGTGTTATTGTTACCTCTTCAAAGTAGATTTTACTGCTCTAGCGCGGGTTCATCTTCGACTCTCTTACGACTCTGGTATGGCGGCGGGACGGAGCTAATGTTAAAGCTGCCTTGTGTGTCTGCCGGTCTGTGAGTGAGTGTTTTGGCGCCTATGAATCGTATTTATGAAACTGCATTGAACGCATCACGTGACCGTTCACGTGGTATGTTGTTGTTCTCGAAGGTGCTGGACACTGGCCTAAAGTTATGCAACAATCTGACCTTGCTAGAAAGCTTCTCTCGATACTGATGTATCACGGGTGAATTTCAACAAAGGTCCGTTCAAAAATTTAATTTTGAAACGAGCAATTGGGTCACGAGGCCATGACACAGAATTTGTCACACATCGTCACAGTTACCACTGAACTGGTGTATTGACACTGATAATGCTGCAACTGTACTGGTGAATTGATACTATTAATGCTGTTTTTGAACTTTCTTATTGATACTACTAATGTCGTGACTCTCAAAGCACCAGTTAACTAAACAACAAATAGTATATATAGAGAGAGTCGACTCTTTCTCAAATATACACACAAAACACGAAATTACACAAAACCAAATCATGAAAATCTCATGACTCCAAATGCAGACTCAGCAAAAACATGGATGAAACAGCAAAACATATACAATCTGGAATTCAGTTTTTGGCCGGAACAGAATATACTAAAAGACACATCGAAATGGCAAAAATCCTACAGAAACATACGTGAGAACTATGGAGTAAAAACCCCAGAATATACTAAAAGACACATCGAAATGGCAAAAATCCTACACAAACATACGTGAGAACTATGGAGTAAAAACTCCAGAATATACTAAAAGACACATTGAAATGGCAAAAATCCTACACTAACATACGTGAGAACTATGGAGTAAAACCCCCAGAAATCCTACAGAAACATACGTGAGAACTATGGAATAAAAACCCCAGAATATACTAAAAGACACATCGAAATGGCAAAAATCCTACAGAAACATACGTGAGAACTATGGAGTAAAAACCCCAGAAATCCTACATAGAAACATACGTGAGAACTATGGAGTAAAAAACCCAGAAATCCTACATACAAACATACGTGAGAACTATGGAGTAAAAAACCCAGAAATCCTACATACAAACATACGTGAGAACTATGGAGTAAAAACCCCAGAAAGAGAATGAATGCACCAACCGAAACAGAAGTCAAAATACTGTGTGACTTTGAACTAAGCACGGATCGAGTGATTCCTGCGTGAAGATTGATAAATAAATGTTGGAAGATGGGGGAAATCACTTAAATTTTGTTGATATTTTATTAACTGAAAAATTATTATTGGTTTAGACTTAGATATAAAAAAACCCAGATGGCTCGTCAACATAGAAAAACTCGTGTTCGTCAGAAAAATTAACTCAGCAGACAGAAAGGTTTTTCGTTTTTCTCATATACTTCTTCCACTTGCAGAGTGCCACCTCCAACCCCACCCTTACGCAATCTGACCCAACCTCCACTCTCATGTCAAACAAATGGTAAAAAAGTTAACTACGTCCATGACAAAGCTCTTTTAAGCATTATAAAAAGATGTTATTCGGATAGAAATTAGTCAATACTGAACTCTATCGTCACACTAACACAGAATATAACTCCTAGGCAGGTAAGCCCATCACCTTTTTTAAATTGTCGGGATCATCTGGCGATAGGTAAAATGGAGTGAGGTGACCGAAATAAGGCTCCCGGTGTAAAAACGTTTGTGTGTGTGTTTGTTAAGGAGTAAGGAAAACTTCAGCAGATCAGTTCAGACTGCTTAAATACTTTGTTACAAATCTCAACAGGCTGCGCTGGATTCTATTTTTCCCCCCCCCTTCTCCAGAAACTGTAACAAACCGGGTGGCGGTAATTTTAGCTGAAAGATCCGATTTTAATTTGCAAATAATGCGCATGCGTGCGGCTGATGTTTGCTGTGTGCACTTCATGTGCCTTGTTTTGTACAGCTGCTGAACAGAACAATGATCAACACGTGTGTCGCCATCTTATTACCACGCTGAAAACAGACTGCCGTGAACACCAGCGAAGGTTAACGTGAAACAAGAAACCAAATGTATTTGCTGGGTCTAAACAAGAGCTCTCAAAGCCATGGTGTTTCATGACCGAGTGGTTGAGAAGGGGTATATAATGTGGAATGAGTATTTATTCCGATTGTTCTGGTTTAAGTGACCAAAAGCTTTTGCTGATATCATCACCCCACACTAGCAGACATGATTACTAGCAATGAAACTCCAGTTTACATCGTACTCCAAACCACACAAAAAATGTTATGTCATTAAGGAGTACGTTACCGAGTACAGAAGCGTTTTGAGAATAATATATATATACGAATTAATAATTTAACTAATTATGAAAACGCATATCCGGCCAAACATTTTTCACTGCTACAGAATTTTACCGAGTACGCTCTGTGATCAGCAATCATTTAATGGCGGCTAAACTCGTGATGCGAGCGTCCCAAAAATATTGCAATGGTCCAGTTCAGTTTCTTGTTAAAATACATAGTTTCCATATTGAGATATAAATTGAAAAAAATTACTCGATTTTAAAGTGGACAATTAAAAGATTTTAAAGTGGACAATTACTCGATTTTAAAGTGGACAATTAAAAGATTTTAAAGTGGACAATTACTCGATTTTAAAGTGGACAATTACTCGATTTTAAAGTGGACAATTAAAAGATTTTAAAGTGGACAATTACTCGATTTTAAAGTGGACAATTACTCGATTTTAAAGTGGACAATTACTCGATTTTAAAGTGGACAATTAAAAGATTTTAAAGTGGACAATTAAAAGATACTTTTACAAACATAAACGCAACAATAAATGCAATGAGAAGTCTTTTACGAGAGAGACAACTTTACAAAGATCAACATAAAACGTTTTTCACAAGACAAATTTACTAAGGTCAGCTTAAACCCGTTGCAAAGGACAATGTTCCTAAGGTCGACTTAAAGCCGTTTCAAAAGACTATGTTCCTAAGGTTGACTTAAAATCGTTCAAAAGACAATTTTACTAAGGTCGACTTAAAACTGCTTCAAAAGACAACTTTACTAAGGTCGACTTAAAACCATTTCAAAAGACAACTTTACTAAGGTCAACTTAAAACCGTTCAGAAGACAACTTTACTAAGGCTGACTTAAAATCGTTCAAAAGACAATTTTACTAAGGTCGACTTAAAACTGCTTCAAAAGACAACTTTACTAAGGTTGACTTAAAATTGTTCAAAAGATAATATTACTAAGGTCGACTTAAAACTGCTTCAAAAGACAACTTTACTAAGGTTGACTTAAAATCGTTCAAAAGACAATTTTACTAAGGTCGACTTAAAACTGCTTCAAAAGAACTTTATTTAAAACTGGAAGAGAACTGGACAAAGGTAAACACAATATCCCACTTAATTATTTGCAGAGAATGACAATAAGGAGTCTAGTAGACTCATCAAGTGGTTAATTCTGGTGTCTGCAATTAAAAGACTGGACCCCTAATAGAATATTACAACTTGAACTTTATAATTAAAATTTTTAAGGACCAACAACTGTGACTGGTGAATTTGAGGTATCAACACAGCAATTATTTCAGATAATACAAGAAATATGAGTTATTTCCCTTGTTTCTTTGTGCATTAATTATTATCCATTTATTGCAAGGCTCAAAATTATAAAGTAGAAGTAGAGTTTCATTTAGCTCTAGCTTTGAACCTATAGAACTAATAGCTACAGTGTAAAATCATTTCTTTAATGTAGTTTGAGTTATTTCCCACTGTTTCTCGGTGCATAACACTTCCCAACATTATCCATTTTATTGCAATACGACAAAACTTTAACTCTGTACAGCCAATAGGCAGAGAGTGTTAAAGTGGTGGGTTTCTGAAATATAACTTTTGAAAACAGGAACTACTTTTCCATTTGTGCAATTTCTGTGATCCTGACATTCCAGCACAGGATTTATTAGAATTTTGATGCCCACCTGTCCTGTTAAAAGAACTCTGAATAATTAAAAACAATTGTGTTAACGTCTCTCAGCAGAAATAGCGAAATCACCTTTGCAGATATTACTGATGTTTTCATTCAAATCCTGCAATGAATAGTATTCTTCTTAATGTGACTTTCAGTCTGCAAAACATTTTAATAAAATATCTCCTCAGATAGCTAACCTGACACAATTTATTAATGTACTATTTTATTCAGAATAACTAAAACGTCCTTCACAGTTTTCATGCCATGGTAACAATTTCTTCCTTGGCAGAGGATCTGATGTGATGATTAAAAAAAACAGATTCTTGAAATTTTCTGGCCAGCAACTTTTCTGATCTTTCAAATTTCCACAAGCAAAATACTAACATCTGATATCAAATTTATGATTTCTTATTAAAAAAAATAATCATCTTTTCACCAGAACAATTCTCATTTTTCTTTTCTACTGATATTCTATTACAATTATAAATAATTTTTTTTATAAAGTTGTATGTGAAGACTGATACAAAGTACTTTGTAGTTCTAAAACTGAGTTGGCAGGATATTACAATCTCACAATTTACCACTTCACTAATTATTTTATAAATCCCAAGAATGTACCACTGTAGTTGATACTGAATTAGAAGTTTGCATTTAAAGTAGAAATCATAAGTGTACTTGACAGAGTGAACTATCAAATCAGAAATGATGTGTTTAATTTTATTTTTAAGGATCTTAATGTAAATGTATTGTAACAATATACATGCAGCACTTAAATTCTACAAGCATCTTCAAGACTAATGATAAACATTATATTAGATTAAAGAAAAACAAGACTTCATTAAAAAAATAATGTATGTGTAACTCTTTAGTTTAAAGATCAGTAATGAATAACTAAAAACAGTTCTATACACAAAATGTTTAAATTATTCTGTATAAATATTCATTTAGATATGAAGTATTTTAATCTGCAGGAAATAAATAGGACCTGGTAAACCCAACATAAACTACAAAGTAATAATTAAAGAGTTCTGTAAATTCTATAGGTCTTCACTGCTTCGAAAACAGCATGAGGTTATTTGCTCATATTCCTTAATTTCTATTTTCATTCATCTTGCAATCATAGGTTTTTGTATTCTTCAGTTATATATAACACACATTCATATTGACTTATTTTTTTTATTTTAATTTTTTAAAACTCCAAATTCTCACAAATTAACATTTTATGATTCCCCTCACTGACATCTCAAACTTCTCTCTCTCTTTTTTTTTTCCACTTCACATTCAGATTTTCTCAAAGCAGAAAATGTTGCTGGAAAAAAAAATAGACTTCAGTGCTGAGAATGCTCTGGTGTTTATTTCCTGAAATAAACTAGTACAACAGAAAAAAAAAATCAGCTTATGTAAATCATCAAAATGGTGAGATGTAAAAAAAAAAATCATGGGGAAAAGAGTCTCTTAGCTTGGAATTTGTTTAGATAACAAGAATTATACAAAAGGACATCACACCACCAATAAACAATAGCAAATTCAAAAGGGAAACAGCACCCCTCCCCTTAAAATAATAAATAAAATGCAAACAGGGCACTACAATATAGTTATAGGACTGTTTTCTAAGTTAAAAAAAAAAATCTAGGTGTGTAATAAATATAAACATATTTATAATCAAAAAATTATTTTATGGGTAATTATATATACATAATCTTAACTGAGAAGTCTCCAGATTCTTTTTCAATATATGTTTAGTAGTTTATTTCAATAATGAAAACAACAAACCAGCCATTTACTTCTAAAATATACACTGTAATACAACCCAACCATACCCTTCTCTTTGTCTATAACACACTGCCTTGGTTCCCTAATTACTCATGCAGAAATGTAGGGTGATACTAAAAAGATCTTCAGGAAGGAAACTCCCCACTCTACTCTAGCATCTCTGCCCCTTCCCCACCGGTGGCATCTTCAGAAATATGGAGGTCTTCCAACATCTCCTGAAGACTGATGACAGGTGCCCCATCATCATCTGTATCCGTATCCACAATATGCTTGCTGGCATCTACAAAGACATCAATAAATCAATATGTCAGTTGGAATGCCAGTAATATGGTAACTCATGGCAATTTATTTCTATGTGCCAATAATATGGTAACTTGTGGCAATTTATTTTCTATGTTAATAATAAGTTAACTCATGGCAATTTATTTTCTATGTGTCAATAATATGGTAACTCGTGCAATTTATTTTCTATGTTAATAATATGGTAACTTGTGGCAATTTATTTTCTGTGTCAATACTATGGTAACTCATGGAAATTTACTTCTATTTCCAGAAAATTCCAGAGGAGAAAATATTCATTTGTAAACAAAAGTGACAGAAACTATTTCTAACAAAACAGAATACAGCAAAATCTGCTGATACAAAATTAAACTTAAGGTTCAGATTTCACATTTGACCATTTACTCTTTCTCAATGTCACTTGAATTCTAGCCCAACATGTCCAAACTAAAGTGCATCAGTAAAATATTCATAGTTTGATAAGTATCTAAAAATGATAAGGGTGAAAAAATTAACAAGACAACAATAAGCTGTACTTTTATCTTCATATTTGAATGTCTAGCCAGATCAAACATGACTAAGTTAGCATCATTTAAATTAGTTTTCTAATTGTAGCTTAAATTTTATTTTGTTTATTTCACTTTTTCAATGACAAACAAAAACAATCAAGTATTCACCTCTGTAGATGTTGACATTCTGTCGAAGTTCCTGGTCTTCCTCCAAATCTTCCAAAAATTCAGTGTAATCCCTGTAATAATAAAAAAAAAAAGCTAATAAATATGAATTTACTGTTAATTTTTAAATATATCAAAACTCAGGTAAAAGTTCTTTCTATTACTTATAAAATACAAATAAGAAGTATTAATGTTAAAAATATAGTATGAGATAAATTCCTCCTATAACAGACAGCAATATTATTTTGGCCAGTCAACTATGCGTAAAGAAAAAAACTTTTTCTAATACAGAAGAGTTTTGGATTACAGCAGTCTCAACTTATGGCAATCCATCACTAAGAAGGTGTCCATAAGTCCCAAATTGACTTACAGCATCCACTCCATACTTACAAACTGCAGTGAACTAGTTTTACATCTGGATGAACCACTGATGCACACTTCAATAAGCCACTTTACATCACTGAGGCGTAAGAATCTGGTGCCATTTTAAGTCGCATCATGCTGTCATCCACTTTTGGACCTACATATCAGGTACATACAAATTTTGATTTGCCTACAAAATCGGGTCACGACCGTCCTTAAGAGAAGAACTCATTCATAGCCTGACTACTGTATATATAGTTTTAAAAAAAATTATATACTAATAAAATATGTCATATAAAGAATAAAAGTGAAATTTAGTGGACCTCAAAATGGTGCACAGGCAAAGGTCAAATATGAATGACTGCAAAACTGCTGTAGAAATGCAATAGTAATTTGGGTATTGTAGGAGCCACGAGGAATGCTATATGGGTCACCCTTCATTTCAACAGATGAAAATGCCTCATCATTTCAGTTGTTCAACAATGGTGCTTTTACAACCAAACTGCCAAAGGAGAAGCATCCTCATAACCTGAGAATGCAGGTGGATCCACTGCTCTGCCATATAATATGGTGAATAAGATCATGTACATATATCAGAGAATGTCTGATTCAGACCTACTGAAAGGAATGCAGCATAATTGGGTACACAGTGCAAAAAAGTGTTTGAAATCCTTGATCTGGGACAAGATGTCCAAACCATAGATTTTAATGCATTCAGTCAGCTTTGACCAGTGCAGTTTCACACTTCAACTAAAGAGTACTATCACTGGCCCCAAGTAATGCAGGAGAGATTTTTAAAAAGTGCTGTCCCCCTACACTATACAAATTTGAGACTCTTTTCACAACACTTCATAATCAGGCACAAATTTAGTCAATACTTCATGAACAATCATATGACACCATATTTTCAACAGGTGATAGTTTATATCATCTTCATGATCAAATTATCACATTCAACACAATAAGTAAAGGTACCACATTAACATCTTCAATCTCACCATCACAAAGATTACTCTCAACCCTCTCTCTGAATCAGTGTCACCTACATTTTCACCATCCAAATCTCCAAACACATCTGATTAATTCTGGCAAAAAATCGAACACTTTATCAGCAAAATTAATGCTTTCAACAGAAACCTTTCCAGAAAGTCTCTGATATGTTTTTCATGCTCTGCAGGTAAAGAAGCAATGCCGAATCTTTCTCACGGCAGCACGACCTACTTTTTGTCACACCACCACAATATCACACAATCACTGTCCAAGCTAATACTGACTCATTTATTGTTATTGTGACTATGCACAAAAATGTTGAAAGAATAATGCATTCACCCTCCCCAAGCTGACTAAAAAAATCTTTTATTCTCAACTATACACATTGTTAGAGATCCTAAACGGTAGCAATTTCCACATGCAACATGCACAAAATATCCATTTTGATGAAACATCAGCACCAGCTGAATGTGCTTTCAACATCACTCTGCATATTTCAGGTCAATAATTTTCTTTTCTGAAAAAAATCAATACATTCAAAACTGTATTTAAATATTCAGCATTTTAAATGGAAATTATCCATTTTTAGCTGATATGAGTAAATAGAGTCTAAGAAGTAATCAGTACTTTGGGTTCACCAATGCAATCCAATGCCATAACCATTTTCTACTTTTTCTGACATTTGCCTAATTATGATTGAGTAACCAAACTCTTGCTTTCCTCATCAAAACCTCCTTTCACCTGTAAGGTGAGTTTTAGCACTTTTCACAAGGGTAGGTAAGTCCATTCTGAAATATCTCTTCTCGTTAGAATAATTATGTGGCACTAGAAATTTTTCTCAAAGAAAATGATCATATTTATGACCAGGAATGAGGCTGGTCAACTGAAATTGCTTATTTAAAGCTAAATTATGTCACTACCTAAATAAGGAATTTTTCATAAGTTATAGTGTCAAAAGTAAGCAAATATGCAAATGTGAGTTTCCAACACGGAACATCGACTACGGAAGTAATATAGGGGAGATAATTTTCATTAAAAAAAAAAAATTTCTCTGTATAATTAGAGGAAGATAGCTGTTGCCACAAGACAAACAAATAGTATTTCTGCAAACCCTTAAGTTCATAAATAAAACTCAGACACAAAGATAGTATAGAAACAACTTTATTGATATTTTAAAAAGAAAAGCAGTTTTTTCCACTGATAAAGAAGACACTCTAATAGGCAAATTCCTCAAAAAATGAGAAGGTAATCATTTTTATTTTCTAGTGCAGTGTCTGGACTTAAAACACTGGACTTACGCTACAACCAGCAGTTTTACTCACTATTTTAGGTCCATTCAAGATCTTGTAAGCACTTTACTGTGATTCCTTCCTTATTTATAATTAGCACATTACAATTTCTATGCCATATATATTTGTGAAGTTGGCATATAAATAAAACAAATTCAGGATCAAGAAGATTACATTCTCAAACAAGGCAGCAGCACATTTTTGCAAAGTGTTTAACAGCAGTAGTGCAAGTCAGCTGATTACACAGGAAAACAAAAAAGATCATAAAAGGTCAAAAGAGAAAAAAATCTGAATTTTTCATATGTCAAAAACTTTGATATAATGTTCCAGACCGTTGAACTATAAATAAATAAAGAGATGCAGTTAAGTTTGAGCATGTTTTCCTCTAAGTACACTGGAGAAATATTTTTATTAGAAAGTATGGTCTACACTAAAGGACTGAAATATATCTTGACAAATTTAAGATGTCATACCTCTCCACACTTTCTGTATCCATGTCATCTGCCATGCGTTTCAATTTCCAGTTCCTTCGCCGGTTCCGCTTTGAGCGATCAAATACCTTCTTTACTAGCATCTGGAACAACAAACAAAATTATTTCAAACTTTACAAATTTTTAAAAGGAAAACAATTTTTAGTAAAGTTTTTGTTTACATATAAAAGGTGTATATTAGCAAGTCAGGAATAGAAGACAAAAGATGTTTATCAAGTGAAAAAGAATTCTTTTTAAAAAACAACTTTTTAAAAATAAAATATCTAATTTCCCTTTTTAGTTAGAAAGTATTGTTCTTTTCATATATATATATATACAGTCAAGTCCGGATATGTCGAGGGCCTAGGGGTTTGCCAAAAAGTGTCGAGATAACTAAAGATCGAGATTACAGAAAACCAATATGGCGGCAATATATTACAGTACTATAACATGCGCTTGACATTTCTTTATGTACATGATGTGTGTTAATAAATGAGAATGTACATGCACGAGTTTGGTGATTTTTTTACACAACAGCGTTGCCGCAATTTGTTTGATGACGCGATCGGCATACTATAAAAATGTACATATATGTACGTGTTTGCTAACAACAAAAGGTTTATGTACACGCGGTAAATATGGTTTCTGTACAAAGTCTAAACTGCTTTGTTGCTTTTTGCCTTTAACATTCTACTTGAAAACAAATGCTTCAATATTACATATAACGTGCTTGAAATTTCTTTATGTACATGATGTGCGTTAATGAATGAGAATGTACAATGTATATGCACGTGTTTGGTGATTTTTTACACAACAGCGTTGCCGCAATTTGTTTGATGACGCGATCGGCAAGCTAAAAAAAAAAACAAAGAGGGAAGTTGGTCCACCGTCCATTCTCGATACATGTATTCTCCAACGTTGCAAACACAAAGATTGCTCACAAAATCAAAAGAATCTGTGTGGTGTACGTGTAGTTCGTTTTTTTTTTTTACAAAAAGCTAACGAAGTATCAAAATTAAAGTTGCGAGTCATTTTGTGTGCGTGTGTGCGTCTAAGGTGGAGGGCAGGAGGAAGGGGGGTGTCGAATGGTACAAGCGGTTACTTCAAAGGTAACTTTAAGAGGTGTAAGCCAGTTGAAGAGCAACAGTGTGCCTAGTTTGCCCTTTATTGTTAGCGAGATGGCGAAGTGGCATCGGTAACTAACATTTTCAAAAGCCGACGAAGAACTGATTTTAAGTGGTGATTCGGGTCCTCTTTTGTGCTAGACAGTACATTACAAAGAAAGAAACAAACAAACAAACAGACATTGTATTAGTGTTCGGCAACATAAAAGAATCGCCATTACTGATAAGAAAATGTTAACAAAGAGGGAAGTTGGTCCACCGTCCATTCTCGATACATGTATTCTCCAACATTGCAAACACAAAGATTGCTCACAAAATCAAAAAAATCTGCAGGGTGTCAAAGTTCGTTTTTACAAAAAGCTAACCAGTATCAAAATTAAATTCGCGAGTCATTTTGTATGTGTGTGTGTGTCTGTGTGTGTGTGTGTGTGTGTGTGTGTGTGTGTTTCACTCACACACATCAAAAGCCGCAATAGACCTTTCATCTTCATGATGTTCTCGTCTTGATTTGCTGCTTGCCTCCCGGTGCGTCTAAGGTGGAGGGCAGGAGGAAGGGGGTAAAACAGATCGCACCTATTAGGCGCACACCCTCAACAGCTCTCCGTCAGTGGGGGGGGGGAGGGGGCCGAAGCCGCCTCTGAAAATATCCTACAAGCGGACAAGCGGTTACTTCAAAAGTGGGCTAACATAAGTTCTGAACCAGTTGAAGGGCAACAAACAGTGTGCCTATTTTGCCCGTGGCAAACACCAAGAAAACAATGTCCTTCTTAAGTTTAAGCTGCAGTTTTTAACAAGACATGGTCATTTATTGTTAGTGATTAGTCAGCAGTAGGGTCGAGATAACCAACTTAAGTGGCGATTTTGGCACTCTTTTGTGCCCGAGATACTAGGGTTCGGCAACATAAAAGAATCGACGTAACCGATGAGAAAATGCTAAGACAAAGAGGGAATTTGGCGGTTCCACTTCAAAAATGTCGACTTACTAGGGTTGGCAAGTTAACCGAGGCCGAAATAAGTGGACTCGACTGTATATATATATTTTATAATGGTCTTTAAATCATAATAAATTATTAAGAGATACATATTTTGAAAAATCTAAAATGAAATACTTTATAAAGTCTGAAACTTACAACATTTGGGATGCGATCTTCTCGCATTTTCTCAAATTCCTGGTGATTGAAGTTAGCACAAGTGAAGTCAAATCTGCAAAAAGGAATACATTTTAAAAAATTTAGTCAAAACACATGCACGCACACACACACACAAAACAAAAAAATAAAATAACAAACTTTTCATTAAGTTGAAAACAGTGAAAGGTTAAAGAGGATAACAAAATGATTGGTAGATAGTTAAAAGATCAGCACACCAACAAGAGGATTAATAGTTAGGCCAATGGTTAACAATGCTTTCAGAGGATTCTTGGGTAACAAAAAGGGCAGACATACAAATAAAAAAGATTATACAAGTACACAAAACAAACTCGCTGACCCCAATACAGTGTCTCCTACGTGCAGCAAATGTCCGAGGTGTGAGCGAGTGTGATACTGCTGATCATTACTTCCAAGGTCACTCATTCTGGCAACCCACACATCAACCAGTAAGTGCTGGAGAAAAAATGAAATAATACAATACATAAAATTAACAAAGTAATACATTTCTTCTGACTAATAAGGTAAGAAAACATTTAACATTTAAACCAACTAATAAATTTTCTCTAGGTCAACTATTTGCAAATTAAAAATAATACAACATTATACATTTTGTTCTACCTTATTTGAGGCTGGAATGCGGTGTGGCTTATCTTTGCCATCAATACGTTCCACATTCATAACCATGAACTCTATCATCTGTTTAGGCACAACTAGAGGTGCAAAGGGCGTGCGCCAGTAAACTTGGCTACTAAGGTCAGCAACTGTGGACAAAGAAAAGACATTTCTGCTGAAACACAAAATATTTTAATTTTTATTTATTGGCACTGCTGATTTTCTGTTATTATGCTAATGGAGACCATTTCTTACTGTCCACACTAAAAAGAATAGGACATAACATAAAATAAATCAATTAATTATAGGTAAAAAGCAAATACGCTAAAAATTCTGTCTAGACAATGAAAGCTAATAATAAAAAATATGATTTTTCTCTCTCATTATTGCTGTGGACACAAATAACTATAATTAGCAATTTTTTCACATAAAATTTCAAAAATATTTTATCTCAGAACATTAAGAAATAATACAGTAGTACAAAAAAAAATAATTCAGATTTTAAAATTATTAAAAGATTCAATTATATTTCAACATTTTTTTAAAAGAGTACAAAATTAGGAAAACCAATTAAACTCAATGTGTTTTTCCAGGCGATCTAAAAATACCAAACAGGATAACAATGAAAAATAAAAGTCAAGGTACTATAATTTGATAAATACAATAACTGGAGCAAAGCAAAATAAAAACAAAAACAAAAAAATGCCAGCAAAATCTAGACCAACACTTAATAAAAATGAAACACTATTTGTTGAAATATTTTAAATTTTAACAAAACGCCTATGTATTTCAAAGTTGAATGTCAAAAACAAATAAAGATAAAAGCATTCTCTAGGTTTGTTTCTGCTTTTCTCTTAATGTTTGAAATTAAAATAAATAAATAAAAACTTAAAGAGACTTCTAAAGTTTGTAATCTTTGGGAGGTCATTGCTTCATTTTACAAAACAACCACTATGAATGGTGAGTATTAAACAAGAAAGCAGTGTTATAGATATGTCTCATTAATTAAAAGCTGGTAAGATCCACTTCACTCGCAAAAACAAGAAAATGTACAAATACGACCTTTCTCATGTCAAAGGTCAGTACCTCAAAATAAATAAAGATATCAAATACTGTAAGTTTTGTTTTAGGTCTTAATTGTTGGTCTTAAATAAAAATTGTTTCTTTAATGTGTCTTATTATTTTTACTGATTAAATAATTTAATCAATTTCAAGGAAATATTTTTAATCAGTTCTAATCTTAATGTAGCGTACAACTGTTGGAGCTACCTAGACTCACCTGATAAATGTATATGGTGTCAACATCAATGTAAAGTCTTGATGCCATAGCTAATGGCAGTCATTTTGTGAATTGTAAAGCAGTCATCATCAATGTAAAATCTTGATATCTATTAGCTTCTGGCAGTCATTTTGTAAACTGTAAAGCAGTCATCATCAATGTAAAATCTTGATCTATTAGCTACTGGCAGTAAAGCAGTCATCATCAATGTAAAATCTTGATCTATTAGCAACTGGCAGTCATTTTATGAATTGTAAAGCAGTCATCAACAATGTAAAATTCCGTTGTAAGAGTTACTAGCAGTTATTTTGTACTTTTATTTCTCTTTCTTTCTGTACTGATTCAGTATTGTTTTGTAATCCTAGTAATGGAATATAATGTGAACGAATGAACCTCACAGTCTGCACTGGAAGGAATCAATATTTAGGTCAGAACTGTTTTAAAAATTGTCTCCATCACTTGTTAAACAGTTCAAACTTTTCCACAATGTTTCAGCATGTTTTATCCATAGTTTATGCTGCTTTTCTTATTCACTACTATAAAATTCTCTACATTCTAACTAAGCTATACACTGATATACAACATGCTAAAACTGGTGTAAGATTAGTCACTGAGCATAGTTATGTGAAGGCTGAGTAAGTTCCAATGTTACATTAATTTCTGTCTGTTTATGAGACAGGCATTGTACATCTTTTGCAGAATATGATTTTTATAGATATATACCAGTCAGGAAGGGAGGTAAGGACAATTTTGGTATTTTATGAAAATCAATTATGAAATATTTTGTGATACTCCATAATCAAGAAAGACTACACAGAGTACATTAGTATTAAGAACATACAGAAAATACCGCACTGAAGGAAATTTCCTCAGTATTTTGAGATAACGACGTATATTTATAAATACTCATACCATTTATATTTTTATTTTAATTTCAATAAATGTAATTAATAATAATTTTAACTAATGGTCAAACAAAATAAAGCCCCCCAAAATTTTCATGTATTTTCCTCCCTAATCTTACTCTGCAAGGTGGCTGGATCAATGAGATGGATGTTATGGGTGACTCGAGTGCAGATGCACAAAGGGCTGATATTTCCCAGGGATTGTGCAAGTTTAGGAGGCAAACATACAATGTTATCCTGCAAGAAGCAAAAATGTAAAATTTAATTTTTGCAAAGAGAGAAACTAACTCTATAACTCATGTCTGAATCATCATATGAAATATTTTTTAAAATTTAATTTACAAATATATTTTGTTGAAAGTTATTAAATTTATTCATAAATATATAATCAGCAAGTTTAAATAGAATTAAAAGACAAAAAAGTGTATTAATTAAGTTAAAACAAAATAAAAATTTAATTTCACAAAATGGCACATTTTTTGAAAATGATTATTGTTTGACTATCAAATGAAAATATTTATAATAGTGACATTATAAAAAAAAAGGTTGACATTTCTTAACAACAAAAATAATTTAATCATCTAGATTACTGCACTGTAAACAAAACCACCAAATTTGATTGTCAAATGGCAAAAAGACACAATTTAATCAATTTATCAATTAAATACCTACCTTACAAATGAAAACAATTATCATCTTGACTCAGCTAAATTATTGTGAAATCAAGAAACATTGAATTATATCATTACTTTCCCCCCCAAAAAAAATATAATTCATTATATATAAACCATTACCTTGCAAATCGGTACAATCTCAACAGAGAATGTGTGCTTAAAGGTGTAAAGATTGTTTCTCGGGTCATGAGATACAAGTTCTTTAGCTGTAATATGCCTGAAAAGGAAAATGATGATTTCCTTTGGGCAAAATCCATATTTTCAAGATTTTTCATTTAATATAATTTAATTTAACATATTAAAATCAACATAATACTTTGCATCGATGAAATTCATACTAAAATTTAACAAACACTATGTTAAGTGACGAACAATAGCTTATAGTCCCAAAAGGCTTGATTCAACAAAGAATCTCACTAAAAGAATAATGACGGGAAAAGAAAATGAAAATAAAGTGTGCACACTTGTACATGCACACATAAATACATATGTCTAGTATGAGCCAGGCAAAGAAGAAAGGATTCATAAAATCTATCATACTTGCAAGGCACAACTGCAGCGAGAAAGTCAACCAGTTTGCGAGCATCATCTTGTTTAGAATAGAAGAAGTCCAAACCATCTGTAGAGGAAAAAAACACCAACAACTAAGAATTATCTTAAGTTAGAAATTTACAAGCAATGAAAAAATAAAGTGAAATTATTTGACCCCAAAGGAATAACACAACCTGTTTTTGAACTGTCTCAACTGTTTTCATAGGATAACCATTTGCTTAGAACTGTGTACATATGCACCTGCTGCCAATGACAAGCTAACAACTGCTTTAACATGAAATAAATAATTTTAAAATATATCTGCATTTCTTAATCATACAGCTTTCTGATTAACAGAAAAAAGCTTAACATTTCTTTGGCACTCTCTTCAAATACTGAGGTAATTATTATATGATTAAAAAAATAACTAAGAGTTAAATATATTTGGTGTCTTGCACAAGAAGTGGGGGGGGGGGGGAGGGGAAAAACTGAAAGAATACGAGGTTTGAGCATATTTAGGAATCAAGATTTTGACATAAAAACAATTATTATGTTTTCAAAATGCCTCATCTGATGAATTCTAGTAGTGATGTAATAATTAAAGTATAAAAACTGGAGATGGTAAATATTACAATCATTCCATAATAAAAAGAAAGCCTTTGAATATAACCACCATGATATATACTAATAAGTTAATGGTATTTAAAATGGATATAAATATGTTTGCTCATTTTTGAAAAATGCATTTATGCAATAGAAGAACTGTCACAAAAAAATGAACCAACCATTGTTTTTGATTTTGCCAGTTTTGGTATGGCTGCAAATGACAGTAAAGTCTATTCAGAACACTGAATTTACCAATGATCATTTAATATTAAATATTGTGGTGTGACCATGGCATGTGTTTGGCAGTGAAATAAACTCACTGAAGTAACTAACCACTGTGTATATGTGTGAGATATATTTAATATTAATGTGTAGGTGTAATTGTGTTTAATATAGTAAAATAGAACAGTGAACTTACCAGCCATTGGCTTGATATTGACTGTGTTGGTGTGAGCTTTGTGCTTCAGAATCAACTGCTCAAGGTAGAAAAAAGTCTTTTTGTGCTCAGCCTGAAAAAGATTAACTGCATTACATATATGGTAAATCATACTGTATACTGCAAAACTACAAAACCACTGGACCACTTATATAATTAATTATGCATTGCACAAGAATAAAAGCTAATTTCTTTCAGGAGTAATCTTTTCAGTTCATGGACTGTTAAGAGATAAATGCCCTTTTCATCACCAACAGCAAAAATCAGCCAACTTCAAAATCACTTGGTTTCATGCAACAATTTTAACAAGGTAGACAAATTAAGTTATGACACTGCTTGGGTTAAAACTTAATCCCTTGAGTATGATCCCCACATAAACTCGTCCAGCACACATTTTGCTCCATAATATAAAAAATGTTGAAAAACCCATCATTAAACATTTCTGCATCGGAGAGATATGAAGTTGTGAAACCAAGCAAGACAGAAAACAGCTTAATAAGATAAAAAGCACTGTGTGAGCTTGGTCTAAACAGTAAAAACTGAGACAACTGTCCCCCATGATAACATAGACTCTTGACACTAATTACCTGGAACATTGCTGTTCCCACTTTAACGACTGTTTACAGAACACGCTAATACTGCTGAGATGTCAAGAATTAATTTTCCATTTCAAGTTCACAAGTTATATTTCCTAACAAAAACTTATTGTATATGTGCAGAAAGAGGAAAATGCAAATGTATTCTGAGGTGCCAATAGGTGGTTCATTTACCTTCTGTCTGACTTGCACCACAGCCCTCCAGAAATCTTTAGCTTCCACACGGTGACAGTCATCACACATATGACTGTGTATTGTAAATTCAACAACAAACACCTGTTGTAAGACTGCTCCATTGATAACCTAGAATTATTTCAGGTAAATACTGTAATATTTATTTCTCCAAAATGTGGTGTGTGTGTGTGTGTGTGTGTATGTGTTTTAATAAATCTCACAAAACAACCAAATTATTTTGCATTCAGATCTGTGCCCATCAGATCTATCTCTCCAGAATGATTATAAGTGACACAACAAAAGGGAAAATATACAATCACAAATACAGCAATAGTTCTGTTTTGTAAATAACAGTTTTAATTCAAGTGTGATATGAATTGCTAAATCAATATTTACTCATATATAAATAAGACTTAATTACTTCCCTCTTATTAGCAAGAATAAAAGAATGTCCTATTGTGTTTCTGTACTTTTGGAATATAAAAATAAACTAGAAAATAATGAATAACTCCTCCATATACACACAAAAAAAATTAAATTTTTAAAGAGGCACACTGCACACTGAATTACCTCCTTTTGTATTGTCAACTTGACCTTGATTCTCTTGGAGTGTGGCTCTGTCCATACAAATCCTGCATCAACAAGACGCACCTAAAAAAAAATAAATGTTTAAAATAAAGTAATGCTATTTTACTTTAATATGCTAAGAACACATTTACAGTATTTGCTTGATTTATTTTTTTATTTTTTGCAGGCAAATTGGTATTTGTCAATGTCACTCAATACTTTGAAATACTGAGATTTTGAGAAGCTTTTTAAAGATTAAATTTTCATTATTAAGAAAAAGCATTTCGCCATCTAGTGATTAGCACTTTTATAATCTAGCTTGTACTTAGGCAAACAGATTTAATTTAAGCTGATTTAAATTACAGGGCATTACATATATGGCAGACTATAACTGAACTCAAAATATTTTTTTTTTAAATGGGAAGGGCATATAGAACCTACATTCATAATATTCGTTTAATTAATTATCTATGCTTAATTAATTATCTATGCTCCACAACAATCACTGCACCACTTAGTCTTTAAAAAAAAAAAAAAACCCCAAAGAAAACAACCACCTCAAACAGTTTGTTAATAATATAACTGACAATTTTTTTTTAAAGAAATGAAAACAGTCCTTTTTTCTGAAAATATTAAATTAAATAAAAAATAAACACTGAAATAAATAATATGAAGAAAGGCTCACTTTATTCAAACCCTTCATCTACTTAGAACACGCGAAAAGCAAATCAATAATGAAAAAAAACACCTGTCCTTGCAGAAAGTATTAAATTAAATAATTAATGAACACTGATGTGATATAAATAACATGAAGAAAATCTTACTTTACTCAAACCCTTCATCTTCTTCAGACATATGGAAAGCAACTCACGAGACTCAAGCTGAGCAGCTACCCATGAAGAAGGGGGTTGGAGATATCTGGTAGATGATAGAGACTACAGTAAAAAATAAAATTAACACTTTCCAATTAATGTTAAACTAAAAGACATAAATTAGTAGCAATGCACAAAAGCATCACACTTTTAATCTCCCAACTAATGAACTATATCTCTCCCCACCCAGAAAATAAATCTCCCCTGGGAAATATATGCACCATATACAAAATCAGCAGATGTGGAATATAAATCAAACAACTTTATTCATGTTACAGCATTTGTTTGTAAGACAATAAATATTCCATACAGTTATACACAAATAACGAACAGACTGTTACACACCGTTCACAGCTGTGACAGAAGTATAGAACTCCTTGCTTAGGAATGCCTTCTGTAATATCCTCCTTTGTCCGTATGCATGCAACACACATGTTACTTGGGTTTGGTTCTATCTGGGTGCCACATTCACAACATAAACTGCAATATAAATGTTGAAATTTAACAAAGTACATAATTATAAAAAACAGCTATACCAAGTAATTATAATACAGAAGCTAATAAAATGAAAGGTTACTGTTAGTAAGTTTTTCATCAGCTACATTAGAATGTTATTGATTTCAGGTTTTCTGTCCTAATAAAAATCTCAGAGATTGTCAATTTTTTGATGACCACTAAAGTCAACATTGCTGATGACAAACTCAAACCCTGCAAATACTGGGAAATTCTAACCAATGATCAAAGAAATATATATATATATATTTTTTTTTAGCTCAGAGACTGTTACTTTAGTGAATGAAATACTAAATAACTTTACAAGGGAGTATAATGTCAGAAGTTCCATAACCCATACAAAGACAGAAACGTCAGCATTTACAATATCATTCAGCTGGGTACTGAGGTCTTACATATATTTAGGCTAAATGAATGTAAAATTAAGAAATACACTGTACATATACTTAGTAGACTCGTGTTGAATTAAAATAATATATAGAAAGAAATAGGGGCCTACTCGTCCGAATTAAATTATGTACAACTGTAGATTATTGAGTGCATCTTCTTAACTATGCACTTAATAAAAAAGGGTAAAACTCCGATATAGCGTCGGTAATTAATATTCAACTCTAAACTCTTCTGAGACGGTGGCAACCACCGGCAGACTGTCTAATCACGAAGAGTTATCGACAAGCATAATCAGGAAGTTCGGAAATATGTCTGTGCGCTGAAACTGGTTACGATAGGCAAATTCTTGCAGATATGACGGAAACAATGCACGACTAGTTCCAAATTGTCTTCTCAACTTCCGCTTCGCTCTCATCCACATGTATGTAATTACCGACACTATATCGGAGTTTTACCAATAAAAGTTTGTTTCGGGACGGTCACTATATTTTATCTTGCCATTCTTTACATCATTATAAAAGGTGGTTAAGGTTTTAATGTATGTGCAGTTATGTGTATCACTATCAGTCATGTTCTCAATAGGAAATCGAACACTTCTGCTAATAATATTAAAAATTTGTTAATGAAGATACACAGATGATCTAATTAAATACTTTTATCAGACTTTTAAAATGTTAATATGTATTTGAACTTCACAAAAATCGATCGATCCTTCGCATTACTGCATCTTTTCTGACGTGAACATCACACATCTAAGTTTGCAAAGAAAACAAAAACTGTCAGGTCAATGAAATGTAGAAATTATAGAGAATAGAAAAAGTGGCTTGATTTTTTTTTATACATACATAAATCCTACTGGCTTTGAAGTACTTTCTGTCAAATATTCCATGTTTTTCTCTCTTCGTCCGATGTAAAGATGTGTAGAAAATGCCAATTCACGAACCATACAAGGCTCTTGCCATGTGTTAGGAAATTATAAAATTGTAGAGTAGGCTCCCTTTATAAAGTTATTGATTTTCAAACAAAAACTCAGATATGCCTTAAACCATATTTTATAAAAATATTATTAAGTTTCTAATACGAATTTTTCTTTTTAATGATAAAGTAAAACACGTAATGAACACAGGTTTATAAAATTCTAAATTTAAAGACTAAAAATCCAAAAATGTGCAGTTCCCAAGTGGTCTAGTGGTTAGGATTTCGCGCTCTCACCGCGACGGCCGGGGTTCGATTCCCCGCTTGGGAATAACGTTTTTGAAGTTAATTTAATTAATATATTATAAATGATCATGTCATGTAAGCAGTGAGATATTCTCTCTTCTGTTGGTTTGTTTTTTTTATAGTTAATATCAGTGGAGCATTTTAAAAATAGTGTACTGCTACTGTATAACACATTTAAGTCATGCTTTTTATAGTTTTTCGAATTTATTTTATACTCAACCTTTAAAATAAACTATATATTACAAGCTCGTAGTCAAATCTATTAACCAATTTTGTTTCTATTAAGCATAAATAATATCGCAATATCAGCATAACTGTTAAGCAGAAACAATGCAACAATACAGCTGAAAATTCAAAAAGAAAAATACAAAAACTAGTCAGGATACTACAATAAATAGACTTTGAAACTATTAGCTTGATGAATCATCATGAATGATAGACTTATCTTATTCGAAACCGCAGTTTTTTAAGTTTATAGTAATAGACTTACTCATTGAATTATTCAAATATTGTTATTAGTAGGCCTAACTGAAATGTTTTAATGAAAGCTATTTAGCCGAAATGTCGACTCTTGCAGTTGTAATTATTCTGAATTCTCATCACTGTGCCCTAGTGCCCGTTAAGCGTATGAAACATTTAAAGAACGCTAAAATGTACTAAATGCAAAATTACTGATTACTCGTAGTAAATGCATGACATAAAATTATTTTTGGTCAACAAAATAAACACCTCCACTGTTGAGCGTTACTAAATGAACCACAGTAACACATGAAAGTTTTCATAAATACTCAGTTGGTTTCCTTCAAACAATGCAAGCTTTGAACTCATTGGTCCTGTACCATTCGCTCCCCACCCCAATGACCCATAGGGTTAATAGCTCTGTGATTCAGTTTTTTACAGTCGCATTATGCACAGCATAATAATATATTAGAACAGAGAGTGCAGAGATAATTTTCCAAACAAGGGGAAGCAACACAAATATATGAAGTGCATGTCCGAGTTGAAATAAATTGATAAACCTATTCTTATTATTGCTAATTAATCTATTAATAATTTTGATTTTATATTTCTTATTTCTACACATCCTGTAATTAATTTTATTGCTTCATGTAAGTGGTAACTTGTAGAACGAATATTACGGTAATTGGGTATTTTCTTTCAAGTTTTAACATCTTACAGTATAATTTCATTGACAACTATTGAAGCTTTGTTTCGTTGAACAAATATTCCATTTCATTCCTTTTTTCAACAAAATAACTGTTCCACTTCTCGCCCTTTAATTTATTCCGGTGGTCTCCTACCTTTTTGTGGCCAAGAGCATATTCACATTTTTAGAAAAGTGTAGCGGACATTTAACAGTTTTCCAAAGCTTATTTTATACTGGATTATAAATATGCAAAACATTATATGAATCTATAACATTAATGAGGTAATTTTAGCATAATGTTTTCATTAAATTATTCTGCAATAATTTTCACTGTTACTGTGTGAATGTGCTCTAGTTTAAAATCTACCTGGAAGTATTTTTTCACAAAATATAATTAAGTTCTCTTCTTATTTATTTCTTTAAAAAAATATATTTTTGAAATAGTGATCGAAATACATATATAAAAATTATTTCCAGTTATGGTTAATTAAAACTATTCTTTGTAATGTTACTTTTGTCTGGATTTTTTGAGCAACCAGTTTTTCGCATGTGCATCAGTAAGTCAAAATCTGTTTTGATTTTTATTATGTTAATCGTTGAAAACAGGTTCACAAAGACAGGTGGATTTTGTTTTGTACACATCATTTTTTTTTTTTAAATGCCGGAAACCTTTTTCTTCAACCTGCTGTGCAAGTTATTAGAACAATGTAATTGTGAAGGTCCAAAATCTCCAGTTCTACTTCTTCTCATTTTATCTGAATGAGACATACAATCAGTGTAGTAATTTTTGTTTCCTCTAGTTAGCAACGTGTTGCAAGTATTTCATTGAGGAAGAGAATGCAATACCTACCACTAGTTAGAAGATTAAATAACTAGAATCACTACTGCAAAAGAAGACACTCCTAACAAGAAAATATACACGATTGCAGTCACTCTGCTGACTTACTTCCCTTTGGCAACAATCAAAGATTTAATTGATCTTACAAACTCTCTAGAGTTTTATAATTATACATAAAACATACAAAGGTTTTACACAAACCTCTTAAACACACAGGAAGACAAAAGATAAATATAATTCATTTAATATAAATTGTCATTGTCTGCGAAAACCCGGCTAAAGTCGCTATAATTAATTATGGACTACAGCCAATTATAGTAATTTAAAATGACTACTTGGGGGTGGGGTCAACTCTTTGATCCAGTTGGGATTACTTCATCCCTATTAAAACAGGACTGTTAGCATGGTAATTTTTGCGATCGAAGGTGCACACGTGTCACTGCAGAAGGCTCTTTGTTTTTATTTATATTATGTCCCACTGGAGCACTACAGATCAGAGAACGTCTGAAGACGAAATGATCCACGAAAGCTCCAGTGGGGACGGTAAAATTGTTATTGTAATCACAACCATCACCTGTAGCTGCACATGAATCGGACACAAAGTCGCCTAAACTTTTGTTATTGTGTTTTGCCTTCTTTGTTTCTACTTTGACCGGGTGTTTTAAAAAAGAATTTTATGATTGAAACCTTATTTTTTTTAGTGGTTTATTTATTTATCGTAATGAAGAATCTATCTACAAAATAACGTTATAACTGTGCAAAATTGTGCTGTAAAATATTCGTTTAATAAACTTCGTATCATCAAATGGAAAGTTTTGATGGCGTGAACCACTTGTTTGTTGTCTGCTGAGCAGAATTAGACAATATTGACATTTCTGATGTAGCAGCAGTGACAAAGTTGAAATTCAAGCAACCGATTTGTGCAGTTTTATCTGTCGTCAGGAGGACCTACACACTCGACTGCAACATTGCATGCTCAGCTATTCGATCAATTTTAATTATTCGTGTTGTTGTTAACCTACATAATTGTAGTAAAATTCATCATACCTCAATATGTTTAAAGGTATTAAATAATGCTTAAATGTTAAGTAGTAGGCCCACAATAATTATTGTTCAACACACCCTTAAGTTTAATAAATGTAGACCTACTTAATAGCTTAGTACTTTTCACTCTCTAAACATTCTTTTTTTGCTTTATGCAATTAAAATCTTTTTAGTTGTCTTTGTAGGATAATATTGATATAGCAATGTTAAATATTGTAATATACCTACAAATCGGAAAAATGTCACTAAATTTCACTTACAAATTTGTGGGTAAATGAAAATTTTCTTATAATTTTTCATTCTTTGAGGATGTTAGTAGCACCAGTTTCGACAGAAAATTCTAGTTTTCATGTAATAAGCCGGTATTTTTTGATGGTTTCTCCCATTTGATGGGGTTCTATACTTTTAAAAATGTATAGAAAATGTAGAGTGAAAAAAACTATTTGACCTAAATTAAACTGTTTAAAAAAATAAAATAAAAATGAGATTCTGAATTTTAATAAATTTAAAAAAACACTTTTGGATTATTTTCACTTAGCCGTATTTTGTGTGAAACAGTAACAAATTTCAATGTGCAATAATACATATGTTCTGCAAGTTTGAGTATTTGCAATGGCAATTGTTGAATACATGATATCAGTTCTAAATATTGTCATTGAAATAATTATTGTATATTTTAAATAAATGATGCAAGCTCTACAATAAAAATGACCAGTAAATTTTATTTGCAATGAATGTGCAAATTATTTATTTTTTAAAAAGTCAAACTTACGTGAGCAACAGAAAACCACACAAAAATCACATACATTAAAAAAAATGTCAGAAGATGAAGCAGCAAACATTCCTGACTGTCATTTTAAACAAATATCCAGTGAAATAATGTTTATATTAACTTAGTGTGTGTGTGTAAGTAAAAGCAACATGATGGCTAGTTGTGGGCTAAACGAATGGATTACAATAGCAAATGATTTTTAGTTCACCTACTTGCGATAAACGAAGATTATTTTTATAATGCCAATTTATTGCTATTCAAAATTGTATTTTAATGTTGATGCACTCAGTCCTGAACCATTTAACATCTGCCATTTTGCGCAATGTATGTCTGCACATCTACAGGTTTAATAGTTCCCACTGACAAATAGTGTGTATTAACGTTTGACCTAAATCATCATATTTTATGATAATCTAGGTTACCAGTGTAGAAATGTTTTCCCATAAAATTTGCATGCATTAAGGCTGAAAAAAAAAAATCACTGAAATTTTGATTGATTGACAAAGAGAATAGTTGCACTTTAATAAACATCCACTCCCAAAATTTATTGAATTTTAAGACTGGTGCCAGGAATCTTCTGGTAAAGGGACATACAAGGTGATAAAAGATATGCTGTTGTATAATCAGTCAAAGTAGTGTATATAGAACAGGGGTGCACAAACCGCACCGAGACAGAGCTCTGTGCAGCCCCCAGAGGACTTTAGAATGTTACCATTTTTAAGAATGTAGAACAAATTATTTATGTTGTTTTTTTCTGACCTATGGCCCTCCATGCTCTATCAATGGGAAATTTGACCCTCTTTCCTAAAAAGTTTGTTCACTTCCAATATAGAACTACCATTCACCACAAACCTTTCCCAACAACATACACGGGCACAAATATATTAGACAAAATCTTAAACACACAAGCTTTTGGTCCTTGAACAAAAAATCCATTAACAGAAATGTTATCACAAAAACCATAAATAAAAGCAAAGTAGATGAAAGTTCCAGGTTGTTGCTGATTGGCTCGAAGGTGAAAAAAAAGTGTGTTGCTTGCTTGAGTAGATAGATTGCTGCTTGATGGTCCAAAGGCATCCATGATTTACTAATGTATAGTAGTGCCTACACCTCACCGCTTTGAACGTGCATATTTTAAAACTGATTTTGCTTCCTTATATTAAAGGCATGTAGTAATTTGGCCTTAATGTACACCTACTGGATAAGAAAAAGCAACACAATAAATACTCAATAAAGTATTAACAATACAAAACAATAACGAAAATGCCCCATTTCTGTTTTTTTTAATAGTGACTGAAAGTGTACAAGGATAATTTATTTTTTAGTGGCCTCATCTTCTTTAGCAAATGCTTTGAGCATCTCTTGCTTTTTGTGTGCAATGCGCTCTTCTCTCCTCCTCCTGGCTTCCTTGACCTTCGTCCTGCGGGCTTCTGCTTGATCACTATGAAATACAATTAAATTATATAATTTTTTACTTTATGTTGTGAAAACAGATTTTCATAACTCAAACCAAAACTAGCCACTATCAAAGCAACAAACTTAGTATGGCAATTTTGAGTACTTTGTAGCTAAAAAAACAAAGAATACAATTCATAAAATTGACACACATCATTACAACACAAATATTAAATACAAAAATATTTTATTAATGGTCAGAACAGTCTCTTTACTGTTTTTTGGACCTGCCATTTGAAAAACTGACTTCTGACAGCAGTTTTGTGAAAAGAACATTGATAAATCAGTGTTCATTGAAAGTAATTACTATTACCCACAGTACTTAATATGATTGTTATGCATTACAACCATATATTACTATACAGTATTCTTAAAACTCTATAGAGTTATTACCATAGACAGCAATCAAACTGTCTCCAAGTTGAGTGGTTTCAACAACATATTGGATATATAAAATCATTTATGACTATTGGATAATTCTGATATATTAAGGCTGCAATATATGATGTTTACCTTTTAATTTTAATCATTACTGTGAAAAACGTTTTTAACAATGATAAGCTTTGCCATCTTAGATAATGTCACTAATATTTCTGATGGACATAAGAATAAACCATGTCAGAATGAAGAAATGACTGAACACTGTATATTTAATCAATACACATGTTTGCATGCACATGTACACACAGTACCTGAGCAGCTTAGTTCTGGCTTTCTCAGCTTTCCTCTTGTGGATGAATTCCATAAGAATGCGTTTGTTTTTGAAGCCATTGCCCTTGCTCTTAAGGTAGAGCTCATGGTATCTGCAAAAACAAACACAGCACCAATGTACCTAAACGAACCCCGTTCCTGTAGTATTTCTTGCCCAATAACAATAAAACAATGACATGAGAAATACCTAATGCAAGACAACAACAACAGCCAACACAATTACTAATGACAGACCGAACATATTTACCAAAATTGAAAACATCCACTTTATTGAGTTATATATGGGATATCACTATTATGAGGATTGCTACTAAAAGAAGTGAGAATATAACTGACATAAGTAAAATAAATATGAAACAATACAAAAACATAGCTTTTAATAATGATTTTGTTTTTACTTTTACAATTCTGACTTTATTAATCCGGTTAATCAATAGGTGCAAAGTAGAAATGTGAGATTGAATAGTTATGGGTAAAATATATACAAGCAAAATGTATTAAGCAATCTGGATAAACTTGTACTTGTGAGAACATTTAAAGGTGGTCAGCGACAACTATCATATTAAACTGTTGTAACTAATGAAACCAGGAAAATGATAGCAAGAAAATCAATTTCCAACGATGCAAATTACACTTTTGTAGCATTGCTTTCGACTGGAGACATCACATTAATGATGAAACCAGAGATACCAAATGCATTAAAATTATTTGTAAAGTGAAAACACATGAAAGATAACAACAACAAAAAATGGAGGTATATTAATAATATATAACCAAGCAAATGTTCATAATAAGCATCCAAACAAAATGTTACTACTGAAAAGAAAACCTGCCGCAATAAATTTCTAAATAAAAATTAATTTCAAACAAGAAACTTAACAGTGCATAATCTGCACTATACTTACAAGTGTTTATCAATCTTTTTGGCTTCACGATATTTACGAAGCAGATTTCTCAGGACACGCATGCGTCTGATCCAGAGCACCTTTTGGGGCATACGGGCATTTGCAGTACCCTTTCGTTTACCATGACCCATGTGACGTCCCTTTCTGCGAGCCAGTGCATTTTTACGGACACGAGCACGAGAGTGGACCTTTACAGGTTTGCGAATGATCAGACCATCTTTGATGAGTTTACGTATGTTTTGACCTACGAAACAAAAGGATTCAAGAAAAAGTTTCTTTAAAAAGTTTAACCAGAAGATTACTAAGACGGTTAAATTTTAATTACAAAATAAAAACAGTCATAATTAAAAAAAGAATCTAAGTGCCATGCATTTAAAATACCGTTTTAAAACAGTTCTAATTCCAGACATAAAAATCTGAAGTTAGTGTAAATAGCATATAAATGTTGTAATCAATAAAACCAGGAAACCAACAAGAAAAATCAGTTTCCAACGATGCAAATTACAATAATGTGGCATTACTTTCGACCAGTGGCACCACGAATTAAAGATGACACCAGAGATACCGAATGCTTTAAAATTACTCAAGGTGAAACATTTCCTAAACAGGAGTATTAAAAATTGATACAACAATCCAAAGACATTGAAACATATATTTCTATTTAAATAAAAGAATCTTAGAAAAATCCAACTTACGAGAGTTAGCATTGGCAATCTCATTACTCTCATTGGGATCTAGCCAGACTTTATTTTTACCGCATTTCAAGACGGCTGCGGAAAGCCTTTTCTGCAACCGCAGAGTACTGAAAACCAAACCAAACAGTTCAATACAGATTAAAAGAAACAAAATCAAATTACAGTAACTATCATCAATTAAAAAAAATTAACTGAACATAAGTAGAGATTAGCCACAACTGAAATGGAACAAAGCCCATTAATAATATTGCTTTTAAGGTAAATTATCTCTATGCTGTACTTATCCATTACATTTATTTTAGTTTTTCAACTCCAGGTTTCTGAACTCCAAAAATGGTAGATGATCAGAAAGTTTTTAAATAATTTATTTCAATTTACTGAACTCCATCAAGTGGCACAAAATACACCAACTCAGAATATACTGCAAATTCTTTCTAATTATTAAGACAGACCATAGATATTTACAACAGGAAGAACCTAAATTCTTTATTTCTCTATAATAATTTTTTTTTTAGTTACATACATTGAAAAGAATTGTTTTATTCTCTGCTGCTATTTGATTTGATATAAAATATTTAAAAGACAGTGTTTAAATATGTAATACAAAATAGTCTTCATTTAATATAATGTCGCTCTAGACCTAAGCCTTTTTAGTTAATTAAAACAAAACAATTGTCCTATCATATCAGTAATTATCTGAGCTAGATTTCCTCAGCCAAGTGACAAATTTATAAATGTTTCCTCTGATGCAATATGACATTGTACTTAATGCTAAAAACGTTAGGCTGTAATATACTAAGTTATTAGTAAGGGAATACATTAGCCAATGTTTGTTAAGCGTCTGAGTGTATTTTCTGAAGAAGAGTACCACCTACAACCCCAATAATCAGATATATGCAAAAAAAAATACAAATGGGAATTTTTGTTTACAATAAACTGAATGGATCTGAAGAAGAGTACCACCTACAACCCCAATAATCAGATATATGCAAAAAAAATACAAATGGGAATTTTTGTTTACAATAAACTGAATGGATCTGAATCTGCTATAAAATCCAACAACTCATATACACTAACAATATGCATAACTGCATTCATACACAAAATGTCTTGTGGAAATTTCTGGGGGAAATAAAAAAAGAAATTAAGAAAAATAATAAAAAGTGACCTTATTACATTGTCATAACAGCGGAGACGGATTGTCATGAACTATTAATGGTTGTTTTATAGTATCACATACAAGTTAAAGTAAGATCTGGATCAAAAATAAAATTAAAACAAATGTAGTGACCAATTCAATATCAATCATGCACATAAAGTGAAAATGCACAAAGAGACAATGAGAAAAAAATAATCCAATTTAATCAAGCTAAAAAAATTATAATGAAAAATATTTTTAAAATGTCCATTAGATTAAGTACAATGCAGAAGCCAACAAATGTAATGTTTTTTTATTAAGAAAAATAATTTTAATCTTTGGCACTTGTATTCCTTCAAGTACTATCTATTTAAAAAGTACTAAACAAAAGAGCCCATGTTTTTCTTTTAAATTTTGCAGATTGGTTACCTGGTGTGCAGATACCAAGTTACTTTTACCTAGGTTTATATAAACATATAACAGTCTTGTAGTGATTTGATTTAAAAGGTGTGACAAGCACAAGTGAGTTAAAAATTATGATTAATCTGCCCAGTGGGGAAAGTAAAAATAGTCATCTGCTGATGCATTTGTACAGGACAAATTCTGATGGAAACAATAGCCTACAATATTAAGAGTGAAACATTGTTACATCACTGTTACAGTGTTAGTATCTTATACAATGAAGAAAACCACCTGATTACTACATTTAAGCATATCATTCGAAAGAAAAGGATGAAATCGATATTTACTTTTCTTAAATGAATAGGCCTATGTAGCACGGTATTTTACTATTTGATTTTGAATTATGCCGTATTATTTTAGTAGGTAAGACCACTCAAATTTTGAAGTCTGGCCAAATAAGCTGATATTTACAGGTTATGTTATGTACCTCAAAGTAAGTTTGTATACAAAATTTTGGAGCTCTAGCTTTAATAGAAAAAAAGTTATGACAGTTCAAAGTTTGATGTAAATTGCAGAAAAACTCAGATTTCACGAAACCCCCTTTTGAAATGACCACAAAACAAAAACTATGAAACATACACAGTTCATCTTTGCTATGTCAACTCTCTGTAACACAATTATACTGCTGATTTTTTTTTAAGGATCACAGATGCATAGAAAATGAAATACAGTCCTCTCAAAATAGCATTTTGTTCAAAATTTCAAACGGCAAGTGGTCAAAAACAGAATGTCTCTTTTGGAGTCTTGTAAAACAAAAACTACTTCATATACATCATCCAGATTTGGTATACTTGCTCTTTGGAGTATAGACATTTCCAGGGTGAAGTTTTAGACAATCTTGTTTAATAGATTTAGAAATAATAAATATAACATATGAAAAATATAGCTTTTTGCAATACAATCGCACATAATGTTCACTTGTTGAAGAGAAAAATAGGTCAAACGAAACAGTTATTATTATAATACAGTGTTTCTAATTTCTATAACTGACAGCATGATCATTCTAACCTAAATAAAGTCATAAATTATATTTTGCATACTTATGTGCATGTATTTAGCAATAACGAATAAGTTGAATAATGCTCACCATATATCATAACATGAACTATCCATTTGTGTACCTATATCAGCCCTGTAAATCCTGTTCAGTCAATTTCTTTGCTTGTTAATGTTATGAACTGCATTGCCAATAACTAGTTAGTTGATTTATTTAATTTTAATGTCTTTTCACTTGTGGATTTAGACACATTCACACATATGCATAAATATACTTTGATACACCCATATTTGTGTACACATATGATAAACTTATGAACAGATGCTGCTTTGATTTTAATTCTATTATTAACAAAGTATTAAGAGCAGAACATTAATTTTAAAAACAGTTCAAAGCTAGCAAAACTGATACTCTTTTTAGTTTAATAAAATACTTTTACATTGTTACAATGTTAGTTCAATAGTTGTTACTATTTGCAGTTAGTGAGTTACTATTTGACAAAGTTGTATAATTCATTAATTGTCAATTATTTATTAACAATGTATTAAGAACAGCACAATTTTAAAAACAGTTCAAAGCTAGCAAAACTGATAGTGATACTCTTTTAGTTTAATAAAATACTTTTACATTGTTACAATGTTCAATAGTTGTTACTATTTGCAGTTTATTTTTTAGTTCCCTTCAACAGCAATTGTAATTATTAGTATCTTTATTTTTAATAGGTGTCTATTTGTTTCATAATATAAGACATTTACATTCTAAAAATATCTTGAAAATTGAAAGCTAAAAGTCTTTCATAGTTTTACTTATTATATATCTACTATATTAGTGTATACTGTATGACTGTAGTGTGTGTAGCATGTTACTCATCCTTGTCTTGATCTCAATTTTTACCATACGATACATCGATTCACTCACTCACTGACACATACACTTATTTCTATATTAGTATATATCTTTACCTTGAACGGTCACTCAATGACAAATTCTCATTCATCATTTACTAGATTGTTTCTTAAAACCCGAATTATAATAAAATAATGAAAAGTACTGGTCAGCTACAGACAGTAACACAGAGACAAAAATCCGCCAGCATTAAAAGTTGTCGTTCTTTATTTTGGATTGGTGCTTTGTAAAATTAATTTAAAATATCGCCGATTAATTAAAATATTTTCTAAAAAAATAAGTCTCATCATGAATCATCATTTAATCATTTGCAGCCAGTATTTTTTGTATAGGACTGCTTTTAATATAAGCAGTTTGTCCTAACAAATCATCACCCTCTTGCAACCGTACTTTAAATGGCCGATGTTTAGCTAACCTCGTTAATGATCAAAAAAAAACTTTCTAACAAATCGTAACTTAAAAATAATAAATAATCGTTTTACAGTAGCAATATTTAGATGAAATTTAATAGTTTTTGTTAAAATTTACGCAAAATGTTGTCTGGTTGAACCATTTTAATACACGTGTGGTCCAAGATGGCGATCTCTCGTCAACTTCGGCATGGGCGCGAATAAAACTATTAGGGTTACCCGCGTTCATTGCCATTCGCACTTCCCTTATAGAGACTTCCGGTTCATGTTATATACCATTTTAAAGGGCAAAAGATGACCTTTTCAACAGTATAAAGTAGGCGAACAGATGATAATGGGTTTCGAAGTTATAATGCGTCAAACATAACACATAATTTGGATTATCATTTTCTACAGTAAAAATTTTAAAAAATTAAATCAACCGATGCTTATGTTAAAGGTCATTATCTTAGCTTTCCATTGATATAAGATTTATTTTTATTGGTTGAATCGTAAAAGAGCGACAGCGCGTTAAGTGAGCATACCCAAAAACGATGTCGGCGGTAAGCCATTTTCAAATCTCGCCACGGGTACTTTAGTACGCTTTACCGACTGTGAGTTTATCGATCAAAACGTAATAAATATGTCATTCAAATGTACAAACAAAACTTATATTTAACGTTGGAAGATTCCTTTATTTGTTAAAACAATTTCCAACCATTTCTTTCTTTTAATTACTGAGATAGAAAGTTTTGAAAAAGAGTGAATTCAGTCAAAAAGTGACGTTGTCTCCAGTCTCCATATAGCGAGTGGTCATACCTAATTTTAGTTTCGACTTATTCTTGTTTAGATCTGAGGTAATACATATCATAAACAAACTTGAATCATACAAATACTAAGGTTGAAATCATTACTACCTATTACTATACTAGCATAAACGAATTCTTAAATACACTGATTAGTTTTATCACTCTCGTTCGTGTCGGCCATGCTGTTTTATGGTGCAACATAGCACATACGCGGAAAAAAAAGAATTAAGCGAAAAGCCTATAGATTAAACATACAAATATACATGATTTCTAACAAAAAGAACAATTTGGGGTTTTAGGTGTCATACTAATTAACTTCACAACTTAATTGTAATAAAACCATTTAGTATTTAGCTTCCATCATGTTACCTCATGACGGCCTGCAGCACGCTGTTGACATGAAAGGAAGTATGGTACAAGGGATGCTGGGTATTTTTTATTTCAAAGCAGTTTCAAAAGAAATTTCAGAAAAAGATTAAAGTTCAATTTTTCTCACTTAAAAATAAATTAAAATAATTATTTATACATTAGTCTCTATCATTGAGCTATATATACATGTAGAGAAAAAGATCGGAAAGTGGGGGGGGGGGGAGCACAAACGCCAAATGTCGACAGTCACACGCAAACTTCGTCTCACCCACCTGCAACACCATGCTAACTACCCTCCCTGCAATACAGTGAAAAGGCCTCATAGAAATCTCCCCAAACCGAGAACATCCGTTCGAGGATGAAAAGTTTTCACGCGCAATTCCTGTGAAGGCAAAAGAAGTTAACGAAACATCAACAGTCACTATGACTAAGCTCTCAGTAGATTGAGGTTGAAATACTGTAATGTACATGTGCAGTGTAACAAGTGGGAAGGAGCAATTCTATCTTCTGATTATATTATATTCACTCTAGAAACATGATTATGAAAAAAAATAACTTAAATTAGAATGGAAATCTATCACATTGTTCTTATTCTTAATTATACATCACGTGCTAAGGAGAGGTTAAAACAAACAGGTCTGGTTTTGTGGGTATGGCCTCAAATGACATGTTGACTACTGAGTTAAAATATTTGGAGTGGTAATGACAGCGAAAATATTACTCTAACTGGGCCATCATAACCTTCAGATAAATAGAAAATTTTTAAACATTGATCTCCAAACGATAAAAAGGGAACTTAGAATATGATGATGATAATTTATAATTGAGTTTATTATTACTATATTAGTATTGTTGGAGTCAAGTGCAATTCTTCATTTAATATTTCTTTATTTTATCAGATGATAAAGTACATAATGATTAAGTGGAATAGTGTAGATCACTAGTTGGAACACACAAAGATTAAGTGGACTAGGGTGGAGCAATAGTCAGAAGACAACAAAATGATTAAGTGGAATAGGGTAGATAATGATGATCATTTGTAGATAAACCACAAAATAAAGAGGAACAGGATAGATCAGCAGGCACTAATGCTACACAAATCTAAGCATTGTGAACTGTAAGGTCAAATCTGAGAGAAGTAGTCTTGATTTATGGGATATTTTAAAATTTTACATGTACAAAACAACAACTGATCGTAAAAAAAAATGGTAACAATTAAATTATTAAAAATAAGATTTATTCCGTGCATTTCAAGATGTCTAGAAATTTGGTATTATATTTATTGCCTTTACTTAAGAAGGCACTAATCAGTTCACTGTTTTATTTCACTGTTAGTCAAGCCAGAAAATGGTCCCCCAAAACAAATTTACCCGTTTACATTGTTAATCCCATGAATAAATTAACCTTTAAACACTTCTGACAGTTTTATGTACAAAAATTTTCAAACAAATATATATATTCAGTAAAACTGAACTTCAATCTGTACAATATGACAGTAATGCTAAATTAAATCGGTTTATATAATGCATTTGTTTATCCTGCTCATGACAATTTTGTTCCCTTTCTATTAGTAGGCCTAGGCCTATTGGACTTAAAAATTAAAATCTCTCTTTATGAATTGTTTTCTTGGGCTCTTCGCGTTGTTAAGTTTTGTACTGATCTAGGCAATATTACAATACTGATCAGAGCCATTCTATTTACTATAGCTTGTGAGCTCGTGTTTCTGTACCAGATTAAAACTCTGAACACACTAAATATATAATCTTTTAATCTTATCACCCATAAAAAAAAAACAACCCATGAAACATTAAAAAACAAAAGAATAGAATCTAAGCGAAATCAGATTAAGAGAGGTAACTCGCTATCACAGCTAACGCGAATACACGCACGCACGCACGCCCTCTCTCACCCCCCACCCCCACTTCTCGATGTTCCGTCTATTAGAGAAGAACATTTAGCTTTCTAAAGCAAGCTTTCGTACCCGAGTTTGGTGGTTGAAAAGGCGGCAGTAACAAATTATAAACATGTCTAAAGCAGCAGCAAAATTAAAGTTTATTCTCTTCCTGGGCTCTGTTCGTGATGGCAGAATTGCCCCACGAGTAGGCAAATTTATACAACGGCAGCTAGAATCAAAATACGACTTAACTCTTTTTGGTGAGTACCTCAATTTATAAAGAGATTATTTTGCGATTGCATTCTTTGAAAATGCCAAGATTAAATCTAAATGTAGGTCACATCTAAAGATTTATCTTAAAATATATTGTGTGCAGAAGTTACTTCTAATTTGTTTACCAAACCTAATATTAGTAATAAATTTAGTTTGATTTTAATAGACCCTCTTGCAAGATTTAAGTGCATGTAAACAAATTGCAAATTATACTTTACAGTTTTAAGTTTGTAACTAGATTACTTCTGACAAAACAATCAAAACACTTTTCTTTTTTGTTGTTGACAGATTTATACAATTGTTTTTGCAAAAGTAAATAACAATACTAAGTAATGTGTTTATATTACTGTATTTTTAAAAACATTTTAGCAATCTAAGATAAAAAAATGTATTCTAAATAAAACCTGTTATTGTTAATCACTGTACACACAAATTGATTTTCTTTAGGTCTTTCTGTAACCATATTTAATATTACTTTATTATTATTACTTTTTTTTTTAAATGAAAAAATTCTTTGTGTGATTATACATTAGAAAAGACACAAATCATGCTGTCACACTTCGAACGTTGACTCGAGTTGCAGTGATAACATGCAGAAACTTGTTGATAATAAATATTAATTATATATAAAATTGTCACATACTAACACTATGTAGTCAGTCATACATTCACCTGGCGCAAAAAAATAGTCTTCCCCATAACCCAGGAGTGATGACCGCTACTTGTATTCTTGAATGTGGGCCTAATCAATATTCTAATATTACATGTATTTAAATTGACCATTCATGACACTGCTAAAAATATGCGATGAGGGAGTAATTAGATAGTTTTAGACTGGGCACACTAGCCTACTTGACTGAAGATGCAACACACCTGTACTCACCAAAAATTAATAGTGACAAATACTGTTATATGACCTACTTATTACTATTAATGTGGATTAAACTAGTGCAGCAGGACAACAATAATTGCCATAGCCACAGTGACTAGATTCCTAGATGAACATCTAACTAATTATTCCTGTTATCTCTCTCGTATTTTTAACTACTAAATATTCTAGTTTCTATGTTTATTTTCTTAAAATATATTTATTGATAAGTAGATCATTCATTCTGGCATGACTCATTTTCACGTTATATGCTGTTAGTCTGTCACTTTAATGAAATAACCCTGGCTGTATGTATGCTAGGGCTCTGGGCTAAAAACTTCCCTCTTGTGTCTCATTCTTTTGCACTAGCTGTTTTCTATGCAACATGTTCTACCAGCCAGAAGGTGCATTTTGGGGCCTAGCCTAGGGTCACATATAGATCATTCTCTGGATGAATGTACCACACAGCCAATGTGAAATGTCTTAAAAATAAAGCAGTGAAGTATTCAGAATTATTGTGAGAGAAACACCTGATATGTGTGTGAATTTGTGTTTATTTTATAATTATTTGTAATACAAATTCGTTTTGAACTGAAAATGGTGCCTCCTTTCTGTGACATGTTTACGCAATGCCATTTCCTTTACTTCTCATTGTGATAAATAATCCAACAAACTTAGAGTTTTCTTTAAAATGATAATTCATTAAAGCAACATTCTAGATCACATTTATCTTGAAACAGTCATTTTTTTGAAGAAATAAGATTTTAAAAATCTCTTGACTTTGTTGTAGCACTTTGTTTCCAAGTAAATAGGATCCAAAGATATTTTATATTCTTTTACCGAACATCTACATGTCATGCACTGTTTAAAAAAATCAATACAACCACAATATTTATACATTAATGTTTTCTTTCTCAAATGTATTCATTATATTCAGAAATAATCAGCTTTAAGATAGCTAATTTCTATTCTTGCACATGATGAAGTTGATCATTGTCACATAATAGCTTATGTAGCCCATACCCACCCCTGACACATAAACCTACATTCTAGAAAGGCTGATCCCTATCCCCATGCTGGAAACATATCTGAATGTTCCAGACAACTCACTAATCAATCAAGGCACAGCTCAGCATGTCAACGAATGTACCAGAAACTCACCTGTAAATTTTTTGTTAAATGCAGCTGTCTGTTGAGGCAACATGTGTTTTGGCTCCTGGTGTTGAAGAAGTATAGTTTAGTAAGAGTTTTCCACCTATGAAAGTTTTGTGTGATGGTAAATGTTTGTCTTTAATATTGTGGGATAGAGAAAACGTTTACAGTGCCCTCATTTTTATCCGCCAAGAGAGAGAGAGAGAGAGAGATGAGTGGTGTCTTCTGGAGAACTATTAATAACATAAATTAAGATTCTCAAAACTTGTAATTAGTTATGATGATTAATAAATAATAATAATCATAACCATTAACTAGGTAGTATTAGCATCACAATTTTTATAAATTTTATGTTTTTTTAAAAAAGAATGTGAGCATTAATGATTAAGCTAGTTGTAGACATTAAAATAATTAGATTTATATTTGCACTTAGCTGTCACAAAATGGTACTCTCATCCAACTGGTCTGGTGGAATGATTGTAGGATTGTTGGTAGTAATTAAAATATGCTGTACATTTGGTTCTTGGAAGGAAAAAACATCTAGTTTCAGCCTGCTTTGCCGCAATGCAGAAAACGTTGCCTACACAGTTACTGTGTCTAAAGTACACTACATAGGTGTCTCACTTTAAGCTTAGTGAAGCTGATTGCTTGAAAATCAAGGTTTATTTTCATCTGAAACCTGTATTGTTGTTCATAAAGATTCATTTACTTAAATGCTTTTAAACTCTAGTAAGAATTACTGATTTTCAAAGTACATTGCCATTTTTCTGAATAAACACATATTTCTGATAGCAACTATACATATGATACAGTTTGTACAAACGAAATTCTCATACAGAGTACAGTGTATTTCCATAAGAATATTATTTTACATTAGGCACAAGCAAGATATGACCCCCTACTCAGGAAGAATTTTTAACTGACCCACTCCTCCCCCAAATGTCATTAACAAACCACTAAAAACCGGCCCTAAGATAGGTATTCCTAAACCCATGGTTTTGCATCACTTTGCTATTGCTCACTCAGTTCCATTCCCCAACTACTGAAATCCGGCTAAAATCAGACTCTTGGATAATATACTGCCCATCAATGAAAGCATGCCACTAATGCCACTTAGTGTGCTTTCCCCATGAGAATAGACCTACCCTGCTTGTGCTTTAATGCTAATCAGACCCCCTTTCTTCCAATGCACCTCTTTCCACCAACTCAAGGTGCCTAATCCAGTATCTCTACACACTGATGTAATCCTACATCATCCTCTATCAAGGCCACCAGAGCCAACAACGAAAATCCACTATGGAGTGATGGAAGACCTAGCAGCTCTGTACAAGATTGTTGTGTTGTTTTTTTTTAAAAGAGAAAATTAGGGTCAGGATTAGAGTTAGAATTTTTTTCTTAAGAGAAAGGTTAGGTTTAGGATTAGCTGCAAATAAAAGAATGAAAAGAAATCCATACACAAAATTTGTTTTCCTTCGAGTTATTTTTTTCAGTAATTTTTGCTGTCTTTGTTTATTTTTTGTTTCTGCTAAATTTTGTGTGTTAATTGCAGTAAAAATAGCACCAATTAAACACTCTCCATGTACATATAATATTTATTATTTGATATTAATTATTATTTTAAAACACAATAGTCGAGTACTTAGCTGTTGCGACATTCAGACTGACAAAGCAGCCATGAGAATGAGATGCTTGTTGATTTCTCAAGTACAAGTATTGATGTCTCCTTCCTAACATGATAGTGAACCATGTCTAGTGATTAACATGGTTGCTATTTATTAAATTCAAAATTGTATTCCTTTACTTTATGAGCACTGTTGCAAGGAAATGAAAGGTTGACAGTGAAAGTTGTGTTTAATGATAATTGGATCAAACAGATTTTTAAAATTTATTGCTGAACAAAGAGAAAATGTGCTCATTTGTAATTTTATTTATATTTATAAAGTGTTCACTGCTTGTAGACTGCAATTAAAGAAAAAATAAAAGAAACACTTTATGTCTTAAAAGTTTCTTCTTCTCCCCCCCCCCCAACACACACACTATATAAATAAATAAATATATATATAACTAAAACTTAAGGTCATATAATTTTAATTAAATTATGGGTTCTGTTTTACTTAACTTTCCTATTCTGTCAATCTATCTGTCTATGCTGCAATTTTTATTTTCATTTCCTGTAGATCCACTGAAGCTGGACCTACCGCTTTTGAAAAAGCCATTTCACTTTTATACTGATCCGACCAAAGCACCAAAACTGCTACAAGACTGCAATGAAAAGCTGAAGGTGGCTGATGCATTTATTATAGTGACAGCAGAGTATTACCGTAGTATATCGCCAGCACTTTCCAACATGCTGGATCACTTTGGTCCTTCTGTGTTCTCTTATAAACCTTCTGGCATTGTTTGCTATTCTCCAGGTATGACTGATGGTGGTAGTTTATTTTCTTAGTTTGATGCTGATAGCATTAGTTTATTATTTGTTATGATGGTATCCATGTATATTTTTTGTTTTTGCATACAGTTGATCTGTTTCATTCCAGTTTATGTGTGTGTTTGTTAAGATATTACTAGAAGGATGTGTGAATATGAAATAGATTGTTTACAATTAATTCTAATACATGTAATTTCAATTCAGTAATGGGGTATTGAAAACTTTTAATTATAACTATTTCTACACATCTTGTGAGGGGTTATACCAAAATATGATTGGATGAGAACCTGAATGAACCAATACTAGTGTTAGAACCGAAATAACTTCACAAAGTGATATGAAGCAAATTTGTCTTCCACAAGATTATGACACTATATAATATCCCCACCATTAATTTTAAGAAGGTAAATAAATATTGCATCAATAATGGTGAACACTTTAAATAAATAAACAAGCAAAAATTTGACAGGGTTTTTAATATAGTTGTAATTAGTAAAAATCATGAAATAAAACGACTGACTTAAATGTATCTTATTATTGTAAGTTTAGTCACCTGATCATTGAAAGTTTCTAAACAAAGGAGAAAGAGAAAACAGATTGTGGAAAGCAATATTTGTACATATAATTATTTTGATATAGATATGAATCTGCTTTAAAGGCTCTATTACAAATGTCTGTGAACGTACAGCTTTGATGTAAACATAATTATTTTAAGGACTGTTGAAACTAAATTGGACTGAATAGTGTGTACATTTCTGGTTTTGGCAGTAGAGAGGGAATTAAGTCCACTTACTTTGGTATTTATGTATATAAATTGATAACTTTATGAAATTATATTTAGTTAGAGTGAAAAATTATTTAATGGTGCAGGTCCCTATGGTGGCATGCAGGCGGCAATGCAGTTGCGGTGCTTCCTGAGTGAACTAGGAACACTCAGCGTCTCAAACCTCTTTGGAATCCCAGAGATCCACAAAGCAATTGATGAAGATGGGAAACCACTCAATGATTACATGGTGAAAGGGTTGGACACCATGATAGCACAGTTAGACTGGTATGCTCATGCAATGAAGAACCATCATGATAAATTTGGCCTCCCAAAGTAGAGTCCAGCTTGATTTTTAAAAAAATCCACAACAATAAAAACTTGAAGCCAATAGTAATATGTGACAATGCTTGTCATCAGGTGTTCATAAAACATATTTTTGTAATTTTACTCATATTTTGAATGCCACTTTCACAGTCGGTGGGGACAGTTTTTATTGTTGAATCATGAATGCTGAACATGACAGCAGAAGAGGCCATACATCAGTAGTTATACATCAATCAATAGTTATACCATACATCAATCAATAGTTATACCATACATCAATCAGTAGTTAGACCATACATCAATCACTAGTTAGACCATGCATCTGTTTGTTTGCTGAGCCAGCTCTAGCATGATTCAGAGGATAGAGTTAATCATTTCATTTTGTTTGCAAACATTCACAATATTTTCTTGTTTTACAATCTTGACAGTACTTAATCAATTTCACCATACCTTTGCTTACATATTTGCAGTTAAAATGATAAGGGATGGATGGCTTGTCACTTTGTAGCCTTGTAGGACACAATAATTGAGTTGGGTGTTTGTAGACTTTAAACAAATTTCCTCGTTTTGTTTTTGTGGGCTGTATGTGGTAAATGTAAAAATGTAAAGGAACAAATAATTTTTATAGTACACAGTCTTATATCCTAAAATACAATTCAACAATTTTTAATGTCAATACAAATCACAGGATAGTTCTTATTGGAGAACAGAAATTAAGTTATTAGAGATAAGTGATAAGTTTTTACATAACCTGAATTAGGCATCGTCTCAATAGTCTTACGCATGCTTTTTTTGCAACAAAGCAAACAAGTTAATACTGTCAATTCCATGAGATTCTCTCCTCATGCTGCAGAACAATTATTCGCTTGAGGCTAACCGGGTGCTTTTTCCATCATACCAGCTCATTCAAGCAGAACAACTGTAGCAATTTCTAGTAACTTCCCTTATCAGAAATTGCTCGGTGTAGTCAGCATACCTTGCCACATTACATCAATGGAGTGTAGTGTATTCTTACACTTACACATTGTAGTAGAAGCTTCCTGCATCTACCATGGTCAAAGGGTTTTATAATCAGTAAACCAGGAGATTCGGATAATACATGGAAATGTTGCTTTGTCCCATTAAGCTAATTGCTGCCTTTTATGACTAGACTTCTTGCCACACCAAATTCAAGTGATTAGACAATAGAATTCTCTAAAGCATGTAAACTTTTTGATCTCAGCCCATTGGCAGGTCTTATAAAACTTAACCACTGGATAATAAAAACTACTCCTCCAGTTGTAACTGGTTTTAGAAATAGGGATAGACAAATTTACTCCGCCACAAGTTGCCATTAGAAAACCACTGAGTAGGTTATTTTATTGATATATTCTAAATACCAGGACTGTTGGATGGTAAATATTGTCTCTCTTATAATCATTAAATTATTCATAGTTTCTCTGTAGTCCAATTCTGGAATATGGTTTGCCTGCAATATTAATTAATGCAGGGAGGGGAGGGTTGTATTCACACTAACATTTATCATGACCACCCATTCCAACAGACATCATATATATATTATTATTATTGATTTCCAGAACAAATTAACATTAAACTCTTTACAGTTTGAGGAAGATTTTTATTTTTATAGTGAAGTTAGTAAGTTTAATAATACTGCCTGAAGGGGGTGGGGCAGGCTGTTTCTGTATTTCTGATGTGCACTCTTTAAACAATGAGATTTTACTAAACTACAAACACCTGTTGGTTTTGCATATTAATCTTATATATTTCTAATCAACTTAAATATAAAGCCAGGTTTCTCTCAAATGAATATATAACTCTGAGAGATTATAATTACAGAAATTTAGGCAGAACATGCTTTTGTAATATTAATACTAAAGATAAGTGTTTGTGTATAAACTTGAATTTATGTACAAATTTAATTACATTGAAATAATTTTTATAACTTGAAATTTGTTCATAATACTTAATTTATTAATTTTAGAATGTTGCAAATTACTAATTTTCATTAATATTTACTTTATAATGTAATATGTGTGTAGTAGTTGCTTTTTTCAATAAATTTTATGAAGTTTTAATTTTATTATAATTTATATTATTATATTAATATTAATTAATACTTCACCAGAAAATTTTATTACATTAAATTAATATTGAATGCATGTTACAGGAGTACAATCAAAGTAAAAATCTAAGCATGTATAAACAAAGAAAAAGAACACAAACCCCTCAACTTATCATTTGTTAATTATAAATAACTGAAGACCTATCATGATTTGACAAAATAAAAATATGAAAAATGTAAAAGATCTATTCTAAACTACTTAGGACTAACTGTAATATGTATGTCATTAGTAATATTAGCAGTTTCAAGTAAGTAGCATTTGCAACTGATTTAATGATAAATATTTAAAAATCGTAATTTACTACTTTGCCTCAAGTACAATAAATCAGTGTTCAAGTTAGCATTATCTGATACTTATTATATTAGAAATGTTAATGTTTTCTTACCGAAAGTTAGCAGTTAGATTTACATTCTAAATAATATTTGCTAGGTATTTAAATAATATGTATCGAAATCTACTGTTGCTTCGTCTGTTTCCACTGAAATAGTGAAAATGAATTACTAATCAGTATTACTAATGTAGGCTGTTTTTGTTTATGCATTCACTGTATCCTTCTGAATTGATTTCACATTCTATATCAGACTTGAAGGAATAAAGAACTAGACTTTAAATTAAGGGGAAAAAAATAATAGATCGAGATATCTTTGGTGATTCACTTTCGCTTACATTTTTCATTATTTGGCCAGCCATGATGCTGTGATTGGCGGGAAAAAAGTCACAGGAAAAAAAGTCACGGGAAAAAAGTCACAAGTTTTGCTAGGAAAAAAAGTCACAAGAAAAAGTCACAGAAGATAAATCACAGAAAAATGTGTATGAATCTGACATGTTTATCACTAAACAAGTACGCATTTACACATCTAAGCAAGTATGAGTATCACATAAATAAATTAAATTAAAAAAATAATTTTGCGTTCTTTTCATATCACGAGAAAAATCACATAATAAATCAAATTAGTTTAAATGTTTAATACATGCAATAATTTTGGGAACTAGACTAAACATAAGATAAGACACAAATGCAATCATATGGTTATAGCATTCAATGCAATATAAACACGTTTAGATAGTTATATGGTGAGTTTTATTAATATTGCATGCCACCGTTCAAATTTATAGTTTATTAGAATTTACAGATATGCCTACCATTTTGATCAATTAATACCATATTTAAATTTTATAATCGCCGACTAGTACAAGAATAATAGAACACTATTAATATTACAGTAATACAGTTCAAAGTTTTAATCTCGATCGGGAAATAATTTCCAGAAGTGAAAAGAAACTGACATATTAATATAAAATGAAACTAAATAAAAAGACATCAATGAAATAATGTTTCGAGCAGTCACATCACACTAAAATGACTAAACATTTGTTGGTAATGTATGATAGGTGATTTTTAAGAACATTTTATTCTACAATTACCAATCGCAGTTAATAAACAAGAAAAGTACTTTAAAAATAAGATTTCGAATTAAATTTGTCGAAAATATTTAGAATTAATATTAATTTGGGTCACGAACAACGAAGACGTTGTATTTGGACATAGCACGTACATATCTTCTTCTGTGGTCGTCACACACACACACACACGCACACGCACACACACACACACACATTTAACCATGATCCTAATGAGCCGTCGCTTTCTGTGACTTTTCTTCCTGTGACTTTTTTCCCTGTGACTTTTTTCTTGTGACTTTATTTCCTGTGACTTTTTTTCCGCTCACCGATGCCGTAGTTTGGTTCGGTATGACTGAACTGTGCAGGCTGAGTGCGGGATACAGGTTAATCCTACACAGGTTAATCGGATCCCCGTCACAACACATTTTATATGTGTTATGGAAGGAACCAGAAACCTGTGCTCGGCAAAGTTCGTAAAGGATGATATATTTTAATTCATAAAGTGCATTTATCACACATTCATAAAAGAAAGACTTGGCTTTAATTGTTTAAAACTGTACGGAAGCAATTCTAAAAAATTCAACTAAACGGAGGTTAGGATTGGCAATTTCATTACTTCCACTGGGATAGTGGGAAAGCTTTTTCTGCAACCGCAAAGTACCGAAAACAACTAAATCAGTTCAATCGAGATAAAAAAACAAACAACCCCATAAAATCAATCTTACAATCGCCCAACAAGGTCAAGAAACAGGAAGCAGATTTCTGGAGAGCACTGCGGGTTCAAGGTCTTCCCTTCAAGGTCGTATCAACGAGCCTTCCACCACCGGTGCCTATCTAAGGCTCTCTTTTGAAAAGTTTTAGAGTAAGATACCTGCTGAAAATGGACGAAGTGCACGAGCCAGAACGCAAAAGACGCGTTTCAAGAAAAGACAGCGTAATTGGTACTCCTGGGAAGGAAGGACAGCTTGTTGCCTATGGAGCAATGGCTGGCGAAGTAATAGGTGTTTTTACAAGTGGAGGTGATTCCCAAGGTACATATTTTAAAATCACATAAGAATAAGATTGATCTAAAAGTATATTACTTTTTAATATCCTTTGTAAAAGGATTTCACAACAGCACTGGCATTTTAATAGTTTTAGTAGCCCCCTAATAGTAATACTAATTTTGTAAGAATAATACTTTATTACAAACTAGTTAATATAAGTAAAACTGAAAAATGTGAAAGTGCTAACGTCTTATATATGCATCAATAAAGTATTAAGACAAACATTTAGTTTTGATTATTGCACTGTTTATTAACCATTCGAATTATTCCATATGTAATTAAAAAAAATTGCTGTGACGGTATTATAATTAATATTTTAAATTTATATAAACATATTTTTAGGGTGTAGTTGAATTACAAATACTACTAGTACTGCTAGTTTTCATTAAGTGTTATCACTGAATTGTCATTTCAAGGAGTGATTTTGAAGGTGATTTGTATTTTGCCTAATTAATGCATAATTTAATTTTAATTAATCATCAAATGAAATAGACAATATTTTACTTGGAAACATATGATTTTTAAACTTATGCCTTCTGTAACAGATTTTTTTGTGATTATTTGCTAATGTAAAATTTTCAAATTATAAAATCCTTTAAAAAAAGAAAAGAATTTTGTAAAAAATTGTAAAATATCTTTCTTTAATAATAAATACATTGGTAAAATTTAGCTCATGGGTTTGAGTTTGAAAGGGGCATAACTTTTCAGAATTTATGTCAGAAGAAGAACGGATTACCTCTCTTATATAGGCGCGCTGTTTGTTCGGCTCTATTTATTGCCCGTCAAAAAATTAAGTGACAATTCAGGTTTTAATTTTTTATCATTTGCATTGTAATATTACTCAATTTATGTGTACTTTTTAAAATTCCTTTTCTGATGAGCACCTACTGTTTAGTGTTTGTAACTCTCCTTGATGTGAAATGTTTTAGATGTTTGTCTTTAAATATGCTTTAGTTCTTTATATCAAAACCCATCAAAATGCTGTGTTATTGTTCACATTATTTCTCCATTTATAAAATTAAAAAAATATGCACAGACAGATATTTAATAAAAAAATAAATAAATATGCCTTAGAGTTTACATACATCATAAAATCATTGAAATGTTAAAATGGTACATTTTGTAACATATTCATTTTTATTTCGGAATGCTTAGTAATTTACTTAAACAGCATGATATAATATTTTATATATTTTGATCACATATGTATTAGAAATCTTAAAAATGAAATTAATATGTAATTATTTTGTTCAGTAATCTAAATCAGTAAATACTGAATGCTGTGCTAACATTTTTAATAGGCATGAATGCTGCTGTGCGTGCTGTTGTCCGCATGGGTTTCTACTTAGGCTGTAAAGTCTACTTCATCAGAGAGGTAAGTTGATTTGTTTCAAATTCTGCATTCTATTCTAAAAACACTATGCTTATAAATATATATTAAATAATTAATTATAGGTGAGGTCTTTCTCTCACATATCCAAATTCTCATTAAATATTAATTGATCTTTGTTAGTTGACAATTTAGCAAATGGCTTAATAAATGATTATTGAACAGTAATCATAGTAATCATTTTAGATGCATAGTAAGATTTACACAAATCTTATATTAATTTAAAGGATTGCAAAATATTTCCTAATATTTACAATGCCATGCTTAAATTTATATTTATATCCATCTTTTGCAATAGTTTCAAAGCTAATTAAGCTAAAACTCTTTTTTTCAACAGGGTTATCAAGGTATGGTGGATGGAGGTCCAGAGAATATCATTGAAGCCACATGGGCCAGTGTTTCCGGAATCTTGCAATTGGTAATAAAATTAAAATTACAGCACTTTAAAATTCACAACAGGGAGGAAAGTATTCTGAATATTGAAATTTTAAAAAATAAATGATTTTGAGTGGTAACATTTTTGTGGTCCATTTTAATGGTCTTTGTGAATCATATATGTGAGCCATTTATGAGAATATTCACATTTCATGCATGCAGCTGTAGGTAATCATTAATCTTTTCATTGTTCCCTAATAAAGCATTTTAACATTGTTTATTCTCAGTAAAGTTTAATTGTTTTCTTTGTTTTAGATGAGGGTGGGCTAGCTTTTTCAGGATGGGGACTGCAATCATGACAAAATGTTAAATGTTTTAGGCTGCAGTCTTGCCTTTTTGTAAATGAATAATTAATTTTAAAAAGTCTTTTTTCCCCTTGTGTGACAGGAATTTGGGTGGGGAGAGATGTTGCACTTATCTGTTGATGCTTTTGAGTACTTTCATATGAATAGGATCTTAGAAAACTGCTTACCACTGAACATTTGATAGCATTGATGGTGGACTGGCAGAGTTGACATTTAATTTAGGCAACCTAAAGTCATTACATGGGTAAAAATATGAATTGCAGAAATTGCAAGAGTGAACATGGCAGTTACTGGGATCCTGACTAATGAGATTTGTACCATGATTCAGCAAAAAGCCAGTAGTTTACTGCACATGAACATTTCACAACATTTGTATTGTATTTGTTTTGGACTGATTATCAAAAATTGCTGACAGTTGCAACAGTTTTAGAGCTAGAACTTGGTGAACTTTTTCTTTTGGGAATGGAGAATTTAATAATAGAGAAAGTTGTATTTGAAAACCCCTTTGTGTGGGCAGTCAGAGATGAAAATTTGGGGAGAGAAAGAAGATATTGTAGTATTTTGTTGAATTTTTACCTCTGTATAATTATAGCACTTATGGTGTCATGATTGTAAGGAAGTTCATTAGTACAAATAGCCACTGTTTATAAGTTGTGGGCTGTATGTGTGACAGCTTGTTGCATTCTACAAAATGTGATCAGTCAAGCTGCATTTAAAATGCATATTCGGTAGATCTGTTATAAATTATTTTTTTTCAGCTCTTTTTGTGAGACTTGGATAGGGAATTTCATTATTGGAAAGTGTATCCAAAATGCATTTGTTCACCTTATCAATAAAACCTTAAAATTTCAAAAGTTTAAATGAAAATAACATTTTACCTAGCTGACTTTGATTGTTATATTTTTTGACTAGATCAGGCAAACCATCAGATCATCAATGATTTTTGCTTTGAGTGTCGTATAACATATTTGATGTTGAACTTCTTGACCTAAGGATTTTCTTGTTGGAATTAAATTTATCTTTTGTTTGTACAAGCATGTTACCTATACGAAATAAAATAAGAATAGAGAAAGCAGAAGAGACAGCTGCAATTCATGGAAGCTGAGCAATGCAGCAAATGTATTCATAGATATTAGATAATTAGAGCTGGTGATGCATAGAAACTCAGCAATGCAGCAAATATATTCATAGATAATTAGAGCTGGCGTGCATGGAAGCTCAGCAATGCAGCAAATGTATTCATAGATAATTACAGCTGGTGATGCATAGAAACTCAGCAATGCAACAAATGTATTCATAGATAATTACAGCTGGTGATGCATAGAAACTCAGCAATGCAGCAAATGTATTCATAGATAATTAGAGCTGGCATGCATGGAAGCTCAGCAATGCAACAAATGTATTCATAGATAATTACAGCTGGTGATGCATAGAAACTCAGCAATGCAGCAAATGTATTCATAGATAATTAGAGCTGGCGTGCATGGAAGCTCAGCAATCCAGCAAATGTATTCATAGATAATTAGAGCTAGATACCAAAGGAAAACAATGGTTGAAGAATAGTGAATGCTTTTTTCCCTGTAGTTTTCTTTTCAGAAGATAAACTTAGATTTATTACATAAAACTTAATCTTCTTTGGCACTTTTGTTTTCAGAATTTTTTAAAGGTGGTTTGGATTTTTTTTTAATAAACAATGTTAATAAAATGAAATAAACTACTAAATATTGTTGTAAGATGTCTACACTATGCAATAACAACACAAAATTTTGATAAATTTTTGTTCTGGATATTATTATTGCTTGAATAAGATCAAGATTTCATAAGTTTTGCAATTTAAATATTTTAAACATTTTTTTGCATATCAGAAAATTATCTTTCTTACTGCATAGAAGGGGTTTTCATTTTCTGATATGAATTAGAAATTATATTTGTTTTTTTTAAAAAATCAACATAAGCAACATCTGTTACTTTAACTATACTTTAACTAAAACATTAAATAGCTTACAGAACACTTATGCATTAATTTTTCACTGTTGATGTCTTTCCTTAAGCAAATGGAAAATATATTATAAACAAATGAATATAGATATAGATTGTAATATGAACCAAGGTATTGTTTAAAATGATTTGAATTACTAGAATATTAATTTTATCAGCAGATGGCTTATTTGAAGTAGCAGATAAACTAAAATATATTTACTTGTTTAAATTGAATTATGTTACTGGACTGTTAATTATGCTTATTTGAGAGTGTACATACACTAATTTGTATTTGGAAAGATCAGGAAAGGTGGCTGCCACTTAAAATTAATCTTATTAATTTTATATTTTAAATTTAGATCAAAATTATTATTTAAATTTTGCAGCAAGACATTTAAATGATTTGAATATCTCTGAATTTATGCAGACTGTTTTTCTTAATCAGAGAATGACATATAGAGAAACCTCTGTCAACTGCCCTACACTATTAGTTCTGATACCCACCCAATATTAATAGTTCTTATTCACCCTGTTTTTACTCCTTGATTTATTTGTGACTTTAGGGAGGAACAATCATTGGCAGTGCTCGATGCAAAGAGTTTCGTGAACGTGCGGGCCGCCTTAAGGCTGCAGCCAATCTTATAAAATTCAACATTTCCAACTTGGTGGTCATTGGTGGTGATGGCAGTTTAACTGGAGCTGATTGTTTCCGCCAAGAATGGTCTAGTCTCTTGCAAGAGCTGGTCACCAAAGGTGAGAGAGTACCTTGTTCTTCCTCAGTGAACAAGGGCTGGAATTTTACTGTTAGTGGATTTTAGTCTAAAATTTTGCTTTGGAAATTATGCCAGATATTTTCTAACAAAAATAAGAAGAGAAATAACTGCTGCTGTTTTCATTCTGAGCAACAGACTATTTATTGTTCATTTGAAGAGATTGTCAAGTTTGTGAATTTAAACAATTTGACTATTTGTCTAAAATTACTAGATCAGATCTCTTGATTTAGTTTCATGCAGATTTTTTTTCTCCATTCAAATTTATGCTTATTTTTATAGTCCAAACAATTCTTTTACTTGCTATTATAAAGATATAGCTGGATGCGCAAGTTGTGTGACATAAGAAATGCTTTATTAGGTGAAATAACAAATGAGAAGGCTGAGCAGTTTCAACATCTGAACATTGTTGGCATGGTTGGTTCCATTGACAATGATTTTTGTGGCACTGATATGACCATTGGTACCGATACGGCCCTACATCGCATTATTGAGGCTGTGGATGCCATTTCTACCACTGCTGCAAGGTAAGATATTGATTATTTTCTTTTTCTGCTTACTAATCTTTATGTATAGCTGTAGTTCTTTCTAATCTATCTGTCAGTATTATTAAGTTATATATTACTGTTAATGATAAATGTAAATCTCTTTCCTGAGCTTCTTAATTTTTGAGTGTCTCAATGTACATAAAATCTGTTATGCATTTCTTTATGATAATAAGTTTAGGAAGTGTTCTTTTTCTCTGTTCACAGTATCAGATATAGTGCATCATAAGATTCATAGCTACTGTTGTTTGATTGTAAATGTTTGAAATTGATTTATTTAGAATTAAGTTTGAAATGTTCACGCAGAAAGAATGGGTAGATTGGTCTTCTGCAGCTGATAGAAAGGTAGACTTTGAGATATATTGATAAGAGTGGTAAGGGCTTTAATGTTAAATGACAGGTAAACAGGAGTGGATGAGGTCACATAACTCATGCAGACACATTTTCTAGCTGAGCATTTTATGAAATGTCACTGACAATAGATACATCACACACGAAAGTGAACAAGGTTGTATGCCAATTCAACACAGTTTAATATTAATTTGTAAAACCAGAAATTTTAAAGTTTAATATTGTAAAACTAGAAAATTTAATTAGATTGAATAAATATTTGTCTTCGATGAATTTTAAAATAACTTGCAATTGTTAAACTAACAAAAAGGATATATTTTTATATATACAGCTGTGTTTGCAGAACAACAGCAGACATTGACACTTGCATTACAATGTTAGTAATTTCTCCTTGACACTGAGCAAACATTTCTTAATATGGCTACTTTGTAAGTTAAAATTTAAAAAGTTTTGATTTGAAAATTGTCAATGTATGCCTCTGAAGTTTGAAAATGTTCACCTTTTGTTTGACTGGATCAGGTATTTGGGGTTTTATTTTATAGCCACCAGAGGGCCTTTGTGCTGGAGGTGATGGGTCGGCACTGTGGTTATCTGGCACTTGTGGCTGCCCTGGCCAGTGAGGCTGACTGGGTTTTTATTCCAGAGTGGCCACCTGAGGAAAACTGGCAAGAAGTTCTCTGCAACAAGCTGTCAGCTGTAAGAAATCTACTTTAAGTTTAATTTACAACAGAAATCGGTCCAAACAAAAATCATTTTATGTCGATTTGTTAACAAATAACCAACAAAATAATTACATTCAGTTTCATTTATAAAAGCACTTTTGCTGGTTACAAAATTGAGATAATATATTTAGATACTTAGTGCGAATAAGTTTGGTTTTAAATTTTGTGAGTGTTGGTCAATAGATCCTAATCCTAATTTTGATGAACAATACAAAACTGGGAATAAACCATAGCTAGTGCTTTAAACATCCCTCAAACACTCTGAAAATATGTGTGTCAAATTGTCTGCTGTCATCTCTTAGTAAAGCATATTAACTAGTCCTCCAGTCATCACATCTGACCTCATGGTGAAAGGTCACATAAATTCAAGAAGGTGCTACAATGAACTCACTGTCAGACATATTTTCAAGCCTGGAATGTGTTTTCACAAGGTCGTGTCCAGCTGAAATTATCATACAAACTTGCTTGCTAGATCTTTTAGAGGTCAACTTGACTTTATGGTGCAATAGACCTACCTTCCCCAAATAGCTTTCATACCTTTCACAACATTTAGTCAATATATGAAGATTTTCCTCAAACAAAGGTAAGTATTAATTAGTTCAAAGTGTGGATACTTCACCATAAAATTGAGTGAATACATAATTTTTAAAATATCTTTTATTTAATTTATACTTTTAAAAAATATGTTTATTCCTTATCAGTTTTTAGATTTAAAAAAATTGCATCACTAGTTTTCCAGCAAATGCACTGAACCAGGATATTTTTAAAATATATTTTTGAATGATAAAATAATTTTTGATTAACTGTTATTACAATTATAAATTGATTAAGACTCATTTTATGCTTGATATTAGAGTTCAAACACTGAAACCTATTTTTGCTCTCATTTCTAAAATACCCATCATCTATAAGGTGTCAGATCTAAGCAAAATGATTAGTTATTTAGCTGCTTTGATCTAAATGAGCATTATTGAGAAAGCTGCACTACAAATAGTGGTCATCAAGGAAAGAGTTAGCTACTGTATCAGAGTAAACACACTACATAGGATGTAGCTGACTCAGGATTGTTTTTGTTATAATATTTATAACACTATGATGCTGCTAAATAGCCATTTATTTAATTCTTTTAGCAAAAATATGTTATGAAGACCTAGCTTTACAAGGATATTAAGGCTACATTTAAAATCAATAAAATATGTTTTTCTATGCTTTAATATGTATTGTATAAATTTTATAATTTATAAAAATTTATAAGACAATTAATAATGTGATCTTATTTGCATTGAATTCTGTTTGAGTTTACAGTCATGCTTAATTAAATTTGGAAAAGCTTGTCTACCAATCTGAGCATTTGAATGAGTATATCTTAGTAACTTTGAAAGTTTTCATCGTGAGTGTTGGCGTACCACATTATTTCAGTATTTTCTTTCATTCAATTTATTTTATAGTTGCAGTTTGAAAACAGAAATGTTGATGGGCTTGTCTAATACAACACAAGATCTAGGCTATCACAAACATGCTTATAGGGTGTGTCAATAAAGGAAAATTTCTCCTAACAGAACTGGTGGCATGATTTCATTTGTTACAATTATTTGGCATTATACACATGAAGCAGTGTGTGAGAATAACCTCTTTTAGGTTATATGTTTGCTAAGCTTTTCTTAGCTGTCACTTTTAGCTGCATACTTCTATAGTATTTAACCACAAATGTTGATTGGGGGTGGTGGTGAGTTCTCTTATTATATGTTTGTACCATAACTCTGAGGGTAAATAAGATTTTAGCAGTGAGGGCACCATTTTCATAATATGAGCTAACGTGAATACTAAATCTGGTAATGGATTGTTAATTAGCTGAGCAACTTTAAGGCTACCTAAGGTCTTGGAGTCAGTCATGTAAATCATTATAATGGCATTATAAGAAAATCCAGTATTGTAAAGACACTGCAACTTTAAGCTATTTATCTCAGCTTTCATTATTTGAAAGGGGTAAGACTTTTATCATTGTCTGCAATGACAGATTAGTTATGCATCTATCCACTGTGGGCACATTTTCTGTATGATAATTTGGGTGTGGTGTGTCTTTGATGTGCATCACATTCAGTTGCCTGTTGGTCAGACTGTTTCACAATGTGCTATATTGGGAGCTTCTTTGTGGAGGCACAGACATAATTTTGCAGAATTATAAGTGACTGCCCAGAGTTGTGCACATTGTATCTGGATTTCAGAAGGGTATAAAATCTGACATACTTGCTTTTTAACTAGTGTGGTCTCAGGCTGTATTTATAAGTTTCCCTTTTCATGTGATGGAGATTAATTATTAGGTAAACTTATTCTTTGATTGAGGTTCACTTCATCTCAGATTGACTAGATTGGTTTACAATGCCGTTCTTTAATGGCAGATGAACTCATTCTTAATGGGTAGATATATTGGAGAACTTGACTTAATACTATATGGATTTATCTTTCTTTAATAAAAAATATCATATGATATACAAATTATATTTATACACTGTGAAAATAACAAAATATCTAAAACTGTTTTAATTAGTCAATATGACTTATGTTAATAGACAAGTTTTTTTCACGATTTAGTACAGTACTGTTAATATAAAGTATTTTCAAGGGTTTTTTTGGTTGGTTTTTTTTATAGATCTTTTGCACAAGGCAATCTGCTAACAGTTAAGAGTTAATTTATTTGAATTTTTCCTATCATTGCAGATTAAAAAAATAACTTATATCTTGTATATTCTTTCTGTTTTTCCTGAAAGGAGCGAAATATAGGTCAACGTCTAAACATCATCTTGGTGGCAGAAGGTGCACTTGATAGGGAAGGTAACCCCATCACTGCCGATCTTATCAAGAACGTGAGTATGCTGAATGGAGCCAAAATATTGTCATTTATAGATACTCGCCACCTTTCTTTTTTCATTATAAATTGGGGTAGAATTGTCATATTGTAATAAAATTATATTTTCCATAACAGATTCAGTCAGATTTTGTTTTTATTAAGATGAAAAAAATTCACACTAAGCATTAGACTTACAAAATATGGAGACCATTCACATTAGCCAGACACAGAAAATGGAGACCAAAGTTTCCAAGGGAGTATTGTGTTGTTTCAAGACATTTCAGTAAAAGTAAAACAAGTATGATCTGTTTAATTTACATTCTTTATGATGTTACCTATGCACACTAGGAGAAAACAGAAAGATATAAATTTGAAAGCAGAAATGTTTCTAGACAGGTATCATTGTTGTAGAAACTAAGGAAAAATTAGTACATGAATACAGAAATGTTTCTAGACAGGTATCATTGTTGTAGAAACTAAGGAAAAATTAGTACATGAATACAGAATCATTATGCAGTAAAAACAGAGGCAGAGCTAGGATATTTTGCACCCGGGGACAAACTATAAAATTGGCGCTCCCCTCCCCGTTTAATCACATTTTTCTACCCTTGTTCACTTATTATAATGTAATGTTGTAAGCCTCATTTTGGCGCCCCTGTACCTTGGCGCCTAGAGACATATGTACCCCCCCTGAACCCCCCCCAGCTATGCCTCTGAGTAAAAATGGACATAAATATAAAATTATTAGCATTATATTGCAATGAAAAAACAGTAATAATTAATTTAATTGGTTTTAAATAAATTAAGATTTCTACAGCTAATGGTCATATAAGTTTAGGTGTTGTAAAGAAATACATCCTCACATGCTTATAATTCCCTCCTCTCTTAGAGATTTAGCATTAGTGCTATTTTCTTTCAATGCTTAACTCATAAAATACTTATTTACCATAATTTTTTCCCTCTTTTAACATTCTGGCATTATATAGTATTGTTTAAAGTGGTGATTAAAAAATATGCATTATTTTGTTTAAAATATTGTTTAGCACATATGCTTACTTTTTACACAATTATAATTCTTTCTTGCTTTTGCAATCTAGCATTATAATGGTGCTGTTTAATTAACATTTTTAACATTTAAACCACTCAGTCTTGAACACTTACCATAATTCAGTTGACCTGTAGTTATCTGGTATTGTAATATTTCTGTACTTTTAACAGCATTATTTCTTGTTTAAATTTCAACATATTTATGATACACTATTCATAATTCTTTCCTCTTTTAGCATTCTAGCAAGATGTGTCATTTAGCTGAAATGTTTAACATTTAGGCATATATGCTGATACATTTACAAAATTCTTGTCCTATTTTAAGTATAGTGTTATTTAGTTAAATGTTTCACACAGGCTTACATTCTTATTCATTTATCATATTTTTTTTCTTTTATAGTAATTTAGCATTATATCATAAGTTCTTATATAGATTTCTTTCTTCTTGTAGTATCTAGCATTATTTAGTATTATTTTGTGTAAATATCTATCACTTTGACATGCATTCATTTATCATTTCCTCACCTCTTTTAATTATCTAACATTATATAGCGTTATTTGTTTAAGGGTCTAACTCTTAGCCATGTGTTCACTTATTATAATTCGTTCTTCTTTTATTGCTCTGGCATTGTATAGCATTACTTTTGGTCTGAATAAATCTTTATGCTGAAAATATAAGACACAAGAATTAACTGAATTAACCATGTATAACTGCATTTGTCTCAAGAAAGGCTTTTGGACTCTACAGTCCTCCATGTTGGATTAGATCTTTTCAGCCATCTTTTTTCATTTTGTCAAATCAGTCAACATTTAGTGAACTCCCTGTAATCTGTGTATTTTCATCTTAAAAGCTGATCATTAAGTTTTACATGTCTTAAGAAAACGGTTTGTTATGAAAAAAAGGAAATTAAAATCTTCTCAGTAATAGAACCAACCTTATTTTTCAATCTGTTGCTGTTTTAGCTGGAATTTCTTGTCTTTTTTATTTTAAAATATTATAACAGAACTTTTTGTTTTTCAAAGTTGCTGACAGATAAACTGAAGTATGACACACGTGTCACTGTTTTGGGACATGTACAAAGGGGAGGCAGTCCCTCTGCTTTTGACAGAGTTTTGGTATGTTTATATATTAATTATTTTTTTTTTACAATTTGTCAAATTAAGACAATGTTTGTTTAGTTTAAAATTAATAGTATGATAAGTATTAAAGCTATTCTTTTTTTTTTTTTTTAATGCTAAACATTTTTTAACTTTTGTAGAGTATATTTAAGTAATTCATTATTTTCATTTTTGTATTTTGTCTCGTGTGCTAATTGTTGTATAAGTGTGTGTAAACATGTAAACATAAACACATCTTTACTAAATTTCTAAACATAAACACATCTTTACTAAATTTCTATTTTCAGCATTTCATTTTTATTTAATAAAATATTAGTGAGACTAAATTTAGTTTTTATTAAAGCTTTCCAGTACCAACCAGTTTTGCTTTATATGACTACAGTCTTGGTTAAAATGAGTCTTACTTTGATGAGAATCAATGTGGATTGTGATTTCCATACTATTTTTGAAAGTTTTTAGTATCATTAAGAAAAGTACACAAGTTTTAACGACTAAGTGAAGAGAAATCTAGGGCATCCATGTAAAATAAGTTGAATCAGTAAAAAATGGGTTTTATATTAGCATATAATAAATTTTAAACTCTTAGTGCCTATGCATATTGTAATACAAGCAATTGAAAAAATAAATGGGTTTCAGTGAGGATTTCAGTGTTAACCAAGGAGCACAGATGAGTTTGATGATGAGGCAGAGGACTAGACATTCACTTAATTTTTTTGTATTGAAAGTATGACACTTAGCAAAAGCAAAACATTGTCTGCACTAATGTCTCATGTTGCTGCACTCGAGAAAAAAAGATACAGCTTTGACTGGATTATGCCTTGAACATTTTGGATCCTTTGTGTCTTTGTGCATCAATGTCATGTATCAGAAAGAATTTTGAATTTTATATAACACTAATATAAAAACATTTACAGAGGAAGGCTGAAAAAACTTTACTTGGATGTTAAAGTTGAAATGACTGAAATACCATTTTTATAAATATATATAATCTTGTTGTGGATTCCTGTTCACTTGATCATTAAATGTCAGAATTTTCTATTATTGTTCTGATCTTGAATTTGGTGTTAAACTTTTCACTGAACTCTCAGATATCGATCTTTTCTAACCTTATTAGTAAAATCTCACTTTAAATTCATGCTGAGCTGCAACAATGCCCCTGGTTTGATAAATACTGAAAACAAAACTCTTGCTTTTCATTGCACTGTATCACCTTTTCAGGTAAGTACAAAGTTACCCTGTAAAAATGAATTCTAAAATGTTGATCAAAATAAATAAAAGTGATAATATTATTTTTGAAAAACATAGAAGACTCCATTAAGTATTTTAGTGACCTATTTATACTTAAAATTGCAACAAAACATCTTAACACACTGTGCCTTGAGGCATTTTCCTTCTTAGGGATTATTTTTTATTAATAAATTTCTACAGTTAGTAGAAAACATTTCTCAAAAAATAACATCATTGACTTGCAATTTTGTTATTGACTTTGTTTTTAACTTGTACAAAATAAGTCTGCCAGTGGGATTATAGAAAAGGATTTTCTACTTTCCTTGATATACTTCTAATATAAATAGTTTGTAGGTACATATATAATAACTTACTTACATTTTGCATTTAAATAAGTCACACCTATGTTTTTGTTAGATTCTCTTCTTTTTTTTGGTCTTATATAAGCATGGAAATGAAAATTAGCTTGCTTATTAATTTAATATGGATTTGTTTATCTAGGATAGGCTAGTGTGTATATGTGCATGCACAGTTTTATTTTATACATATATGTATATAATATTGGTAACATTTTGTAATATTATATTTCTGGTACAGGGTTCCAGAATGGGAGCTGAGGCAGTGTTGGCACTGATGGATGCTGGACCCGATACACCAGCCTGTGTTGTGTCTTTGGAAGGAAATCAAACTGTCAGGGTTCCCCTCATGGGCTGCGTTAGTCGGGTGAGTACACATCTGTAAACAGGGTTCATAGCAACCTTGAAAAGTTTTTGAAAAATAAGAACCAACTTGAAAAGCACTTGAATTTTATTTTGTTCTTGAAGAGCACTTGAATTTGCTTATAAACCCTTGAATTAGTTGAGAAGTCCTTGATTTTTACTTTTTAAAGAAATATCCCATCCCTTTATCTTCTCCTTTGGTTTGCATAAATGTTTATTTTAAATAAAATGCTTGAAAACATTTGCAAATCTTTGCTGAGTTATCGATACTTTGGCATTCTCTTTAGTTGTTTCTGGTATATAGTTCAGAAGCCCAAGATAGGATACTGAGAATTCCAACTTAAGAGCACTAAGAAACCTTTGAAAACTATATAACTAATTTACAACATATTTTTTCAATTCTGGTATATGACTTCTTTCAAGAATAGTAGCCATAAGATTTTTTTGTCTTCATTTTGATTATTTTTGGGAGGGAGGAGAGGGATATCTTTCAAGATGAAAGCTTTTGAGCAGATTCCTTTCGTTGCATTATTGAATATTTAATATGTTCACTGAACTTAAAAAAATGTAAATAAATTTAAAATAAAGAATTATGTTTGACTTTATACTGATTTCTATCATAATACATCCAAATGTGCCTGCAGCACCGGGGAGCTCATTTGGAGCACATTTTGGAGCGCCAGTGAAACAAAGAGTTTTTGTTGTATAGACTTGAGACTTTGGAGATGTCTGCTACACAGGCTTGACCTAATGTAGCTAAAGTTTTGTGTCGATCTAAATAAAATTTTAAGTTATTCGTTTTTTGGTGATGACTGGTTTTTTTTGTGTCACCCTGTACTTAGCCCTTAAAAAGGCCTTGAAAATTTTTTTCTAAACACTCGTAAATAAGTCTGTCATACTTGAAAGAAAGAGAACAAATGATAATACAGTGTCATTTAAAAATAAACAAGGCTTTTGTTTGCATGTAGAGAAATGAAATTAGTGATAAATAAATAATGAAGTAAGAACACAATAAAAAAAATTATTAATGTGTTTCAGACCAAAGCTGTCCAAAAAGCCATGGATGAGAAGAATTTTGATGAAGCTGTTCGATTGAGAGGAAAGTAAGTAAATTCTTTAGGTTTATTTTCTTGGACATATCATTTATAATTTTAGTTTATGTTTTGTATTATACCTTGTCTACTGTTAGTGATTGTTGACATGGCTTTTTTCTAACTTTGTAGATAACTGAAATATAGCCATTGGAACTAACTTTTCATTGACAACTCTTTTACTGATAAGGTTGTTTATCTTTCATGTTTATATTGTAATTAATTAAAATTATTATTATTACTTTTCTTTTTAATAAATTGTGATTTAAAACTATTACCAAAATGGCTAACAATCTAGTTGTTTCAAGTTAACCCTTTAAGGTTCACGCGTTTTTCCTTTTTCTAACTCTGAAGGGGCAAGATTTTTCAGGGTTTCAGTGAGATTTAGGGTTACGTTAGTAAAAACATCATATCTTAGGTATTAGTGCATATATTTCAATGAAATAAAATGCAAAATGAACAGAAATGAAAGCAGATTTATTAATATCCTTAATTGAAGTATACTTTCAGGTGTTAAATTTGAATCCTTGCATGAAAATATATATTTACACAAAAAAAATATTGTCCAGTTATTGTCCGCTACAAACACTATGTACACACACTTTGTTGATGCCGGGAACACTAATCTGTCATCAGACACCAAATACATTTCTTTTTTCGGCATATTATGAATTTCTATCAAAATCATAAGCCCAAAATAAGCCTTAATTTCAGTGGCATTAGTTTCCTTCCAACCTGGATCGCCATTTTGTTTTTCCACGATTTTTGGACGTGCGTACTTGTTCGTTTATTCTGATATCTTGTCAAACGTTTTTACTTTGAAAAACTAGCCAGCTGAATACTATCATTAGTTCCAGTCACATTCGGCCCCATTTCTGTTATAAATTCCGATATATTCAGTGCTAAAGTACTACTATTCCAACCATGTGCGTCTCAGGATACCCCTTCCCCCTACTCATCTTCGATATCCACCGAATCTGATGCACTCTCCTCCAAAATTCGAAAGATGCAACATGTGCATGCTACTGACATTAATGTCACTTCTAATCCTATCATCCGATTCAAAATAAATTTCTCTTACCTCATTATCCGATAAATTGAATCCATTAAACTAATCATTATCGCTCGACGATTCTAAGAAATCCATTTGAAACACCGAACGCGAAAAACAAAGAAATGTTATTTTGTCATTTTACTGAATTCTGTCATGTGACTGGGAATAAATAGTCTCTATAGAATATTTTATCTAATGGCAGCAGTTTACCTTCAGCTTGTCTTCTTTCTGATTAGTGAGATGAATTACAGATCTTTCTCAATGAAAAGGTGTGTTAGTTTTGCAAGAAAGTATACCAAATTCTGATAATTTTTTTTTTATTATTAAAATGAAATAAAATAATTTTCACATTATTATTTACAGCTTTTATTCAGTATATCCTGATGTTATTATGAAACCAGAAATGGAGAAACATTCTACAAGTGTGGACATAAGATGGGAAAAAATAAAAATTTGATTATAAAAAGTGACCTTTCTGTTAAGGAAATTCGGTCTATAGGCAGCTTAAGCTTTGGAGAAAAGAATCTTTGCTAACATTGAAATGCATTTCTATCTAAATAATGATCATGGCTGCATTATATTTCCAAGTGTGAGCATGGTACTTGTCAAAATGATTTGACTTCATTTTCAAACTATGGTTGGTTAATTGATTATAAACATCTTTCACGGTAATTTAAATTGACAAAGATGGGTTCAAGGTGGACATGGACGAGCATTATTTATGCAAAACATGCACTATATGGTCATACTTTTGCCTTGGAGCAATGCTTGATGCAGGCAGCAGAGATACAAGTCAACAGACTGTGTAACTATTTTCTTTAATCTGAAAATTTAAGCAGTCCTTTTCAGTGTACTTTTGAACTGCCAAGTGAGTCATCATCAGAATTTTAAATCAGTTTTACACTAGTGCTTTGCTCTGTTTTGCAGGAGTTTTCAGAATAACTTGGCCACTTACCGCATGTTGAGTAAGCTTCGTCCCCCTACTTCTCTCTGTTCAGCTGAGGGAGGCCATACTCCGGTAAAGAAACTTTTTTGGGTCATTTTTATTTTGTTGCATCATGCTGGAATTGTGTGATTTTAAAGAATGTTTATGTCACTAAAAAGATTGTTTGAATAAAATTAACTAAAAGGATTATTAACAATTTAGTTTGGTTTTCAATAGATCCTTTCTCTAGAAGTAGTTGCATGATTTTTTAAAAATTTATAAAGCACATTAAAAGTTTGTGGCCCAACAGTATTTTTGATGACACATGAATTATGGTTTCTTTTGATAATTTATTGACATCATTGTCATAAATGCTTGTGTTTTATTTTTATGTTTTGATCATCCTGTCCACAATGAAAATACTTATTTTATTTTATGAGAATATACTTAACAAATATTTATGTGTTTAAGTGGAAACCTGTGGAAATGTTTGTTAAATGTGCTTCTTAAGAATCTATGTTGATAGAGTTTCTTTTACAGTTGCCTGTCTCTATGTTGATAGATTTTCTTTCATCAGTTGCCTGTCTCTATTTTTATCTGCTGTGAGTTAAAAGTCAGCACAACTTTCCTTACAAAATTATTGCAAATATTAGAACAGTTTTCTGATTATATTCATTTATGATAATAAGACTAATAAGCCTCAGGACCATTCTGTACTGATTATGTGTGTTGTCTGTTTATTATTGTTTTTTGAAATAATAGAGAAAAAAATATACTGAATCACTTGGATAAACTGTTCACCCACTGAGTTGCTGAAGCAACATTCGCATATTTGCTTGCATGTCTTCCATATGCAGAAATAACTTTCCTTAAGCATTTTTGTGTATTTGTTTTGTTTCTCACTTACCCTCAACGGGGTGTTGAGTTGCGTTTCATAGCATGTTAATTATAGTGAAGAGATTACAAAAATCTCAGACATTGATAAGAATTTTGTCATTTATCATTCTCATTTTTTTCCTCCTGTTTATAAAAATGTCATTGTATGTTTTAATTTATGCATAAATATACTATTTGCATTTTACTGGTAAGTTTGCAATGCATATTATATATTATTTGGGAATATTGCAGTTTAATGAATATTACACATGTGCACTAGGAAACCAGCAGTGAATATTAGATATTGTTTTTACTAGGAACCTGGCAATGGATATTATGCATGAGGTCATTTGTACCAAGAAACCAACAATGGATATTGCATTTGATGTAATTTGTACTATAAAACTAGCAATGGATATTATAATACCATTTGCACTAGGAAACCTGCATTTGACTTTATGTATGATGTGTGACATCACATCTGTCCTTATATTTTCTTCTTTAGACAAATACACATATTTGAAAAACATGTATTTTTGTGATTGTGATCAGTGTCTGCTGGTTAGTAGAGTTGGATGGGTGAATGCCATTTGCCCCTAAAATTCACACACAGAAGTACTTATTTTAAAACAAATGATAGTCAACAGAGGTTAACATTTCTTGAAATTTAACTGTGTTGATGTATGCTTATCATCTCTAGGTGACCACAACATACTTTATCTGTATGTCTAAACCAACAGCTGAGTTGTTAGCATTTCACTGCTTGCTCTAAGGAGAACAGTGGAAAAAAACAGATCTGAAAATGTATTATCTCCCTTCTGCCTTACTTTTACATGCTCCATAAAGCCATTTAGATCTAACTGCTGGTTTTAGTCCAAGAAATGTTGAAGGGTGTGGCAAATGTTGAAGAGTTTTTGGGTGTCAGGCAGCATTTATTTACTTTGCTGAAAGTTGGTCTTTTTTGTCCTGTTTGGCATACATTTTATTTTGGACACTGATCTATTTGCTATTTATGTCATATGGCTCTTTATAGTTTGAAAAAGATATTTGATTTTTAAAGAATTGCATTTTCTAAAATGAATCATTTAAAAAATTCCTTTCATGTGAATTATTTATTGAATATATTAATAAACCTTTTAAAAATCTGACATATAAGTATATAAGTATGATTACTTAGGTTATCTTAGAGTATTTGCATTTTGATGTAATTTTCATTTGTACTCACACGACTAAGAAGCAGAGATTGGAATATGACTTTCTTCTAAATCTTGCTAAATTGTAAATTATTTCTTTTTAAAGGATTAAATTAAATTAAAATTAAATTCTCTCATATTTCATCCTGGTTTTTGTTATTTCATTATTATGTCATTACAATGATTGAATTACACAGCTGTACAGAACATCTATTTCTTTTCCTATACCTCTCTATTACATCATTGCTGTATAGGATTACACATACTCTCTGCTAAGCATTTATCTTACCTGTTCAGCACTGCACTGTCCTGCACTTGTACTACTCTTTCTATAGTTACTGCCACAGATGATGCTATTGCACTGTCCTCCATCACCTTATTCTAGTCTTTCTGTAGTTACTGCCACAGATGATGCTATTGCACTGTCCTCCATCACCTTATTCTAGTCTTTCTATAGTTACTGCCACAGATGATGCTATTGCACTGTCCTCCATCACCTTATTCTAGTCTTTCTGCAGTTACTGCCACAGATGATGCTATTCCATATTGCCTATGCCATATGTTTTAATTTTTGATATTCAGATATTTCTTAACAATCCATGGAGTTTACCATGGATAGTTTTGTAAGGATCTTCAATTGCTAATATATGTTTTACTTGTGTCAGAAAGAAAGTTCAGTGTAAATTTATTTATTTGTTTTGTCTTTTCTGGGAGCATTAAGAGGATGGGAACATGCTCATTTTTTATAATGAACAAATATGTCCTCAAAATGTCATTTTACTTAATGTCTTGGCTTTCAGGAATGCAAGATCTGTGTTAAGCAAGGACTTAATGAATTTTTGAGAAACATAAATGCTGCAATACATGAATTAAACTTGATTTTATTTTGTATAAAAAATACTTAATACATTTACAGTAGTAATTTAAGTGATTTTATGGCAGTTTCTTTCATTTTTCATCTTCTGTGCATTCAATCTTTGTAAATTCATAAAATTATTACTTCTAATTAATAATTATATAGATTTAAAAATAATTATGCTAATATCATGATTGTTATACTTTCTAAACATTTTACAAATAGACTACAAAGTTTGACAACCTAACCTGTTGATTTTCTTTTTAATATCTGTATAGTGACTTAAGTTTGTGTTTTAAAAATTAATAAAGATGTATAGTTTTTATAAATGGTGTATTTTTTACCTGTCACTTGCTATCCTTTTATAAAATAATTTTAAGTTGTTTATATATAATTTTTTGATGAGGCCTTTCCTGGGAATAGAGAATAGGTTGATGGCATCAGATTCTTTGTGTAAAAAAACAGAATCTTTCATTTATTAGTGGACTGTTACTTATTTACTGCTTGTTTCAGCTCATACTAAATAAATCAGTTGTAAATGTGCAGTATGGCTGTCACCCAAGTACAGTTGATATTTTGAATTTGAATGCTTTGTGGGCAGACTTCATCACTGCCAACTTGTGAAGTGTGTGCAAACAAGTCTGCTAAAGAAGCACAGGATTGTGCCTGTAAATCAGAATCTAGGGAAAAGGATGTAATAGAGGTCAGAGAAACAGTAGTGATGGTAAAAATACAAATTGTTTAAATGGCCCATTTGTAAGCTATCTGATTTCATCATAACATAGTAAGTGTAATATAAAGTGAGATGATATATATTTTTGTACTTTAAACAATTAAAATTCAGAAATTGTTTTAGATTTCTGGCCTAAGTCAAGCATTAAATGTAGTTTATAGAAATAAAATCACATTGATACAAACAATAGTCAATTTTTTTTTCTTAGGTGGCATGCAAGCTGTTTGAAATGTTAGGTGAACAGTAATCGGTGCTTCAGTTTTAGTGTTATAATTTATGTCTTTTCTCATTGTAATTGATGGGAAAAAAGAAATGATGTGTTTTTAGTCAGGAAGAGAGGAACATTTCAATATAAACATTGATAGAGGTATTTTTGATTCTTTTATTGATAATTCTTAAAATCTACCGACAAACTTTAAATGAAGAAGGTGCATTCTTTTTTCCAGTGCTTTTGCTACAAGGTTTGAGTTCAAATTACAAAGAGTTTGAGTTCAAATTATAACCCAGTCTTATCAGTAAAAATCTATGGATGATTGACCAAGAATTTGACCAATACCCTCAGAATTGTCTGAAAATGGGCCCTTTAAATAAATCTGAATTGAGTTGGTTTTTTTTGGTCTCCCTTTAGATTTGAATTCAGCTTGACGTAAAGAGAAATAACAAACCTCTCAGTTGTACTTTAAGCTGGATTGTGTTAGTTTAACCTTTCTAAAACTATGATTGCATTAGTTTAATGTTTCTTAAACTGTTGAAGTTATAATCCATGATTTTCTAATCTATACAACAGTATTATTTTATTATTGTTTTCCTTGAATCATTAATAATATTAATGGAAGATTATTGCATCTGAAGTTAGAAATGATTAATTTGTAGACCTTGGTGTAATTGTATTGGAATATTGAAAAACTGTGTTTAAAGTATCATGTTTTGTAGAATGTAAAAAATAAAATAAAAATAGACTGAAAAATTTTATCATCTAGCATTTCTGTATTGTGTTTGTACTTTAAATGTAATGTAAACTCAGCTGCAATAATTTTCTTCTTCTTTCATAATGAGCAGATATTTGGTTATGACTTTTTTCATATATGAATTTTTGTTTTTGAATACTTACTTTTTTTTTTAAGGATTATAAAAGCTGCAGCAAAATTAGGTAAATTTGACTTTTGTTATGTTAAAAATATACATAATTTAACAGTTGTAATTTAAATATCTTTGCATGATTTCTTTAATTTTTCTTGTTTATGATTTTCATTGCAGTAAAATTAACAATACTAATTGTAGTCTTTACTCAGTGTGAGCTTGATAAGCCAGCATTAGAAAAATGTTCTTGTTTTAAAAACCTGTATTTTTCAAATCTTAATTATATGGTCAAAACTAATATAGATACCAATTTAAATATGTATATTTTAGAAATTAATAAAGATTAAATTCATTATGAGTTTTATATATTAAAAAGTAATAAATATTTCAAAAGTATAAGAGATATCGATTAAATCGTGCAAAAATTAAAACACAATTTTGTCAGTTTTATTTTTAAGTTGAACTGTTTCCACTACAGTGTTTTCCACATTGTTACAGCTAATCATTTATGATATTCTCATTCTATATTCTTCACAACAGTATTTTACTTTGGCAGCCATCCTATTTGCCACTTAAAGTTTTTGTTTTGTTAAAACATTTATATTATAATGCAGATAAAGATGGTTGCACTTGTGCACTTGTCCACTATGAGCTAGTATTCACTAGTTTGTGGACCACAGGGCCATAATTTAATTTTCTTAGAATATGTTTGATATTTAAAATTAAAAAAAACTAACTTAGGAAAGCTGACAAGGAAAAAAAATGACCAGTACAGTTTTGTGGGTATTTTTTTAAAAATTCAACTTTGATGTTTTTTCCAGATGCATTCACATTTTTCATGACAGTTAAAAAGTAGATTGTTGGAGTATGACTTATAAAATGAATGTTAAATTGCATTGCTGAATTGGAAAATTTTTTTTTGTTAAGAAATATGAAAACTGCATTATTTAGATTCAAGCAAATTTGATTTTTCTTAGTATTGAAAATATTTATTGAAAGATGCAATTTTATAGTTTTGTCCTTGCATTATTTGTTGTCAAACTACTTTTGTGATTTGATAAAGTGAACAATTGTAAATAATAAATAATTTGAAATTTTATAATTTAATATAATGAAAGTCTTGTAATAGATCTGCGAGTGTTTTACAGGGTGGTCATATTGACAGCAGAAGCTTTGATTTTTTGTTTAGTTTTTTGTTTGTTTTTGCCTAATTACTTCAAAATTAAGGTGGGTATAAAGAAAAGGTATCAGGCTTTTAAATTTTTTTACCAAGTTTTTTTATTTATGCCTTTCACCTTCCTCCCTTTTGTAAAGAATTGAAAACAGTTTTGGTATAATTCATTAGGATAGTTAATGATTGTCATTGTTAGACTCAAATCTTAGTTTTGAAAACAAAAACATTCATAGCAAGGATGGAGGAAGATCATTTATGATTAATTTTGACCTATGGAAACTCTTGTTTTCAGAACATGGGCAGTGGAACAGTTGTCAGTTTTTTTGCATGTTAACTATGTGCAATGGATGTTGTGAGTGCAAACCACAGAAATATTTATTGGCAGGATTTGTCAGCAATCTCCCTGTGTGATGAGTGTAAGAAGAAGGGTGCTCCACAGGGGTCTATAATGGTAGATCGAACGAAAATTATGCACCGTGCTTCATATTTTGGAGAACAAAGTCTTCGTCTAAAGAAGGCTTCATATAGAGAAGCACTGCTGGTTGGTGAAGATATGAGTTATTTAAATAAATTTGAATTGAGTTTGATCTTTCTTTTGTTAAGTATGTTGTTTCAGAAGTAGTAACAAACAACAGAACCGGGTCAGTTTTATAGAATTGTTTTAATTTGATTGTTTTGAACTTTTTTCTTCTTCATTTTTTTCTCTTTCATATATTCATTTGTTTTATTTTTATATTTATTTTTTTAGTGTAATTAAAATAATTGTTCTGTTAGGTTGTATGTCTCAGATTTACAAGAAACATATTTGTAAAATCTCTTTAAATGTTAACATGTTTTCTTGTAAATTAAAAATTTATCATTTACTCTGTTTACATGTACTTAAATTCTGTGGCATATATTGCCATTTAAACTATCTGAATATATTTAAATTCTTTGACTTAAGCTGTTTATCAAATGTAATGTCAGTTGAATTATCTATTTTAATGTAATCTAGTTTAGTCCATTCTAATCTTTTGCAATGTGTCGGATGAAAACATGATTGTGCATGGGGTATTTGCTTATTTGGATTTGAAGACTCCAGAAAGATATAATAACATATTATTTGTTAATTTTGTCTTAAACTAGAAATCTTGACCATTAAAGATTCTAGTTAAATTTGACATGCATATATTGTGAATTCTGATTGAAATATTTTGACCCTACAAAATCATTTTGACATTGCTGCAGTGAAAGCGTCATCTAGTGGACTTCTATTTTAATGTTTTACATTGAACTTGATCTCTACCACTCTGTCTCTACAACTTTTTGTCAGGTTTTCACTTGACTAACACCTCTCTCCTGCTTGAAGCATTCAGTTTGTACAATAAGAATGTAGATAGTAAACTAAAATTAATTGAAAAATTGGGGTCTGCTGTTTTGGCCAATGTCTGTGCAGCATTTAGCTTTGCCAGATAAACAGTGTTGAGTTTTTAGAAGAGCAACGAAAAGATTTGCCAGATAAACAGTATTGAGTTTTTAGAAGAGCAACGAAAAGATTTGCCAGATAAACAGTATTGATTTTTTAGAAGAACAAAGAAAAGCTTTAGGTATTGCTTTCAAGTTTGATTGTACGTCTATGAGAGATCAACCACTGCATCTGAAAAAAATATTGGAAGTTTACTAGTGATTAAGTTTCTTCTTCTTCTTTACTTAGGACGATGGAAGTTTCCAGCCTAAACTGATTTAATTGAATAAGCTTGGAAGATGCTCTGCATATATACATGGGCAGTGATCTTTGAATACTTGGTGTCACTTCACAGAGGCAATTGAAATGTGTGTATACAGATAATGTTTATGCCTAGAACTGGTTGTTGGATGGTTCTGAAAAAGGCAGTGCAATTTTTAACAGCAAACAAATCCATTTTACTTACATATTGAAATGTTCTTTGGTTGTCATTCTTTGAAATCTTGATCTGTTATACAAGACATTTTTGATTTTAGTGGACAGCAGCAGGACTGCTTTTCTCCAGAAAGTCTGCAAAATCCAGGTTTTATTGCATAGTGAAATTTTCTAGTCCCAACATCACCGTTTTGCAGGGATAAATAGCATTTAGTGCACAAATTTGATGATTTTCTTTGTATAGATAAATTATATTAGTTAGTAATGCTTTCACTAGATATAGCCTTTTATTTGTTAATGAATCTATTTAATAATTATAAATTAATTTTAGCAACTATAAAGTCTGATCCTCAGATTTATAGTTTCTAATTATTCCTTTGAGACATCCCTTTTCTATTTCAAAATTTGTTTATACTCTGTACAAAGATGTTTTGTATAAATGATACTTCAGCCTTTTATACTGATTGTATTTATTTATACTTATATTTTTGAAACTCTGTTATTATTTGATTAACAATTATATATCTTACTCAAGAGTTAAACTTTACTGAGATTGTTACTATTTTATTTATTTATTTTAAAAATATGATTTTTCTGTTGTGTTTTGTTTGAAGTAAAGAATAGCACTATGCCTTCAACAAACTATTGACAATCAAGTTGAAGTCTCCTGCAGCTTACTTTCATTAAAAATATTTTGTGCACTCATTTCATTGAGCAATAAACTTAATCCATCAATTACATTTATTATATATTATAAACATAATATTAATTAGTGTCTTTTTATTTAATAATTTACTTGTACATATATATAATTAGTCTAGGTACATGGGATTTACAGCTGTTTTCTTAAACATTAAAAAATTAATTGCTAATAGTAAATTAATAGCTAAATAATAAATAAATTCTATTCTTATTATCAGTCCAGCCACCTGATCTTTTCCTTCATTGGTCATTGCAAATTTTGACTAAGCACTTAATAATCAAGCTTGTAAATTGGCTCAAATTCTGAAGCATGTAGGACAGTGCAGGTTCATGAAGAATAAGAATTGTATAAATTCTATATTTTTATTATTGTTTTTGTTTTTTTGCGTTGGAGACATGATGTGAGTTGTCAACACTTTAGTTGAATTGTATTCACATTCTTGCAATGGTTATGTTCTGTGTTGAGGTTTTATTTGATTTGTCAGCATAGTGTAGTGAAAGTGTATTGCATTCACTTTGTTTTTAATGCCATGCTTTGTATATTGAGATTTGATGTGTTATCAGCACATTTTAATCACATTGTGTTGCATTCACATTGTCACAATGGTTATTCTTTGCTGTTCTCAGTATGATGTGAGTTGTCAAAACTTTTTAGTTGAAATGTACCAATGTTGTCTACATTCAAATAATCATTTTATATTGACTAGAAGCCTTGACAAGTTATACACATTATATATTAACTTTCCTCAGTTTGAAAAAAAATGTATTTTTAATATAAATGTGAATTTCTTGTGTTATATTAGCAAGCCATATATATTTTTTATATTAAAATTTTCAAAGTTCCACAGTAATATTCTTTCTTTACATTCATTCAGTTAAGAGTTCATATGATCAACTGATTTAAGATGTTTATGTTAATTTTTGTTTCAGGCAATTATTACTGATGAGGTATTTAAAAGAAAACGTGCTTGCTTTTATTTTTAATATTTTTACCATTATTATTATTTAACTTTTTATCTTGTAGACATTATCTTTATCTTTTCTTTATAGTCTGGTCACCATAATCAGGTGGTGGTTCTTAAACAGGGGAGTTAATTCTAACATTACCAGTTCATACATATATCCCTAAGTATTGTTGCTGATATAAAAGCATGAATTTATTTTAAAATAAGGTTTCCCATTATTTTTATTCTAAAGAGTGAAGAAGGAAATGAAAAGAAAGATATTTGTCTACAATCTTATTGTCTTTATCATTTGAAAAAACAAAAACAATTGTTGTCTTTTTATTTTTTTCTAGTGTGTTTATTTTCTTCAGTTCACTTTTTCTTTTTAAACTTGCTTTTAATATGTATTATTGACTTCAAACTGTGGCTCAATGATAGTTATAAATGTCTGAAATTTAATTTTCTGTAATCCGTCTGTCACATAGTGTGTTTTTCTGGCTACTTATTATTTTTATTTAGCTTAAAGTGGCATTCTGAAACTAGTTATTTTCACACTATACACCTATTTATTTATTCATTTATTTATTCATTGAAAATGATTGTTACCATCATGATTGGGTGCTTGCTTGTAAATTCACAAACACATTCACAAAATTTAAACCTTTTATGCTCATACTCAAAAGCAATTTGTTTTTCATTTATTGTAAGAAATTTTCTAATGATATGTTATTTATTTGTAATAGTTGGATTTGCTTGGGGCTATCTATATTTGCTGTGAAAATCACACTGTGTAACTTTTTTTTTTTTTTATAAGATAATACAATTAATATTTTGGCTTTATATTATAACATGCGAATAATGTTTGCTTTGTAGTGTTCAATCAAAATTTATATTTGTATACTTTTGAATCTGTATTTTTAATCTTTACTAATTTAGTAATTAAACCCTTTGCTGCCAAGAGACAATTATTAACATTACAGGAAGCATTTTTATTTAATTGAGTAACTAATAGAATCAGATTAATATATTCATGAATTTCAAATTGTTTCCATTGCAAAATTTTGTGCAAGACTTGAGAATCTTGTGTTAAGAGAATCAAAACACACATGCACACGCGCACGCGCGCACACACACACACACACACACACACACACACACACACACACACACACACACACACACACACACACACACACACACACACACACACACACACACACACACACACACACACACACACACACACACTCTTTCATATCTAATCATGCATTTATTAAGGTGAAGACTTCATTCATTTTAAATATTTAAAATATTCCTATCCATTCAATGTTTCTCTTATGATTGTTCAGAGAAAGAAAAAAATTCATTGTTATTGTTGCATCCTTCTGTTTGGAGACCATTTGCAATCTGTTTCTCAATTACTGCTGACACTAAAACTATCTACAGGGTTTCTGCCACTTTCATTGTGACTCTTGATGTAGTTAGAACTAGGGAATACCATATGGTAAAATGAATCTTGTATGGCTAGCTCTTGCTCTTGACTCCATCTGAATGTTAAAATAAAAGTAAATATGCTTCTTGAAACGTTACTGCATTGACAGTACTAATAGTTTTTCATGGTCTGTTCTATCACTGGAAGTCATGGTATGGACAAATGTCTTGGCTATCTTCTCTGTCTACTTCTTGTCAATTAGTGGTACCATTATAAGCACAGGAGTTGGACTTCTTGAAGAATTTTTTCACAATCATCTGCATGTCTTTACATTCAAGTCTATATTGTTTTTAGATATTACTGGTATTCAGAATATATCAGCAAAATATTTTATTGAAACATACTAGAAATCATAAAATATTTTTTTGTGAAATGTCATGCATTAATTATAGAGAAGCTGTTGCATTGTAGAATTGTCTTCTTATCATATTTATCATATACTTCTTGCTTTATATATTTTTATGTTGTTTCTGGCATTTATAGAGACACAGTTATAAGTATCTTCAGAAACCTTTCATAACTATCAGAAAATCTTTGGTCTGGCATGGCCTAGTGTTTACATCAGTTAATAGTATCTAAACAGACGAGATAAAAGAAGAATTGTACACAATTGGCTAGAAAAGTTTATTCTTTTTAAAATTAACCATTGATCAAATTTGAAGTACATATAGTTCAAATGTTGCAAAGGAAAAACACAAAATAGCATTCATTTATGTTCTGCCACTTTTAAATTAGTTGTTATATATGAACAAATATATTTCAAAAGTTAACAAACTCAACTGTTACAGTTCATCATTATCATGCTTCACATTCATATAAAAATTTAAAAGTGAAATAAAATTCATTTAGTGTTTGATTTGTATTCATGTCATTGGCATGTAAATTCCTGTCAACTGTAAAGGCTTGTTTATTTCTTCCTAGCGTATGTCAATTGATTTTTATAGTCTTATGAATCCCTTTGTTGTTCAGTTGTGCTTAACAGTTTCAACACTTTTTGACCACAACAAAATGTAAACAACTATTTCATTCCAATCTTCCAGTGTTGAGTATAATGCTTGTCATAAGTCACTTTACTGAATAATACAGCTGAGGTGACTTATGACTTTCTATCCTTTTTGTTTTTAAAGGAATAGATCAGTCATTGCTGTTGAATATATATTTCATATTGTACTCTTAGCATTATGATGTCATCATGCACTATTATAACAAAACATCATTGAAAAAGATAAAATTTGATAAAATTTAAACTGACATGAACTAAAATTGAAATAGAAAATTTGATTGATACATTTCATTTTCTCTTTTTAAATGTTTTAAAAAAATTCTTATAACTTTTAATTTTCTCTTCATTGTTTATTATTTTCTAAAATGAAACAACATGGATAATATATGCACATTAACTGTTAGACTCTACCAGTTAGCTACTGTAGTAGTTAATTAGTAGTCACTTGACTATTATAAATGTTTTGTTAAATGACTGTAGTTTGTCTTCTGCATTTTAAGTTAAATGACTGTAGTTTGTGCAGAGTTGTCTTCTGCATTTAAGTTATGACTGTAGTTTTTCTTCTGCACTTAAGTTACATGACTGTAAATTGTCTTCTGCATTTAAGTTAAATGACTGTAGTTTGTCTTCTGCACTTAGGTTAAATGGCTCTAATTTGTCTTCTGCACTTAAGTTAAATAAATGACTGTAGTTTGTCTTCTAAATTTAAATGAACTTAGGCATTCTGGAACAAACTCTGTATATGTTTACCTGCCATTGGTTAGATAATGTATCATTTTTAAAAGGAATACATGTTATTTATTTATGTTCTTTTCTCATTTACATATTGTTTTGATTGAAGTAACCTGAATTCTTTAAACTGAAATAATGAGGGTTATGTTTATATAAAGCAGAAGCAACACACTGAGAAGATAGGCTGCTGATATTATTTTTTAAACTAGACTTATTGGAGAAGTGTTTTTTTATGAAACTGTGATGTAAATACTCTACATATTCAACAATTATAATTCACTGTTGGACAAATACAGTAATATTGCTTACCACTTTTCTTTCAGTTATAGTTGTCTTTTGATAAGTGCTGATTATGTAGAGGTTTTACTCACATTTACATAAAAATATACCCATCTTGTTATTGCTAGGGGAGATGATTCTGATCTGTTTGCTGATATGCCCAAGAAGCAATGAAGTCACATTTTTGCTGTGGTTAGTTCCAACACTTTATGGTTACTAAGGAAGGAAAGGAAAATACTTTTGTAGCAGAACACTTTCCTAGGGGAGGCACTGCTGGGTAGATTGATAGCAAAAATTACAATAAGAATATTTTTTCATGGTTCCCATATCACTTCCTTAAAGGAAAAGAAATGATTTCAGATTTAAAATTAAAAAAAAAAAACCTACTTGTTTTCTTCACATTTTTTATAGTTTGTTATTTTTCATCACTCACTCAACTCCCCATAAATATCTGAAAATATAAAGGGGATTATCAGCTATATTGTTATTATTTGTATTTTTTCTCAATATTTTTGGTATTTTACTATCAGATTTCCAAGTTAGGCAATTATGGGTATTTTACTATCAGATTTCCAAGTTAGGCAATTATGGGTATTTTACTATCAGATTTCCAAGTTAGGCAATTATGGGTATTTTACTATCATTCACCCAACATGGGCAATTATGAGTATTTTACTATCATTCACTCAACATGGGCAATTATGAGTATTTTACTATCATTCACCCAACATGGGCAATTATGGGTATTTTACTATTATTCGCCCAACATGAGCAATTATGGGTATTTTACTATCATTCACCCAACATGAGCAATTATGGGTATTTTACAATCATTCACCCAACATGAGCAATTATGGGTATTTTACATTCATTCACCCAACATAAGCAAATATAGGTGGTAGTGGTGGGATACTGATAGGGACCATTGGATTCCCAATGAAGCTCTGTTTGTATAATTATGAACAGATAATCCATATCTACAAACATTTGGTAGCAAGAAATAAAATTACATAAAACATTATTCTCACTGTCTGTACCATAATGTGATTTTACACTTAATTTTATATATTTATTAAAGTAATCTTGTAAATCTACCATTCAGACTGTTTTACACTTTCTTAAGCAGTTACTGTGGATAAGGAAACCTTGTATTTTGTCGATGATATTTCATTTAAACTTGCTGTGTTGGGCTAAGGACACAGATGCCTTTCATATGCTCTGTCCTGTGGACCGGTGATAATTAGTCAAAGAAAAACGAAAATTAAAACAGTATACTTTGTTTTATTTTATTTGTTGCAATTATTGTCCTCTAATCCTTTTTAGGTTTATTTTGAAAGACACACTGAATTAAAAAAAAAATTAGTTAATTCAAATAAATTGTTATGCATCCAGGTCCAGTAATCCATTTTTTTTATATTATGAACTATTTCAAAATCAGTATATGTATGCTATAATCTGTCACTGAATGGTTTCAGGTAAAACCCTTTTATCTCCTATATCTGGAAGAGAATATCATTGCATCTGCAGATTACTATAATAAAATAATCATCTTCTGAGAATATAGCAAGATGTTCATCTCCGAAAATCAGATTTGAAATGGGTGAACGTGTCGATATTGAGGTAGTTTCACACTTCCTTTGCTGTTTCACTGCTTGGCTTATGCATACATATGTGTTTTCAAACTTCAACAATTGCAGATTAATGATTTCAAAAGGTTTTTCAGGTGACTAAGCATCCGGAGTATCCATTTAATGATAGCTACGTGAGTAGTTTTCACAATTTGACAGATAATTTGTATTTGCATTGCTTTGCCTCAATTAGCGCACTTCTTTTATGTATTAGCAATTACTTCATGCAAGGCATGAACAAGTTTATAGCAACATATTCTAAATAATCCTTGTACATATACAATTGTTTTTTTTACTTTTGTTTGTAATGACAAGGGATTCCCCCCCCCCCCTCCCAAAGTGTATTGACTTTGAATTTTGTAAAAATGACTTACATTTCTTAACATAATTTATGCTAAAACTACGGTACTGCTTAGATTTTTCCCCACAGTTTTTTCATTTCTTTTATGCTTTATATTTAAAGTTGTGCATAGGAATTAAGATATAATTTGGCTACTCTTGGTAATTTTTGTGATAACAAAGTTTGAAATGTATAAGCTTTATATTTCATAACACAAAGCTACAATTAACTTGCAAAATCAGCACACTCAAACATAATATGCTGTTATTGAATTTTTAAACATATTTTAAATTTTAGTTTTCTTTTTAAAATGATATATATTAGAAATTAAAATAAATGCACATTATAGAAGCAAACAATTTCAGTATTACATGTATTTTCTAATTACATTTTGTGTCCCATCTTTGATTAGTTGTTACATTAATTGGTAAAACATTTTAGCACTGTTAATGTTGCCCAGAAAAGCTCACATCAAGCCTCTACATAAAAATTTATTACAAAAGATTCTCATCATTTAATTTTTTTTCTTCTGTTCTTGCTCCAGACCATTTACTTTTTATAAATGGTCTCTATGGTTTCTTACAGTACTTGTTTGTGAGCACAAAAGCTGTACTTTTATTTGTAAAAATTTTAATGCTGGAAATGATCATTTAGTGTCTGGTTATATTCCTTAAAAATTAAAACATCCACAATGTTGAATATTTCAGGCTGGATGTTATCATGAGTGATAGCATCTAACATCTTCTGTATTTCATTTGTTTGATAAAAGGTATACATGCTAGCATCTTTAGTATTCCATAGGATTACTAGGATATATGCTAGCATCTTTAGTATTCCATAGGATTACTAGGATACATGCTAGCATCTTTAGTATTCCATAGGATTACTAGGATATATGCTAGCATCTTTAGTATTCCATAGGATTACTAGGATACATGCTAGCATCTTTAGTATTCCATAGGATTACTAGGATACATGCTAGCATCTTTAGTATTCCACAGGATTACTAGGAAACACACTAGCATCTTTAGTATTCCACAGGATTACTAGGAAACACACTAGCATCTTCAGTATTCCATATAAAAACTAGGATACATCACTACATGATAATGTCTTCAGTATTCTGCATGATAAATAAGATACATACTAGTATCTTCATTAGTCACTGTTCACTAGGATAAATGCTAGAATCATTAGTATTTGATATGGGCTATAATAAATATACTAGCATCTTCATTAGTCACTGTTCTCTAGGATACATACTAGAATTGTTAGTATTTGACATGGCTATAATAGATAATCTAGCATTTCAGCATTCTACGTGGGCTAGAATACATCTTCAATATTGTGCATGCACAAGGATATAGACTAGCAACTAAACTTAAACCAGACAAGAAAAATCATTTTAATGGGACCAAAACATTTATTAATGTTTAAGAAAAGTAAACATTGAACTAATTTGAAATGTAAAGATTTATAATAAAAGTCTATATGAACTTATAAAATTACAAGTATCTAAAAGAATAGAATGTGTATATTACTCTTTTGCTAATTTAAGTTCCTGCCTTTGTAAAACAGCCCAGGGCCCCCTCCCCACTTCTCCAAGTGATTGCACAAATTTCACAATTTGAACAGTGTCAAAGCTAATGAGCAACAGAAAGTGAAAGAAATAATCTTTCATTGTACCTTAAAGAAGCAACACCACCTTAAGACTTTAAGTGATCATTACCAGAAGCAAAAAAAATAATAATATGTATTCTTTGTTTGCTTATTATTATTTTTAAAGATGGAAAAGGGTGTAGAGATAGATTGAGCAAGGCTATTATGCAAGTGCGGGTTGCTTAATATAATGTGTGCTATGACTGTGGAGTCTGGAAGCAAGAAATAATGTCATAGGCTGTGAGAGAGTGGCTGTTAACACACATTCAGAGTTCATTATAACTGCTCTGCTTTACTAGTGTGATTTAAATTTGTGTTTTTGGCTCTATGTGTGTGTGTGTATGTGTGTGTTTGTGTGTATGTGTGTGTGTCTGTGACTGACGAAAACAAACTAGCAAGAGCACACATATAAAATGCTGCTCTGTTTATATGCATACTTATAGTAATGCTTATTGACATTTGTATTACTAAACATTACTTTAAAAAAACTATTTAGAAATACATACATTTTGGGTAATTTCTTTTAGTTTAGTTTTTCAGAATATTTTAGTGAGGATTGGTATTCAGTGTTTCATTGTACTTATTTGTGCATATTGGAATGTGAAAAAAAAGTCCTATGTAAAATATTAGCTGCTTACTTTCTGTGTTATATTTCATTTGCATGAAATCCCCCCCCCCTCCGCCCGTTGTTTTTTTTTTTTTTAAATAAATCAAAGTTAATTAGCTCAGAAATATGTCATTAGGTCTGTTTATACTTTATTTTACTGCATTGGAAGAGAAATATTCTATTTTTATATTCCATTTAGAAAAAAATATTTTTTTCTTTCAATTTGGATATGACAAACACTACCTCTGCATCTTGAGAATATATGTTCTGGATTATCTTTCTCAGTGCATTTATTTCTTTTTCTCATGGGGAGACAATTGCATGGATTCCTATTTCTTGTGCTGCATTGGAGATTTTTTTTCTTGTTGATAGTTTTGTTGATTTGATATGGTCAAAAACAATCAATGCATGGTATTGTGGAAATTTTTGCTCTAAATATTCAATTACAAAATGATAGTCTTAAGTGAAGGTGGACAATTTTGTACAAATTGTGTATCATTATTACTACTAAATATAATGATGCAAGACAAATACTGAAACTTCAACAAAAGGAAAAGAAAAATAAACATCCCAGAAATAAAATCAAGAATAAACAGAGTTAAGTTTATGTACTGCTTAAAAGATATGAGCTGCATAAGGCAATGCTAAACCGACACTTATTCAGAGCATAATTAAAATTTTATATTTGAAAGTGAAATATTAATAGACATTTTAAAAATTTTAAAATATTTAAAAAAAAAATACAGCCTACTTTTAGAGGTTTATCATAAAGTATAGGGTTGGTGGACCTTTCTATATGCACAGTGTATGTTATTCAGACTAACAGCTGTTTATTTTTATGCACAGTATGAATATTATTCAAATGGACAACTGTTAATTTTAGTTTTTGAAGAAAACTAACATAGGTGATTTGTGAAAGTATGATGGTAGATTTCAGGTTCTTACCAAGCTAGAAAATAGCTGATTTAAGATGCTCACACCATTATAGTTAAGCAGTATGCATTAAGAAAAAACAGTTTAAATTTAAATAATAGAGTTAAAAATTATATTTTAAAAAGTAATATGCATGAGAAGAATTGCTATCCTTTAACCCGTTATAATGTGATTACCATATATGAATTATTTTTTTAACGAATTTAATTATGGTTGAAAGACAGTACTCATATTGAAAGGACTGAATTTTAGCCATAAATAATTATATATTATACCAGCCAGCTTTAATCTGGTCTGATTATATAGTGAAAATTGACATATTTAGTTTTGAAATTGTAAATGTTAATTACTTTCTTACACAATGTTTGTAATTAATATATTACTGTCTTGTATTAATCTGGTCAAGTTTTGAGCAGATTGTATAAAGATGGTTTTTAAAAAACTTGACCAGATTAATACATGGCAGTAATATATTAATTACAAACAGATTTAAATGTTTGAAATTTCAAATGTTATTTATTTTCTTACAAAAATGTTACTCAACAGCACAAGATGGAAGAATTGGTAAATATAATAACATATTACTATGTTAAAAAGTGAATTCGTTAAAAAGTATTTTGATGAATGTTTAAAGTTTGGCCATTACTGGACACTTTAGGGGCTTCAGCCATTACACAGTGTTAGAAGTAATGAGGATTTGATATGATGGGTTGATCCAATGGGAATAGTTCAGGCCATGACTGAGCCATAAAGACCACTGAGTTGATCCGATGGGAATAGTTATAAGCCATAAAGACCACTGAGTTGACTGCCATCACAGAATCCAAGTTAGATATTCTCAAGCTCTGGGCTATGACTCCTCCTCTTACTGGTGTATACATGGTCATTCAGTGTATGGTTTGTATCTGTCACTAGCACTTGAATAAAGGGCCACAAAGATCTCAAGTATAAGTCAAAATTTTTTATGTGTGTGTGTGATTTCTGTTGTGGAGCTTTGCTTGGATATGCTTTTGTTAATGAATAGCAACAGAAAATGGTTTGCTTAAAATAATATGGTGTTCACATGAATATTTTTGTTGCATGTGTATTATTTTCAGTTCAGTAGGCATTAGAAAATAAGGGATGATATTAAGAGGATAGCAAAAGCCTGCTGATACTTGTTGCTGATATTTTTAAAAAAATCATTCATTATTAAATCATTGAATGGAATGAGAACACAGCACATGCTTTCCGAGATACAATAGTACAGGTTATATGTATAGTTTGAGCTACAATACACCATAAAGTTTCTTGCATGGTTTGAGCTACAATACTACATAAAGTTTCTTGTATGGTTTGAGCTACAATACTACATAAAGTTATATGTACAGTTTGAACTACAATACTACATAAAGTTTTTTGTACGGTTTGAGCTACAATACACCATAAAGTTTCTTGCATGGTTTGAGCTACAATACTACATAAAGTTTCTTGTATGGTTTGAGCTACAATACTACATAAAGTTATATGTACAGTTTGAACTACAATACTACATAAAGTTTTTTGTACGGTTTGAGCTACAATACACCATAAAGTTTCTTGCATGGTTTGAGCTACAATACTACATAAAGTTATATGTATGGTTTGAGGTACAATATGACATAAAGTTATATGTATGGTCTGATACAAGATGGTATAAGAGAAGTCTTTTGCATCAGTTGTCTGAACCTTCTATTTAAAAATCATAGTTTCTGTTGTAAGCAACTTTACAGCTGTGTTCCTCTAAAATGTCCTGAAACTGGGGGTTTATTTTTAGCTTTTAAAATTATGAGGAAACATGAGAATGGTTGAATGGGAGAAACCATTTCAGAGGGAATTGGTTATGGGAACTAAATGTTGAATTTAGGCTTATTTAGTTGTCTCTTTATCTCAGGTAACCAAAATATAATTCATAATTGACATGTCTCTGCCATGACCAGTATTTACCGAATGAGGAAACATCACAACTAATCACTTACTCCCTTAAACACAGCATGAATAGGTTTGAGGTGGTGAGCAGAAAGAGCTGCTAGTTCTCCTATAAAAACAAGAGTAATAAGATTTTATTTTTTAACGTAATGTATTTTCATAAAATCTGGGGTGATGTACATATGGATGGATAAGCATTGTTTACATTTAACCACCTGAGAGAGTTATCTAACTTGGTATTGCTTTGCCTGCATGCAGTCTCACAGGAATTTGGCAGTCATGAACATTGGTGCACCAGCTTGTGGAATGAATGCAGCTGTGCGTTCCTTTGTGCGCCTGAGTCTGACACAAGGCTACCGTGTTTTGGGTATACAAGACAGCTTTGATGGGCTCATTGCTGGTCATGTGAGTCGATTTGGTTTTTACAAACTGCAGTGCAGCAATTTTTCAACTTATGTGAGAGTGAAATTATGTCATAGTTTGGCTGAAAGTGAACTAAGGATTGAAATAAAAAGATAATTTTTATTTGACTTTTTATTTACTAGCTGACAAGTAACTGCCCAGGCCGAGCAGTTATTGACTAACTGACAAGTAACTGCCCAGGCCAAGGAGTTATTGACTAGCTGACAAGTAACTGCCCAGGCCAAGCAGTTATTGATTAGCTGACAAGTAACTGTCCAGGCCGAGCAGTTATTGATTAACTGACAAGTAACTGCCCAGGTCAAGCAGTTATTGATTAGCTGACAAGTAACTGCCCAGGCCGAGCAGTTATTGACTAGCTGACAAGTAACTGCCCAGGTCAAGCAGTTATTGATTAGCTGACAAGTAACTGCCCAGGCCGAGCAGTTATTGATTAACTGACAAGTAACTGCCCAGGCCAAGGAGTTATTGACTAGCTGACAAGTAATTGCCCAGGCCAAGGAGTTATTGACTAGCTGACAAGTAACTGCCCAGGCCAAGCAGTTATTGATTAGCTGACAAGTAACTGTCCAGATTGAGCAGTTATTGACTAGCTGACAAGTAGCTGTAAAGGGTGAACATAAAGGCTGAGTGGTTTTTAACTAGCTGACAAGTAGCTGTAAAGGGTGAACATAAAGGCTGAGTGGTTTTTAACTAGCTGACCAGTAACTGTAAAGGTTGAGCAGAAGCAAGCACAGTTATTAGTACATGTATTTGCTAGATAGCTCTGATTAGTTAAAGGTTAGTTCTCATTTTATGTAGACTATGATAATTTACTGGTGATATTGAAAACTGTTTATAAACTGTATAGATGAAGACATGCTTTTGTTTGTGAGTGAGAGTGAGAAAAGTGTTCCAAACAACTATTTTTGAATACAGTATATATATGTTAAATATAACTGCAGTGTATGAATTTTGAATGTTGAAATGATTTTAAAGCCTTTTTTTCCCAGGTGGAACCAATTAATTGGACGCGGGTACATGGTTGGGCAGGAATGGGCGGTTCTCTGTTGGGCACCAAGAAGTTAGTGCCATTGTTCATTGTTAACTAAAAAAAAGTAACACACTAACTTGAATTTTGCTGGAATTTAATTTAAGTTCAACACCATAGAATAGGTCATTTTTGTATTTTTAAAATTTTGTAAATGCAGCTTATATAGTAAAAATGAATAGTATATTACTTTATAAGTCACTAGTATAAGCCACTTTAGATTTGTTGAGTGAATGCAGTAAATTTTGTAAACATAGATGTACTGAAAATGACATCTTTAGTGCACAGATTTATGTAATTATGGTAGTATTTTAGTCACTACGCCATGTTGTTCAGTTAAAGGCATTGGACTTTTTAATATCATAATGAGGATGACACTTTAGCATTATTACAGTTTTGTTCTGTAGGCTGTGTCATCAATTTATGTTCTGTCTTTAGGCAACTAGCCGAAGAGGCAGGCTTAGGCAGCATTGCTGAAAAACTGAGAGAATTCAAAATTGAGGGTTTGCTAATTATTGGTGGATTTGAGGTAAAGGCATGCTTTGTTTCCTCTTAGTAAGCATTAGATTGTATGGATCTGTGTCTGATTGATTAAACAGAAATCTGGACCAAAAAAGTTACCTAGAAAATACATATTCTGATCTAGTACATTGTATACACTTAAATGTAAACCTCATTTGTTTTATTGTTTAAAGCAACTTTTATATATTTACATCAAGTGACAATCCAGCAGTAAAATACCCGGAATTTATTGTCCGATTCCTTTTGACACAATCATATTATGAGGACAGTTTCACAGAATATTGTGACTCCTGAGGCTAGTGTGCTTGTAGAGAGGCTTGTTAACATAGTAGATTCTTAAGTCTGGAATTTGTGGTCCATCCACTTTGTAATCAATCAGGTCTTTCATATCTGCATGAACAAAATTTAGAATGTTGAGTTTAAAACTGTCAGATATTTCTTTTCTACTCTCTCTGTGAGTGTGTGTGCATCCACATGAAAGACAGAGGATATATATATATATAATAGAGAGAGGGGAAGGAGAGAGTTTCCAATAAGTACTTTACCATCAAACATAGAGTTCACACCCAAATAAATTGAACAAGCTGATTATGAGCATTCAGCAACATGCACACTGAAGCCTCCCCAATTTTATTTTATTGTTTAAAACAGACAATGATTATTTTGTTCATTCTTTACACTTTTACTTAACTTAGACTTTTTTTTCCTAAAGAGTAGAATATTTTGTTCGGTGCCTTGTGAGTTTTCTTTATGTGTGCAGGCATTCCACAGTGCCCATCAACTGTACCAAGCTCGAAAACAGTACCCAGCCTTCTGTATCCCCATCTGTGTCATCCCATGTACAATTAGTAACAATGTACCAGGCACTGATTTCTCCCTTGGTGCTGACACTGCACTGAATGAGATCAGTGATGTGAGTAACGTTATAGTTTCTTATTAGTTTCATTGATTCACTTTTGTTACAATGGTACTTACTTTGTTGCCTCTGTCCCATTAGTTTCATTGCTTCAGAGACCTTGACATTTTTCACTTGCAGATTTGTGATAGAATCAAACAGTCAGCCACCGGAACTAAGCGAAGAGTATTTGTTGTAGAGACAATGGGCGGTTTCTGTGGCTACCTAGCAACAATGAGTGCCTTGGCAGCTGGTGCCGATGCTGCTTACATTTATGAAGAGAAAGTGAGCATATCAGATTTGAGGGTAGGTGTCTGTGATGTCACATTTTAACAATTTGATTTTTAATTTTAATTATTTATATACATTTCAGACTATGTTTTAAATAAAGCTTGGAAATATCAAGATCCACTTGATGGTATTTTGAATTTGGCTCATTATTCATTAACTTTTTGTACTTTAGGAATATTAATTTTGATCATTAATAAATAGAATTAATAAATAAATTAATAAATTCAAATCAGTAACGTATTTGATATTTACAAAAAGACCAGATAATCAGAAATATTTATTGCAGATTATTTTTTTAAAAAATTTTAATCCTTGAAAGATGATAGTTAAAAGTTCATAATTTAGCATCAGAAAGGTAATATGAAAAGAAACAGCAACATTTTTTTTTTTTTAGTAAATAATTAATTTAAGCATACTGGCACACTGAAATCCTTTGGTACATTCTATAACCTAATCAGCCATATTTTATTATTTTGTTTTCGTATTCTTTTATTCTTGTTGTATTTTTAGCAGTTTACAACTTAGAATTGACTGGTTTTTTTTAAATTCTGTTTTTGAAAGGACGACGTGTACCATCTGAAAGATAAGATTTTGAACATGGGTGTACAGAGAGGCCTGGTACTTAGGTAAGTTAGTTTCTGTACAAAGGATTGTGCTTAATTAGTTTATTTTCATAAGTAGTTAAGCTATTAGTATAGCATTATCCTTTCATTCTTAGAGTAAATAGTTGACATTCTACCAACCGTCATTTGACAGGATTAGCTATGTTCAAAGTAATTTACAAGCATTCCATATCCATGGTTTATCACTAAGCAGTATTCACTAATCTTTACACAATATTGCCTAGTGGTCACAATTTATTAGTTGTTCATACTTTTGATTAGTATGTGAGATGCCAACCCCACCTACTTAATGGTTATGATTATTATTATTTAATTAATTGTCCATAACTAATTACAAGTGATGAGAATCTTAATTTATATTATTAATTTTTCTAGTAGACATCACTCATCTCTCTCACTTGGCGGATATGCAGATGCTGTAAACGTTTTCTTTCTTCCACAACATTAAAGGCAAACATTTACCTTCACACAATATTTCCATAGGTAGAAAACTTCTTACTAAAGGAGAAGATAAATCCATGTTTTAATCTATATTTAGCAAGCCCCTATCCAACCACTTTCTTCTCCAACACAAGGTTATCAATACATGTAAGAAGGTCAATAAATTTATTAAATCAACAATAAAATATTCATATAACAAATACAATGAAAAAGATAGCTTAACATCAATATTTCAACCACATTTGAATAATTTTAATATCTATATAGTCTTATATTCTAACACACAATTCAATAGACTGGTGTCAATACAAATCACAGGATAGATCTTATCAGAGAACAGAAATGGAGTTATTAGAAATAAAGGATATTAGTTTGTACATAACCTGGTTTATGCGCAGTCTCAATAGTCTTTCACATGCTTAACAAAGTCACAAGTTTATTGTTCATTTTACTATTGTCAATTCCAAGTGATTCCCTCTTGATGTTGTAGAATACTGATTTGCTGCCATTCTTTTGAGGTTAATCTGGTCTTATTTGTCAAGCAGAACAACAATTGTAGCCATTTCCAGTAACTTTCTTGTACCAGAAATTGTTTGATGCAGTCAGCATACCTTGCCACCATACATCAACAGAGTGCAGTATATTCCTTAAAATACACACTGCAGTAGATACTTTTCATTACCACTGTCACAACGGTTTATTGTCAGTAAACTATTGGTTCAGATAAAACAAAGAAAGGCTGCTTTTCCCTAAAAAATATAATCAGGGTGCAAATGCTAAATTTCCAGTTTATTCCTTTTTAATTCTATTCTTTCTTACATTCAAGTCTCAACTTACAGTTTCCTGCAACAGTATTTATTAGCCCGATATATGCAAACAGCATAATAGTTTTTACGAGCGGGTTCATTAGCATACTACATATAGCATCATAGTTCACAATCTGTAGAAATAATAGTCTACTCACATAATACATCTCTACATAAAATGAAAGTATAACATTTCAGTAGCAAAAATGCACAAAATATTTCTAAGTTCATTCTCTCTCAACCAGTCATTTAACTCACCATTAAGCTAACGGCCACTTTTCATGACAGGATTTCTTGCCACACCACATTCAAGTGATTAGACAATAGAATTCTCTACATCAGGTAAACTTTTGATCTCAGCCCATTGGCTGGTCTTGTTCCCATAAATCTTAATCATTGGATAATAAAACTACTCATCCACTTGGAACTGGTTTGCATTGCGTCAGCAATTTCTAGTATATTCTCAATGCGAGTGTTTACTCCAACTCTGACACTTACAAAAATACCATCATAAGGAGTGCCCAAGGTTGGGTCACTTCGACAATTAACAATTTATATAACAATTAAGTCTAGAAATAGGGATAGGCAAATTTACTCCACAACAGTATGCTACCAGTAATTTACTAACATACCATGTTTTGTATTAGTCATTAATGAGTAATTTACTGAATGGCTATATTCAGGTTTAACTTGTTATTAGTAATTGTTTTAAAAAAAGATTATAACTTGTTATGAGTAACTCACTAACTTTCTTATTGTAATATTACCTGTTAGTAGTACAGTAGAACCCACTTATCTCGACCTCGGTTAACTCGCCAACCTATTAAGTCAATGTTTTTGAAGTGGAACTGCCAAATTCTCTCTTTGTCTTAGTATTTTCTCATTGGTTATGTCTATTCTTTTTTATGTCGCAGAACCCTAATATCTCGAGCACAAAAGAGGGCAAAAATCACCACTTAATATCGGTTATCTCGATCCCCGTGACTAATAGCCAGCTTTTGAAAATGTTAGTTTTCGATGCCATTTAGTCATCTTGCTAACGATAAATGGCCAAGGCTTGTTTAACAACCTGCAGCTTGAACTTAAGGGCATCGTTTTCCCCATCAGATGCGATCTTGCCAGGGGTTTACTAGGCACACCCTTCAACTGGTTCACACCTCTTTTATGTTAATTAGCCCACTTTTGAAGTTTAATAATCTGTGTTAAGCATAATTTGGACTCTTTAACTTCTTGGAATATGACTGAAGATTTTGTTGAATATTTCTGAAGAATAAGGAGATGATGTTTGATGAACTCACTTATATGCCAAGTGAGGTTTAAATTGTACAAAATTCAAAATTATGAAATCCTGTTTATTTTGCATTTAGAAATCTTTATTTTTTAGGACAGTTTGACAGGTTGGCAGTTTTCCTCACCAGTAACTAATCCATGCCTATTAATTGATTTATATATTTGTTTCTTATAAGTCTAATTTTTCCATTGGACAACCTAGACAGAATACTTTGCTGTCCTGTTTGTTTGTCTTCAGCAGTCATACTTCTCCACCCTAAGTATTGATATATATTTAATAGTATAAAAACTATAATGTAAAATAATAGTATAATGTAAAATAAACATTAAAGTTTTTCTTTTCTTTGCTTCTGCTTATTATGAAATTCTAACAGTAATATGTTAAATGTATCATCTACATTGAAGAACAGCAGACTCTTGGTATTCATCAGGTTTTGCTGCTGGAGATGGTCATAAATTCTGAAACTTAATTCTATTTGTGAAAATAGGAGTTCACTTTCACTAGTCTTAATTCTATTTGTGAAAATAGGAGTTCACTTCCACTAGTCTTAATTCTATTTATGAAAATAGAAGTTCACTTACAGCAGTCTTGCTTTACCCAACTTTTTCCTCTAGAACACATTTTGCTAAGATATGTAGAGCATGTCCTTTGATATAAAATGCACTAGTGTGTTTCATTTGTAACTATAAAATAGATGTACAGATTGTTTTTGAGAATATGAAAAAATCTTGAATACTAAGGGTCTATTCAGCAGACCATATTTCTGAATTGAAAATAGTAAAGGTTAGTTAAGGCAACATATTTATTTTACAACAATACATTTTCATTTGTCCACTATTTTGTCTTTGCCTTGTAATTGCATTTGACTATTTGAATTGTGTTCTCAGTTAAGCCAGATACCAGTTGTTTTTAGACTTATTTTTTAAGTATATTTGTGTGATTTTTATTTTTTATTTTTGTATTTTGTTAAGTCACCAATGAAATATGTTCTCAGTTAATCCCGATACCATTTGTTTTTAGATTTATTTTTAAGCATGATTTATATGATTTTTTTTTGATTGGTGTATTTTGTAAAGTCACTAATGAAATGTGTTCTCAATTAATCCAGATACCATTTGTTTTTAGATTTATTTTTAAGCATGATTTATGATTTTTTTGATTGGTGTATTTTGTAAAGTCACTAATGAAATATGGAAATGATGTACTGAAATAAACTTGTATAGCATTAGTTATCTGTTTCCTTATCACAGAACAGATTCATTCCGACAACCAGTCAGGTTTGATGTATTTGTTATGATAGTCACGATTCACGATTATTCTGTTATATTTTATTTTTGTTACTTTACATTAACTGCACCAATTCTTCCACATTCTTTATGAAATTTTTTCTTGGTATGATGGTTTTGATAATACCATATACACTCTTGTTTTTTCGTCTTCTTGATTACAAATACTCTTATAAAGACTAATTATTATGTGTAGATACATTTGATTCGTGATTCATTCTTTTCAGTCACTTTATTTTTAAAATGAGAATTTTGAATAGAGAGCTCCCACATTGATATCCTGGGTATATGAATAGTTAATAAGCTATCATAATGAAGATAAGGCACACTGCCAGTTTGTACTATTATAATTAGTTGTTGCTTCAAGTTGAAATTGATAGGCAACCTGATTCCTAGTGCATAAAAGAAAAAAATATCCTGTTTATATATATATTCTGGCTCAGGTTATTTTAAACCAGTTTATTTAGTTTTAATTATTGATATTACGACTGCAAGAATATATTTTTGAACCACTGTCGCTCATTAAGTTTGTGGTTGTGTTTATTTAACTTTGTAGGACTGCTTTAAATGGTCATTTCATTCAAAGTGGGAGCTTTCTTTTTTAACATTTTAAAATGTTGATAACAGTTGCATTAGGTTTGAAATAAGACAGAATATATCTTTAAGAATCAATTTTATCTGAACATAATTTCTTTTGATTTATTTATACACTTATGCAAGGACCCAATTCTTACTTTGTATAAGGGAAATGAATTATTTTATATTTTGTTGAAAAATTGTATATTTATTTTTCTGATGAAGAATTTTAGTTAAGATGTAACCGGTTCCGTTATCTGTTGTGGATTGACTCATCCAGATTTTTATTGTAAAATGACATTTAAGGTGCTGATAATTGGAATGACAAAGGTAGAACCATACCGTGACTACAATACATATTCCTTTTTGTAGACAGAGAGAACAGCCAAGAACCCAATTTTACTTTGTATAAAATAATTTTGTTGAAAAATTGTATATTTATTTTTCTGAGAAGAATTTTAGTTAAGATGTAACCAGTTCCGTTATCTATTGTGGATTGACTTATCCAGATTTTTATTGTAAAATTATATTTAATGTGCTAATAATTGGAATGACAAATGTAGAACCATACCATGAGTACAATACATATTCCTTTTTGTAGACACTGTTTCAGGATCAGAGGTATCCCAAGCAAAGTTTGTAATTCAAACAGACATTTTCATACTAGAATTAGAATATAGATATTTGTGATGTGACTATGAGTTATATTTCTTTGCTTGAATTCCTACTTTACAAAACACAAGGAAAGATAAATTTACTCTCTTGTTAGAAGGTTTTGTTGACTGATCTGGAGTCTTCAGTTGTAGGTTAACTGCTGGAATTTTTCAATCGCTGCATAACTTTAAATACAGGTTTGAAATTAAGCACATTTAGAAGATAAAATATAAACAATTGTTCTTGAACATTTTTTTGTGCTTTTCTTAGAATTCATATACACACAGTACTAATGCTGACAGTTTTCAGAATAGGAATCATGATGTTCTGCCATGAAAAATCTTTCACTTCACATGCAGTAATTGAAATCATTTTATTACAGTGTGCCTTTATGTAGTTTTTAGTTTTAAATATTGTAAAGATATTATTTTCTTGTTATGTTTGTCACTGAATAATATATATCTTTCAAAAATTTCAGGAATGAAAATGCCAACCCCAACTATACAACAGATTTTATACACCAACTTTTTGCTGAGGAAGGCAAAGGGGTGTTCTCTGTGCGCAAGAATGTTTTGGGTCACATGCAACAGGGTGGTGTCCCCTCACCCTTTGACCGCAATTATGGCACCAAAATGGCTGCCAAGTGTGTGGATTGGTTCCAGCAGATGATTGAAAAATACACTGACCATAAAGGTCAGAATAAAGGTTGTCACTTTGCTTTATATTTGCTTAGAAAATGGTTCTGTAGTCAGTTTGCTAACTTCAAATCGAAAGCAAATTGGTGGGTCTTTTCCCCCGATGTAACTGATTGAATCATGCAACAAAGAATATTCAGTTAAGTAAGTTTATTTTGAAAATTAAAATTTCAGTAGAACTTTGTTGCATGAAGAAGATAAATTCAGTTATTTGCATGTTGTTGAGAGTTCCCAAAAGGTGCTATTTTCCTTTTGCCAAGTTATATTTTATTTTCAGAATATTAATTTTTGTAGTAATTTGTCTGCTTGTAAACTTTTCTTCCTTTCTCTGAATGTGTGCTTAATTTTTATTTTTGTGTGTGTAGACTGCTCCCATGTAATGTTCTTTTATTTTCAGAATCTTTAGTTGTGAATTGATCTTTTGTCAGAATCTTTCATTTTTAGAATTACTATTTATTTCCTGTACAAGACCCCTTGTGAAATTCTTTTAGTGTCAGAATATTTTCTTTGTTAAGATTGATTCCTTGTCACATACTTTTATTTCTAGAGTATCTATTTTGGGTCATATGACCTTTGTCAGAATATTTATAAGTTGATCCCTTGACCAATATAAATTTTCAGACTGTAAGCTTTACATGTGTACAAGTTGTTTGCATGCTTTATACTTTATCTGAGCTTTCATTGTTAGCAGAATGTTACATTGTTTTTTTTCTTCCACTTTATAACATTACTATTATACTAAGTTTTTTTATCATCTAGAAATAATTTTTTTATAATCTTTTGGAATCACCATTTCAGTTATCCAGTCAGTCTTTCATTTTGTTACAGAAAATGCACTTGTGTCTCCTAAGCCTAACTATGCTTTTTAGAGAATATTGTTAACCCACATCATTTTATCTTAATCAGTTTGTGTTATTATTTTAATCCTTCCATTTTCTCATTCACCCTTTTGTCAGGTGATTTATTGTTTTGTCTTCCATTACTTATGCCATTTTTCTCTTGTTGTTGTGATTGCTGTTTTGTAGGGCGAGTTCTCACTACAATGCCAGAGTCAGTGGTGCTGCTAGGTATGCAGAAACGTTTTCTTGCTTTCACGCCCTTGGAGGAATTAGAAGTCAATGCAGATTTTGAGTGAGTTTTTTTTTAATGTTATTTTCTCATATGTATTTTGTCTCTGAATGTATTTTGTGTGAATGTTTCATGAAAAAATTGTCAGCATTTCATTACTTGATTTCAGACAGGTTTGTTTCAAAGTCAGTAATAAATTTATGTATACATTACAAGACAGGTCTGTTGTCTGATTTTAAGAAATAGTATAGTGGAAGTTTTAGCTGATATATTATTTGTAATCAGGCAACATTTTTTTTTCCATATATTTTATCTTCTCCTTTCAGTAGCTTTTCAGCATAAAGATGCAGTGTTAAAATCTTTTTTTAAAAATATGATCTCGCTTGCTAATTGACTGTCTAATTCACTTGGTGTTTTGGTCCTGCTGATCCATTTACCTCATTTTTCTCTCTTGCTCTCTTTTCTCCCTTTAGTCTATTTAAAATCTTTATTTGATTTACTCCCCGCACAAGTGCCTATGTGTGTCATTTATACAATTGTGGTACATTTTTGTGTTCAGTTATATCATTGTGGTACATTTTTGTGTTCAGTTATATCATTGTGCTACATTTTTGTGTTCAGTTATATCATTGTGCTACAATTTTATGTTCAGGCGACGCATCCCGTTAGAACAGTGGTGGCTGAAACTACGCCCACTCATGCGAATCCTTGCTAAACACAACCCTGCATCCTATACTACAGATGCCGAGGTTATTGATGTTGTTTAAATCTCTGCCACATGACATGTTCAGGTGGTCAGCCTCAGTGATCATCTTGCATGAAATGTCATAAAGAGTGGAGTGTGAATTCTTGCCTCTTCAGCAAATAGTCTGAGATGAATTGTATGCCTTTTTGTTTCTGGTAAAAGAAAAAGAGACTAAGAAAAGGATATATATTTATTTGAATATTAAATGGATTGAATTTCTTTCTTTCTTTCTTGATTATGTAAAAGACACTTGAGATAACATGCTGCATGACTGTTGTCAGTTATAAATCGAAAGTATGCAAGGGTAAAGTTTTTGAATTTTATAGATTTTATAATTTTTGCCAACTTAGGTCTAGTAAATTGTAAGTATAAATTCATTACATTGTCAAGCTCTTTTATGAAAGAATATCCAGATATTGACTTTTGACTAGTACTTTGCATAATGATGCAAATGTTATAAATTTCTTTTCCACGCAGACAATTTCATTAGAAGCATTTTGGAACTTTTGATAATTATGTAAGTGGTATTCATTTCTGTTCCACCCTTGATGTCTGCAATTTGTAGGATAATAAGTTAAACAATTTCCTAAAATTTGCTTTGAAATTAGATCATGTTTACATCATTGTAACTTTAATCACTGAAGGATGTAGCTTTAAAGAAAACTATTGACATCAACTAATATCATAGAGATCCCCTCAGTTAAAACTAATGTGCTAGCAGCAAGAGTTTTTGGATTTTTTCTTAAAATAGATCAATGTTTTCTTCTTGCTTAGAAGCAGTGTTTCTGATCCCTAGTTGCCATACGCCAAACACAGAACTAGATTTGCATTGGCCTATTTCCTGAGGGTTGAAATGCTTTTCTTTGCATTAATTCAGAAAAGAAATGATATTTCTGCAACAGAAGCAAGTGACTCATTAAAACAAGTATTCAATGTGGTCGTTTAACTTAAATGTGGAATTCACTGTAGACTATGCTGAATTTCATCTTAAACATCAATGGTTTAACACTAAGGTCTTGATTTTAGTGATATACATTGTTTTAAAAGCGATCCAATTGGTGTCAGCTTAGTTCATTTTGAACATTTGACTGCAATATTTAAACTGCTGCGGTCTAAGCTTATTTAAAGAGATTAATTGTAACTAGCACATTGGCAAGTTAAGTAAGAAATCATAAATTTGATATACATGCTGGTAATTATTTAACTGGGTTATATAGTTTAATTTATAAAATCTAAAACATAAGCATCTTTTATATTTGGACAAAGGTAACATTATAAATGCTTGAAATAATAAATATGATTTGTAGTTTAAAACTTTAGTCATCCTAATTATGAATCATTCATTGTTTAATGTGATTATTTACATTTTACCTATCTGCAATTTGTGATTTGATGCCATTAAAAAGCGACCCTTTGTGGGCTGGTTTTCCTTACTTGAACATGTTTGTGTGTTTTTACGTTTTCAATCAGTATTTCTTCTTTGTGTCAGTTTGCTTCTGTTGTCACAGCAGTATACTGTTGACTTCTGATCACTGATTCAAAGCAAACTGCTTGTAATTATTGTTTTAATTATTACAGGACTATTATGGAGTTAGTGACTTTTAGATAGTGTTGCCTTCGACTGATTATTTTATCTTGTTAATACAGAGTTATCAATGTTATCATAAGATGCTGTTATCAAGAATGCATGTTTCTCAAGTTTTTAAGAGTGAACGAAGCCTTTTTTAAAATGATATTTTTGCTTTGTAATCCATTTATTGTAAAATGAGCGTATAGGAAGTCCTCACTCAGAGCACTAGCATTTTCTTCTTTAAAAAAAAAACACTGCTATAAGCCAAGAGACCGGAAGTCCTCACTCAGAGCACTAGCATTTTCTTCTTAAAAAAAAATCACTGCTATAAGCCAAGAGACCGGAAGTCCTCACTCAGAGCACTAGCATTTTCTTCTTAAAAAAATCACTGCTGTAAGCCAAAAGACATTTTTTGAAATTTCTCCATAGGAATTAGAGCAAGCATAAAAATCCCATACTACCACCACCATCACCAAAATACACAGAGGGATGCTGTAATGAATGCTAAAATAGTTCTATATTTTCTAGTTACTGTCGAGGATTAAAAAAATAATAAACTTAAACAATGTATGTAAAAAGATTTAGATGAGAAAAGATAGTTTTAAGATAAACAAGGAAACATTCACCTCAGTCACTCTCCAGGCAAAGAATGGTGAGAATGAACTGGACCAAGACAGTAGTGATGATTCTCACCCCTTTTGTATTTCATTGCTTAGCAGTGTATTGCTTCATACACTATCATAGAGTCATCTGTTTCAGTGTTTTAACAAGTTTGATTGAAATAGGGATTGTTCACATTGACTCATCCCTTTGATCATTTGGACAGCAACTCTTCTCAGTCATTTGCAATAGATATATCTCATAATGCCAGTGACATATGATCCGGCCAACTGAAATAGTAATACCTGTATCATAGAACAGCTGAAATAGTGAGTGATACCAGTTTCTTAGGACAACTGAAATAGTGAGTGATACCAGTGTCTTAGGACAACTGAAATAGTAATACTAGTTTCATAGGACAACTGAAATAGTGATTGATACCAGTGTCATAGCCAGGTCCACTGAAATAGTGAGTGATACCAGTGTCTTAGGACAACTGAAATGGTGAGTAATACCAGTTTCATAGGACAACTGAAATAGTGATTGATACCAGTGTCATAGCCAGGTCCACTGAAATAGTGAGTGATACCAATGCCAAGTCATGCCAACTGAAATAGTAATACCATATAGCCAGGTGAACTGAAATAGTAAATACCAGTAACATTTAGCTAGGTCATATGAAATAGTGAGTAATATCAATGACACAGCTAGGTTATATGAAATAGTAATACCAGTAACAGTTAGCCAGTTCATAACAAATAGTAATACATGTACCAGTGACAAACAACCTGATCAACTGATATAGTAAATAATACAGCAACATATAGCTAGGTCATATGAATTAGTAAAAACTTACGTGTAGCCAAGTCAACTGAAATAATAATACCAGTGACATACATCTGAAATAGTTAGCTTTTACTTTTCACGCATTCTTAGGGGTCTTACATATTGTCTTACTGATATCCAGGAGCATGTTCTGTGATTAATAAAAAAATATGGCACAATTGCAAATGAAGTAAAGATGCATAAAGTGAGGACTACCTGTACAAGGAAAAAATATCACTTACCTGGAATTGATTTTTCTTTTGTTATAAATCTTTTGTTGTTACAAATTGTTTGAATAAAATGTTTGCTTTTTAGTGTGCTTTATAAGTTTGCACTTGCATTAAAATAATACATAGTATATCTTGACATAATAGAGACATCTAGCAGTTGTATTCTTTTATGTTTAAAATGTGTATTCTTATACTGTAATTTACATTCTTAATCATTTCACTCAATAATTAATTGTAACTTTTGTTAAGAGCCACCGAGTAACAATGATTTGAATTTTTATAACTCTTGCCTGTATGCATGATTCACTGCTTTTAATGTTATACAATGATAGAACAGTCCAGTTCTGAAAGGTGGAGTTACTCACATGGTTCACTGCTTTTAAAGTTATACAGTGATAGGACAGGACAGTCATGAAAGGTGGAGTTACTGGCATGGTTCACTGCTTTTAAAGTTAAATAATGATAGGACAGTCCGGAAAGGTTGTGTTGCTTGGTTTTATTGCTTTTACTTTAGTTTTACAATGATAGAATGACGGTCCAGACTTGAAAGATGGTGTTACTTGTTTAGTTAAGACATGGTTTTAAAAGATATTTTCTGTTTTTGCTCAGAAGTGTGAATACTCAGTGAATTGTATTCACCTGATATGTTCTCTATTGTTTTGAATAAAATCAGTTTTCTTAAGAATAATTTATATACTTTAAATTAAGTTTTTGATAATGGTTATCTTTATATATCTATGATTATTTTAAAATAAATTCTTATTCATAGATCTGATTTACTAATTAAAATATTCTAGTAGTAGTAGTAATTTGGATGATTGTTTTTCGTCATGTCATTTAAAAATATATTGCTGATCAGAATTTCTATGTTTATAGTTCAAAACAATCATTTCATTTGAAACATATTTACATACATGTTTTATGTTTTAACTGACATTTATTAATTCGTTAACATGTTTTATATTTATTCATTATTGTGTCCTTCCTTAAGCAGTTGACTTGCTTTGTTTTTGTTTGATATGGAAATTTTATGTTTCTATATAATATTCTTTATTCACTAGATCTTCTTGTATTAACCACAAATGTACTAGACACTATTATTAGAAAAAGTAAATGCTTTTGTGTGCATTGTATTACTTTACCTTATGCTTTATCTGTACATATTTAGTTCAAATTCTTATATATATAAAATTGTTATTCATTTTGTGATAATTTTAAAACGTATACTTCATTGGAAGATGGTTTATCATTTCTGGAGCTACTAAAGCCACGTCATGTTAGTTAATGGTTTTAAGAGGTGTTCCTGATCAAACTGCTTCCCATGAAGAAGAGATTACCAAACAAAACAGAACCGAGAACATCATTCATTTTATTGCAGTTCACCAGGTATATAATGCTAAACACTGGACTTAGTTGTCTCCCCTGGCTTCTGGAATATGTCAACAGTCCAGAATGGAATATTCAGGATATTCAACAAATAACACTTGTAAATGATGATATGGATCAAATGCAGCAAGAAATTGAAAAAACCCACCTCTAGTTATATAAACACCTCTATAGATATATAGTATAAGACAAAAACAAATTAAAGCATAAAATAGTTTTATTGTTTAATAATTAATTGTGAAAGCATTTTGAAGTTTCTTGCTGATTGTTTACCTTTTGTTAAGTGAGAAAACAGAATCCAGAATGGGTTTTAACAAAATCAAAATGATGATGATCAAAATAATACTTTTGAGAGATTTTATGGAAAAGAAAGTTCAGAATAAAAACATCACAATAATATTGAACAGTAATAAATTGCACTCAGAATTCATAGACTTTCTAATACAGGGCACCCAAAGTCAAACATTTTCACATGACAGAAATGATGATGGTGCTCACACTGACTGTTGGCATAATCATTTGCCATTTTGATGCCTCCTAGCTGCATGCTAATCTGAATTTTTGATCACGTAGATCAAAAGCAGTATTAAAAAAAATAAACAATGAATGAATTTCTTATTATGCACTTAATAAGTGGTCAGTACTTTTCCTGTCTTATTTATCATTAAGAAATGTATCCTGCATATATGGAAGTTTTCATATATTTTCTAGAGAAGTTCATGATTTCCAATCATCAATTTTTCAGTATTTATGCATAATCAGAACGTATATGCAAGAAATCAGATAATTTTGTCATAGTTTTCACCTTTCATTTATTTTGTTTCATTTAAGTTCCTCCAACATTCTTGCAGATTGCCAGGCCTTGCCTTTGGAACAAATGTGAAAGGGTATTTTAAATTTTTGTTGAATTTTTTTTTCTATTTCATTAGTGAATCATTCTTTCAGTTTTTTCATTTAGTAAAAGTCAAATGGAGTTGTACCATCTGTGCAAATTATCCAACTTGACCAAAATTTTATTCAAGGTAAATAATCATACATTAACTTATAGCCATTGAAACAATATACAGTTGTAGTACTGTATATTTTGTATTTTTATAAACATTTAAAAAATTGTTTATGTGTCAATATATTGGTTATCACATTTGTGTTATTGTATTAATTATTTCATTGTTTGACCTTACATTTTTTTTCCGTGTCTGTGTTTTTAATTATATTTCTTATGTTTGACCTTAAATTCATGAATCCGAAAGAAATTTGAGTTGATTAATACTACCTTTTTTTGTTTTTACTTTTTTAAAAATAGTTGGATGGGGAAAATCAAAAAGAATTAAAAAATTTCAGTTTGGAAGCAGTATGTACTGCAGTCACTATGATGTGTATATATATATTTGTAACCACACACACACACACACACACACACACACACACACACACACACATACACACACACACTTCACATCAACTACACATAGATTGGGGTATCACATATAGTAGTCACTTAAGCTTTTGTTCATGAGTGGATGAAGAAGCAATGTTGCCTCTTGATCAAAAGCAACAGTCATGCACCTTTAAAAAAAAAAAATAATACTTTAACTGTTGTCATAGAATCAGAATCTAAATGTTGTTACCTTGTAATAAAAAAATAAAAAAATTGATGTTAAATAGTTTCTTAATATTGTATAGTAGGATTTTAAATGCATTGTTTGTGACATCTGGAGTTATATACAATCACACCCCTTTTTATTGTGTGTGTGAGTGATTTTCCCCATAAGGTTGTTATAGTTCATGATAACGTTTTCCTTATTAAAATATTGTTCACAATGACTCTCTCTGTTGTATTGTTTAGTCATAGCTTTATGTCATTGGTGTTTGTAAACATTGGATGTCTTCCACAAAAAAAAATGTATATATTGTGTATTTATCTTCTTGGCATACATTTATTAAGTCACTTGATTTGGAAAACAAGTAACTGATTGATGGTCCACAGCATTGAGTTATCAGGATTTTGTACAAACCTTTATTGCCAGAATATAATTCATTTGTAAACTCAGTTGTCTGCCCATTTCCTCTTAGCATACACATTCTCAGCTGGACATTCAGTTAGTGTCTGCTGTACCCCTAGATGTTTCTTGACAAATGTACATGCATTGTCTCATTATTTGGATCTGTGTGCAATGCCTGAGTTGATGTGTTTCCTTTGATGTTATGAGAGTACACACGCTTCCATTTTATTGAGAAAAGCAGCAATGTATTTAAATGTTTCTTTTGCAAACACATACTTTTTCTGTAGATCAACATGCAGTACCTGACTAGAAATATTTGACAAACACACTTAATTTTTTCTTGAGATAAACATGTAACGATGGATTAGATATGTTTCTTTTACACAAGCACACACAAACTACCCCTTCACTTGGAACAGCAACAGCATCTGTTGAAATGTTTCTGTGGTGTGCATGTCTCATTGGATCATTAGATCAAAATTTTTTTTTTTTAAATCTGAATAGGAGTGCTTTCTTAAAAAAACATTTACACAAACTACTCATTCATTCGAACTAGAGCAGTGGCTCTTAACCTTGTTGGAGGTACTGAACCCCACCAAGTCTCCAATCGAAACAAAGCCCCAGTCATTTACACCTAAGGGTTCCCAGTCAAGGCCCCACTCATTTTGATGGCTAGCACCCACACGATTTAACTTCATCTCTGGATTCCAGCCATTTTAAAACCAGCTGAGAAACTAATCATTTCGAGTTCAGTTGAATTAATTCTACATTCATATCAACACTTTTTAACTTTTTCATATCTTACAACCCAATTTTCCATCTGTAAAGCATTATAAATTTATCATTCTTCCGTACACATGAACCGGAGCATTCATGTCGTTTCAATTCTTAAAATATATATATATCCTTACAATGTTCAAGAGAAAAATGCATCATAATTAAACATTTGGAAATCGTCTTTGTACACCTCCCTCACTCTGTCCAAGTCTCGCGCACTCACGGAGCTGTAGGCGACTTGAAACTCTTCCCTCGCCTGTAGCGGCAATTCTTCATCGTCCATACTTCTCGCACGTGCGTCCCGAAGGGCCGTTTCGAAACCTTTCGTACCAATTGCTGTAAGGCTTCGGTTGCAGAAAGGATACCTCTGGCGTCTACTGATGATGCCCCGAATTTGAAGGACGTGCCAAAGCCGCTGTCCAGCTTCTTCTTCGCTGATGCACATCGTCACCTCCTGGAACCAGTTGACGAGCAAGTTGTTGACGGCGTCACGTATGGCATCCAAGGCCATTTCTTTCTTCCAGTCAAAGTTTCTCAAATTCGCATCAGAAAGATTTAGCTGCCGCACCAGGTACAAGACATCCGGCACCAAGCTTTCTACTCGCCCGATGACGTTGTAATTGACGTAACACGGTGAGCATTCCAGCGAGATCGGCCGCACGTGCGGATCTCTAAGGTGAAGGTCGTCGATGACGTAGCGAACAAACTGAGAAAACTCGACGTTATGGCCACAGTCTCGAAACTGATTGACCGCTACTCGCACGCCAGCCGCCATTGCATCGACTTGCTGCTTCTGTGTTTGATTTCTAGTGTGATGAAGGTGCGGTCGGTCAGAGATGTTAGAGTTTGAAGACTGTATGGAATCACAGTCACGGTCGGATTTTGTTGGATGAACTTTGAAAGGAAATGACCCTTTGGATGCGTTCAAAGCAGATAGTCCCCAACTCTTCCAGTAATAAGGATTCGGGAACAAAAGCTTATCTACGTATGCTGATAGGAGGCGCTGAAAGGGGTTCCGAACAAATACGATTCGAGTGTATTTTTCCAACAGTTCCTTCTCTTTTCTGGCTTGAACAACACTCTCCCAAAAAGAAAGGTACGGATTCTGCTCGCCATAGTTATTGCGCATGCGCATGACCTTTTCCGGTGGCACGATGTAAGGGGAGAGAACTGTGTTGGTTTCGGCGAGAACGATGAAGAAGCGAGTCAAAAAGGTGGATGCTGCTTTCCCGACAGGACAATAGAGCAAGCGGTGATTTTGTGAGACGAGCAAATTTCTGCGGAAGGTAGGCGTGACTTCTGAATCGGCACTGGAAGCATTTCTTGAGTGACAAAAAGTGGAAGTTAGTTCTTGTCGATGGTGCATGCGAACAGACCCATCTTGTTGCGGGTCTTCGTTCCTGCAGTTAAGACAATGAAATTAATCGTAAAGTGAATGAAGTAGCGACTACTACTATTTACCACTACTAATTACCTACTATTATTACTGTTACTACTAACTACCAACTAACTACTATTACTACTAACTACCAACTAACTACTATTACTACTAACTACCAACTAACTACTATTACTACTAACTACTAATAACTACCTACTAACTACTACTACCAACTAACTACTACTACCAACTAACTACTATTACTACTAACTACTAATAACTACCTACTAACTACTACTACCAACTAACTACTATTACTACTAACTACCAACTAACTACTATTACTACTAACTACTAATAACTACCTACTAACTACTACTACCAACTAACTACTATTACTACTAACTACTAATAACTACCTACTAACTACTACTACCAACTAACTACTATTACTACTAACTACCAACTAACTACTATTACTACTAACTACTAATAACTACCTACTAACTACTACTACCAACTAACTACTACTACTACTACCAACTACTACTATTACTACTACCATCTAACTACTACCAACTAACTAATTACTTCTATCAACTAACTAACTACTACTATTACTACTACCATCTAACTACTACCAACAAACTACTACTACCATCTAACTACTACCAACTAACTATTACTATTACTACTACTAACCTACAAGTTCTTTTGTAATGTTATAGACTTCCAGCCATTATTTAATTGGTAAACGTTAATTAAATGCTTCATTTAAAAAAAATCATTAAAGAAGAAATCGAAACCTTCAGACGTTAATGAAGTATTCGAGACTTGCACCCATTACTGTTAGAGACTTAAATTGTTGATTAAATTAAGTTATTCAGGCTAGCGTTCCTTAATGAAGTGTTTGAGACTTGCACCCATTACTGTTAGAGACATAAATTGTTGATTAAATTAAGTTATTCAGGCTAGCGTTCCTTAATGAAGTGTTTGAGACTTGTACATCAGTTAACGAAGTGTTTAGATTTGTATCCACTAAATGAAATATTCGAGACTTGTACATCAATGACTGAAGTGTCTGAAACTTGAATACCAGTTAAATAAAGTGTTAGAGACTTATACTCCAATTGCTGAAATGTTAAAGATTTATGCACCAATTACTGAAGTGTTAGAAACTTATATACCAATTACTGAAATGTTAGAGACTATGCACCAATTACTGAAGTGTTAGAAACTTATGTACCAATTACTGAAGTGCTAAAGATTTATACACCAATTACTGAAGTGGTAGAGATTTGAAGACCAATCAAAAAAAGTGTTTATGACATGCATCCAATACTGAAGTATATAGACGGATTCGCTAATCATTTGTGCCACAATGACACCAATTTATTAATGACGTCATTCAGACTGTCACTAAAGTTCAAATCCGCACCGTATTAATGCACTGAAAGTACGCACACAAACTGAAAATGGCGTCTCCAGCAATTATGTCAGTGGCTGACTGCCTGCAGTGTTTGTTACAGGAAATGGAAGAAATGCATCCTTTAAAAGCAGAGGCTATCAGCTTTAATTTTTCATCATCGCTTCGCCAGTAACGCTAGTAATCCAACTTTACAACAAAGGCACGATTTTAGAATTTAGATCGAAGCATTATTGAATATCGCGTTGTTTGCTGGAGCATCAGAATACGATGCAGGATGGTGTGTGTATATGTGTGTGTGTGTGTGAGAGAGAGAGAGAGAGAGAGAGAGAGAGAGAGAGAGAGAGAGAGAGCATGTATATATATATATGCGCGCATCTCTCCGTACTCGCTTATTATTTATACAGAATTTTAAGTTGACGTGCGTGCGTGCGTGTATCAAGTTCTAAAAGGTTCTGAATGGCATGGAGACCTGACCGCAGATGGGACTTAGTACTGAGTCACGGACAAGAGTTCAAGGCCCGTAACCAAGCGGCGGGAATACACTGGAAAACTCATGAATGAGGAAGGGGGTGAAGAGAGGTGGATGAGAATGAACATCAAGGTCCATTCATGTGACTCACTGACACAAACTTTGGACATGATATAAGCTGAGATGACAAGTACAAGATAATTACAACTTCTAAAGTAAATTTAAAAAATAAAGTTACTGTTATGTATAGATTACTGAAAAATTATAAAGAAATTATATTGTAGAATAAAAGAATGTATTTATAAGGAATCTAGAAAGTTGCAGAGAAGCAAAGAGCGCATTTTTACAGAGTGGAAAATAGAATGGGTGGGGGTGGGGGGAAGTAGATTGAAGGACTTAAAAGACAAAAGTTGTATATGAACCCAAAAAGAAAGAAAAAACCCAGAATTAGTTTTTAAAAATGTCATTTTAGTACAGACCTGGAAGCGTGTCTGAATATGGTCGGTAGTTTGTAACTCCAGTTTCCGTTTTGTTCCAAATCTAACAATTAAAAAGAAAATATATATTATACATCAAGCCTGTCATAATTGATCTGCAGCAATTTAAATTTAAATGATGAGTCTTTGGTGCTTTTAAATGAATAATTGTAACAAAAGTACAAAGAGTGAATTATTCGGAACACTTGAGCATGTTGCATCAACAACAAATGGACGCCATGTCGAACAGTACTAACTCTTTGCTACGTTGGGTCATTGTGGTTTGAAAAAGAATTAAACAAATTAAGAGAACCGTTAAATGTTTGCTGACTGGTTTTCTGTTTCCTAATCCTAAGAACAGCATGACAGGATAGTGTCTATCGTCATCCTAAGGTACGCACAACATGACAGGATAGTGTCTCTATCGTCATCCTAAGGTACGCACAACATGACAGGATTGTGTCTCTATTGTCATCCTAAGGTAAGCATATTATGGCAGCATTGCATCTCTATCATTCAAAGGTAAGCATGGCAGAAGTTGCCCAGCACAACATTTCAGTAGTCACGCTCTAGTCATTCATTTAGCCAAACAAGTGAGACAACTCTTTCTGTCAATTATTCAAACGAAAACCATACACAAATGAACGATTCAGTAAAATGTTCTGGAGCGTACATTTAATATTTATTTGGTTGCTTCTCTCCTCTATGGACACTCTATTGACACTCTATTGACACAAGCCTGACCGTAACCTTTCATACTGCGCTAAACAACGAGCAAAACAATTATCTCCAGCAAAGCGAGCGTAAGGCTCTGGAGATCTCCGTTACAAGTACTACCCTTGGACACTGCTCAAATAAACACGCTTTTGTTTTCATTACTTAAAGTAGTACACGACAAATCAACATAATATTTAAAATCTCTGTTTGCTTTAAGGATGGCAGATATTCCAATAGAGCCTTGTGTGTGTGTGTGTGTGTGTGTGTGTGTGTGTGTGTGTGTGTGTGTGTGTGTGTGTGTAAATTTAGAAATTTTCACAGGATTTGAGCTTTAACGAAGCTATCCAAAATTTTCTCTCGAACAGTAAAGGCAAAGTACACTGTTTCTCACTTCAGGACGTTACTAACGATAACGATATTTCGATAACTAAATAACCGATGGTCTGTTGAATATTTTTCTTCTGAGGTGTTTAAATTACCTACATCACCGTAACGAAAAATGTGTACTTTGCTAAAATGTCATGAAATGTTTAAAGTACTATGTTTCAGTTACTACCATTCTATGTACACTGACTTAATAATAGTATTTTTTAATTCTTTTAGTTTTGTTTCCTCAAAATATTTTGACAGCATGCCTTCTTCACCACCACCATCACCACCCAACCACCACCACCACCATCATCATTATTATCAGAATCATCAGCACCACCACCACCATCATCATTATTATCAGAATCATCAGCATTCATGTTAACTGATTGCTGGTTGTTGGTTGTTGTAATGGCAAGTTTCTAAACAGGACAAGTATCGCCTTAAATTTCACAGTTTGAAAGTAAACTCTCGTTCGTTCGTTCGTTCGTTCTGTGCCTCGTGCCCCCTCCCCCACTCCATTTCTCTCTTGTTCTGACTATCCGTCCACACCTCTTTCCTTCTCCGCCTCCATATCCTCCTTGTCGTCTGTATCAGTCCATCAATGTGTGTTTTTCTTTCTCTCTCCCTCTCTGTTTTCGTCTCAAAGTCCCGTTCTCCCGATGATTTTCTCTCTATATTTATCTTTTCGCACTTTTTAATTCTATCCCTTTTCTGCTCTTTCTCTCTATCTTTCCATCAGTCTGTTTTATCCATCTATCCCCGTCCCATTTCTGTTTCTCTCCTTCCACTCGAGCTGTCTCCTCTCTCCCTCCATCGTCTTCCTTCCACCCACCCACCCCAGCTTTCTATGCCCTTGTCTCTCGGCCTCTTATTTTTCTTTTTCTCTTCCTTATTTCCATTTGTTTCTCTTTGTCTCCCTATAATTCTTTCTCTCTGCTCATTGCCATTTCTGTCTGCTCTTACATCTATTTATTCATTTATCGATCCGCCCACTTGCCCATCGTCTGTCCGCCCATCCATCCATCCATGCATGCATGCATCTATCCATCTAATCATCCTACCTGAGAACAGCATGATATTGGCCATGACGAGTACACATAAAGTAATGACAAAAGTTTTCTTCCATTGACGAAAGATTTGATGAAAGCAACCACGACGGAGCATATTTCCACGAGCGTAGACAAAAGACGTGATATGCTAGAAGGCTAGGAAAAACATAAAAGGAAAATTATAAAAAATGTATATCCTCCTCCTCCTCCTCCTCACCACCACCACCACAACCACCACCACCACCACCACAACCACCACCGTTTCATAATATTTCACCGTGTCCGAATGTGCAGTGTTTTTTGTGATGTAAGTGTTTTACTGTGTCAGACTGCAGTGTTTCTCGTGATGTAGGTGTTTTACTATGTCCGACTGTGCAGTGTTTCTTGTAATGTAAGTGTTTATAGTGCTTTATTGTGTCCGACTGTGCAGTGTTTCCTGTTGTAACGTAAAAGGTTTATAAAATTGTTGTACTGTGTTGGACACTGCAGTATTTTTATTATGATGCATAAAGATATACAGTTTTTCAGTATGCATATGTTGATAATTAAACCAAACACTGTTATATGTAAAGTAAAATAATTAAATATTTCTAATTATTATGCAGAATGGTGGATTATTTTTCAATTTAACCCCTTTAACAGACTGAATAATACATGATAGTATTATTATTAAGATATCCCGTAAAAAATATTTTATTGTTTACGAGACTGAGCAAATATCATGATACTTAACAGCCTGAAATTAATTTTAAAAACACACTGATTTTCCAGAGCGAAATTAGAAATTAAAATAAATACTGCTTGTATAAGATTATAATTAATAATAGTTCTGAAACCCGAAGAAAATATTAATAAATAGTGCTTTTATGACATAAATTCATTATACAAATTTGGGTTCACCGACAAAACCGCGAACGATAAATGCGCGCCGACAAAACCGCGATGGACAAAATCGCGACGACAAAATCGCGCTAACAAAATCGCGCCGACAAAATCGCGATCGACAAAATCGCGATGATACATGTTAAATCGTACAAGAATGTAATAATAACATACGTAGATATCAATATTACGATACACAAAGCAATGTTAAGAGATACTGAGTGCAAATAATCCTCAAAATAAGGCAATGAAAAGAATGAGGCATACATCAAATCTTAATCATTTTATTTAAAGATCACTATTATGAGATACTACGTGTAAATAATCCTTACACAAATGCAATGAAAAGAATGAAGCATACATCAAATCTTAATAATTTTACCATGAAGATCAATATTAAGAGATACTACGTGCAAATAATTCTTACACAAAGGTAATGAAAAGAATGAAGCATATATCTAATCTTAATAATTTTGTTTAAAGAGCAATATTAAGAGATATTGAGTGCAAATAATCCTTACACAAAGGCAATGAAAAGAATGAAGCATACATCAAATCTTAATAATTTTACCATAAAGATCAATATTAAGAGATACTACGTGTAAATAATCCTTACACAAAGGTAATGAAAAGAATGAAGCATACATCAAAGATCAATATTAAGAGATACTACGTGCAAATAATTCTTACACAAAAGTAATGAAAAGAATGAAGCATATATCTAATCTTAATAATTTTGTTTAAAGAGCAATATTAAGAGATACTGAGTGCAAATAATCCTTACACAAAGGTAATGAAAAGAATGAAAAGAAGTTACGTAATAGAGCGAACATACATAACACTTCCTGCCATTCTTTACTTGGTGATGTTTATCGCGATTTTGTCGGCGCGCATTTGTCGGCGCGATTTTGTCGATTTCAAAGAGCGCGATTTTGTCGGCGCGCTTTTGTCCATCGCGGTTTTGTCGGCGCGCATTTGTCGTTCGCGGTTTTGACGGGTCACCCAAATTTGGTTCTACGAGACTGAAATTATTCACAACTATTCCTTCTGACACTGAAATTAACAAACACAAAATATATAATAAAAATTATCTGTTCTACATTCAAATTAAAATTAAAAATGATTATTCTGCAATATCTTGAAATTCATAATAAACGTTTTTATACGAGATCGAAAATAGCAATAAAAGTAATTCTTCTATGAGGTTGAAATTATTTATAAATTTTTTTTCTAGGGACTTGAAATTAATAATAAAGGATGTGATTTAAAAGAGTTTTAAATTAAAAACGACACTATACACTGAAATTAATATTAGAAAATGTTTATACGAGATTGAAATTAATAATAAATCAGTGTTCTACACGACAATCTACAGGACTGAAATCACAAGAACAAAAGCTTTCTTAAGAGACTGAAATTAATAAAATTAAACACCAGTGCTTCCACGAGATTGAAATTAATAATGAAAAATACTCTTTGTATGGGATTGAAATTAATAATGAAAAATACTCTTTGTATGAGATTGAAATTAATAATGAAAAATACTCTTTGTACGAGATTGAAATTAATAATGAAAAATACTCTTTGTACGAGATTGAAATTAATAATGAAAAATACTCTTTGTACGAGATTGAAATTAATAATGAAAAATACTCTTTGTATGGGATTGAAATTAATAATGAAAAATACTCTTTGTACGAGATTGAAATTAATAATGAAAAATACTCTTTGTATGGGATTGAAATTAATAATGAAAAATACTCTTTGTACGAGATTGAAATTAATAATGAAAAATACTCTTTGTACGAGATTGAAATTAATAATGAAAAATACTCTTTGTACGAGATTGAAATTAATAATGAAAAATACTCTTTGTATGGGATTGAAATTAATAATGAAAAATACTCTTTGTACGAGATTGAAATTAATTGTAAAACAATGCTTTAACTTGCTTACAATTAATAGATTGAAATTAATAGAATTTAAAGTAGGTGCCTAAACGAGTCTGAATTAGTAATTAAAATATAATTAAAATAAAGCCTTGCAAAGAATATTTTAGATATCTACTCACCGAAGTTTTATTCGAAAATAGGCGGGTGTGTAATGAAAGAAGTAATTTCAGATTAAACTCAATCGATGATCTTGTCCATCTTTTTATTCGTTATTTATTCTTTCTCATCACATCACTTACTAGATTCTCGTTGCCGTTGGACGAGCAGAAAGATCAAAGTTTGTCTTCTCCTTCGTGCGAGCATTTGGTATCGGTAGAGGGCGCCAGAGTCATCAACACCAGAGAGCTGTTCCCAGGTTTATTGAACAGTTTTAATTATTGATGACGTCACTGAAACACAAGTCGATAGAAGGATGGCTGTCTGGGCCAAATTGCACGACTCTAACTCAACACGTCAGGTATTGTGTCCCAACTTCGTATTGTGTCCCACTTCGTATTGTGTCCCACTTCGTGTTGTGTCCCACTTCGTGTTGTGTCCCAACTTCGTGTTGTGTCTCAACTTCGTGTTGTGTCCCACTTCGTATTGTGTCCCACTTCGTGTTGTGTCTCAACTTCGTGTTGTGTCTCAACTTCGTGTTGTGTCCCACTTCGTATTGTGTCCCACTTCGTGTTGTGTCTCAACTTCGTGTTGTGTCCCACTTCGTGTTGTGTCCCAACCCCGTATTTAGTCTTAAGTATGTTGTTTTGACTTAAGATTGTACCTACCCACCTAACTCCCTATTGTGTCTTAACTACGTCAAATTGTTTTACGCTTAGGTCGCACCACTTAACTCCGTATTGTGTCATAACCACGTCAATTGTCTTAAGATTGGGTGATTCACTTAACTCCTAACTATGTCATTTGTCTTAGGATCTAAAGCACTTAGGTCTTGCAAGACCGAGTAAAGAAATGAATGAAAACTTGAAAACTAAATTTAGATATGGCTTTGTAAGACAGCCATACAAAAAGGAATTGCAAATCATGACGGGCAATCAAATACATTAACGAATGAATTAGATTTTGACCTCATTCTATTAAATCTCTTATTCAATGGTCAGATAGCTATTCACAGTCATAGCTGGTCACAATCAAAGCTAGTCACAGTTATAGATGGTCACAATCACAGCTAGTCACAGTCATAGCTAAACAGTCATAATTGGTCACAATCACAGCTAGTCACAGAAATAGCTGGTCACAATCAAAGCTAGTCACAGTTATAGATGGTCACAATCACAGCTAGTCACAGTCATAATTGGTCACAATCACAGCTAGTCACAGTCATAGATGGTCACAATGAAAGCTAGTCACAGTCATAGCTGGTCACAATCAAACTAGTCACAGTCATAGCTGGTCACAATCAAAGCTAGTCACAGACATAGTTGGTCACAATCAAAGCTAGTCAAATCATAGCTAGTCGCAATCAACGCTAGTCATAACTAGTCACAATCACAGCTAGTCACAATCAACTCTAGTGACAGTCATAGCTAGTCACAACCACAGCTAGTCAGTCATATCCGGTCACAATCAAAGCTAGTCAGCCATAGCTCGTCACAATCACAGCTAGTCAGAGTCATAGCTGGTTACAATCACAATCATAGCTAGTACAGTGATTGATAGCAGCTAGTTTGTTGGCGAGTGAGAAAGAGAGCATGCTACAGTGGCTAACGCGACACTGCCTGCATTGCAACACGATCGCTTGGTGTCAAATTCTTTTTCAAGAAAAAAATCAAAACTGAATAATAAAAACTCCAACAAAATCATTCGGACCATAAGAGGTCTCTACGCAGATGATTATTTAATTTTCAGCATAACAAAGGCCTGCAACTGCAAATAATTCACACTATTGATAAATGTTTCGTGCTGAATGCAGAGTAAGCGTGGCCTTGGTGAATTATTTAAATAGGAAAATTAAATTGCTTTTATCTTTATTTACTTGCTTCTGTCATTGTTTCTTGTTTATTTATAGATCAATGTGACTGAGGTATAGGTAAGCGTATTGTAATTATATCTATCTATCTATCTATCTATCTATCTATCTATCTATCTATCTATCTATCTATCTATCTATCTATCTATCTATCTATCTATCTATCTATCTATCTGTCTGTCTGTCTGTCTGTCTATCTATCTATCCAATCAATAGTTGTTTGTATGTGTGTGCATGATTGGATGAATGCATGAATATATATTGGTACTTAGAAATCTTTTTATGAATGCATAATAGTAAAAATGCAATCTGTGTTATTAGTTTGTTAATATTATTGACATGTATGTAAGTGAGGATTTATAATAACGTGTTATAATCATTCCACATGTCTGCATGATTTCCATGTTACTGGAATAAGTAAAGAGCAGCTGCCAGCATTTCTGCAGTAAGACTGGACCTGACTGACATTGGATTGGTTGATTTCTTTGTCGCGTCCCCTTTGATTTCGAGCACGGTGTGACTGGCACATAAGAGTTTGGATTATCACAGCGAAGCCTGTGGTCAAAGCTTAATTGAAGTATTCAGCAGGCAGTGGACTTGTCAGGTAAAGAATTGACTTGATAGAGGAAGTGACCATAGGGATGTGAACTAATTACTGATGTGAAGGCCGATAACACGATGGGTGTAAATTAGCAATGGACATTAGATTCGGGAACAGTAATCAATTCGACCCCATTAGAAATCAACAGGAGACTTTTGAAATTTCGGAGAAAATATAACTGTACTATTAGAATGAATAGCTAAGTTCTTAACTGCAGACTGGGAGACACTGCCAGGAGAGTCTGGCGGTGCAAGTATACACAAGCTTGACGCCATACACCAAGACAAGTATATACAAGCTTGACGCCATACACCAAGACAAGTATAAACAAGCTTGACGCCATACACCAAGACAAGTATATACAAGCTTGACGCCATACACCAAGACAAGTATACACAAGTTTGACGCCATACACCAAGACAAGCATACACAAGCTTGACGCCATACACCAAGACAAGTATACACAAGCTTGACGCTATACACCAAGTATACACAAGCTTGACGCCATACACCAAGACAAGTATACACAAGTTTACGCCATACACCAAGACAAGTATACACAAGCTTGACGCTATACACCAAGATAATAAGGATAATTATAAAATTAAAGTAACTTTGGCGGAGAAATTAGCTTTGCCAATCATTATTTTTATGACACACTTCGATTATCAAGCTATCTTGAAAGAAATGCTGAGGACGCCACAATTTACTAGCATCCTGCGGGTATTCGTAGCGTCTAAAATAACCTGTGGCTCACAACATGTAGGATGATCTCCCTTCTTTAGACTCAGCATAAAGAGTGAAGTATTCACGGTACTGATATAATTATGTTTTAAATGACAATCCTCCCACACCCCTATAATCCCACTTTCTTTGAAAACAGTTTACCTTTATGCATCACTCTACCCAGTTTAAAAAATATATATCTCTGATTAATTATTTTATGTTTCTAGTAAAAAAAGGGAAGTTACTGTGCATTCATTATTTAAAAAAAAACTAGTTACCTTGCTGCAGTTCTATGTTACGAACGGTTGGCTAGACGACCCACTTTGAACTAGCGAGCTTGTCAAATGAGTTCGGAATTCGGGTCAAGGGTCACTAGGCAGGCACAAAGTTAGATTTCTAAGGTTTCTCCGTCCGCGAAAGAGTTACAAGAAAGCACTTTTTGCAGTAGAAAAGAAACTACATCGAGCTTAAGTTGGGAATCAATCTGTTGTACAAGGACTTGTATATTCATCAAGTGGGCCAAATCAGCTTAAGGGGGTGAAGGGTGGGATAGAGCGTTATTTGCTGAATGTTTATTTCGAGCTGCTCTTCAAGGCTAAGCAGAGCAAGCGCTGGCAGTTGAAACAAACATTACTGTGTTGGCCGACACAACTAAACATTCTTTACAAAAGTTGTCGGCCAGTTGCATCCTCTTGCCATCGGTTGTCTTTTCTTAGTTCGTGATAGTTGTGAGAAAGCATCGTGCGAGGTTAACTGACTCTACGTCTCTACGACCAGCCGGACACAAAGCCAACATGGAGTATGGGAAAGCCTGGATTAGTGAAAGAGCTTATACTGGAGAACCGAAACTATCGGATTTCAAACTCATCTCGGAAGAGGTGTCGACAACTCTGAAACCGGGAGGTAAGTAATGGCGTCTGGCATTGTCCCGTGTGCTGCATTCCTCGAGCGACACATTGCTGCTGACTTTTAGTTTATTTGGAATCTGGTCAGGGCAATTTTTGCGCCAGTGCACGTAGTAATGGAAAACTACTTGGTAATTTGCATTCTAATGAATTCGAGACATGTGCTAATAATTTATTACGGCCTTCTGATGCGTTTAAAGTAGCTATAGCTATTGAATTATTATTATTACAGATAATTCTGTAGTGGATTATCGGCCATTTTAAAATAGATTTTACTGATATTATTGTTATAATATCTATGCTGGTTCAAATAAAAATATCAGTATTGATCCTATTAATATTTCGATGTTACTGTTATTTAATTTGATGTATCAATCTGATGATATTAAACACCTAAATAACTGAGTAATTCTATTAATGTAGCTAGTATAACCCAGTAATTTGCTCAACCGAGTTACTGACCTTATTAAAATTATTGGTCTGATCCCAATGAAATAATTACTGATCCTATAAAGAAACTTAACTATACTAACCGTACTGGAAAACTTAGTTATACTGATCCTGTTGAAAAATCTTACTATATTATACTCAGTATTGGAAATCTTAGCTGTACTGAATCTATTGGAACATTGATTCTATTAGAACAAGCTATACTGATTCTATTAGTACCTAGGCTATACTGATTCTATTAGAACTCTAGGCTATACTGATTCTATTTTAGAACCTAGGTTATACTGATTCTATTTTAGAACCTAGGCTATACTGATTCTATTAGAACACTAGGCTATACTGATTCTATTAGAACACTAGGCTATACTGATTCTATTACAACACTAGGCTATACTGATTCTATTAGAACACTAAGCTATACTGATTCTATTAGAACACTAGGCTATACTGATCGTACTGGAAGACTTAATAAATTGAACAACAACAAAAAAAAAACACAAACAAACATAAGATAGTAGCAACAAAAGCAAAAGGCATTTGAATTAGTGTTGAAAATAGATTTCACCAATCCTAGTATGACGAATGGTGCTGTGACAATGAATAATGTTGAAACAGACTTCACAATCCTAGTATGACGAATGGTGCTGTGACAGTGAATAATGTTGAAACAGACTTCACAATCCTAGTATCATGACTAATACTATGAGTGTGACAGTGAATAATGTTGAAACAGACTTCACAATCCTAGTATCATGACTAATGCTGCTACAGTGAATTGTGCTGAAGTAGACTTCATGTCTTTGTATCATGAATAATGCTGTTAGGTGAACAGTACATGATTTTTAAATGATATCTGTAAATACTTTTTCTTATGTAACGTTGCCCTCACGTCCTGTTTTCAGAATTCCTGGTGGAAGCATTGTATCTAACAGTGGACCCTTACATGCGGTAAGTACTCTGGTCATGAGTTCCGTTACGTGTTCCGGATCTTCTCAGTTACGGTTCTTGTTAAGCTTGTGTCATTGCAACGTTGTTTCCTAACATTTGCATATTCCAACGGATGTGGTCGGACTTTTGGACGGGATGGATAGTTAATCAGACAAATGAAAGAAACAATGAAAGAAATTTGGAGAGAGAGTGAGACAGAGAATGACAGAGAGACAGAGAGTGAAAGTGACAGAGTGTATCGAGTTAAATGGCCAGTTATTCAAACAAAAATGAAAAATAAAACATTTTAAAATACACAAAATTTTACTTTGATCTCGTTGCAGGTTGTGGCCGGTCGAAGTGGGGTCAGTCTTACAGGGCGAACAAGTCGGAAGGTATTGCACTGGTCATTTAATTAAAAATAAAATACACACGCTAATATTGTCGGGCAATTGTTGGCGTGCTCGACACTAGTCGTCGTGTCTTTATTTGAGACTTGTCATATGACGACAGGAGAGGTAAACTTCTCGGGTACAATTACATCTCAGTCTAAGGAGTCTTTGTTAATATAATACGTCACCCTTGCACAGATAGGCCTAAATTTAAACCTCTGGTTACGGTTCAGTGAGCGCTGTTGTACAAATGTGCTCGTTTACTGGATACAGTGATTTTTGCCTTGACTCTTTTTTTTTTTTTTTGAAACACGGAGAATGGTGGGTGATAGCGTGAGGCTGGACACTGGCTGTGGGTCTCAAACTCTTCGTCATAGGTAGCTGGATTATCCACAACTTTCCTGACCTTATTTTTAAAATATGTCAAAGTCGTCGTCATTGGTAGCTGGATTATCCACAACTTTCCTGACCTTATTTTTAAAATATGTCAAAGTCCTCGTCATTGGTAGCTGGATTATCCACAACTTTCCTGACCTTATTTTTAAAATATGTCAAAGTCGTCGTCATTGGTAGCTGGATTATCCACAACTTTCCTGACCTTATTTTTAAAATATGTCAAAGTCGTCGTCATTGGTAGCTGGATTATCCACAACTTTCCTGACCTTATTTTTAAAATATGTCAATGTCGTCGACGTTTGTATGCCCTCAAGGTTTTTTTGTCAACTGCCGGTTTTGTGAAATTGCTACTGAGAAAGTATTTTGCTTTTAAGCCGCTCATTAGAAGTTAAGTTATTTTTGTAGAATTTCACATACACATGGATACTCTTAAAGTAAGATTGGATCAACAAATAGATATATTAAGGAGATAATCAGATGGGTTAGAATTGCCGCATGGATTTTCTTTTACCAACTTCTACTGGTATGCTTGGGCATATCTATTTGTAGCATTGGAACCGTATTAGTACTCAACGCTTTTTTAACTGCCTTTTTTTTTTTTAATAACCAAGCTGTAACTCTGGCATAGGCTTGTCAATGTGATGAATTTATCAGAAACATAAACACTTTGTGGAGGAGTTTTTACACCGCCAGCAGACAACTCTCGCGGCCTGGCCCCAAGTGCATTTGAGTGCTTTATTTATAGTTTATAGTTTAAGAAAACAATATTAAATGAGAGTCATTCGTTGTAAGATTACAGCGTGAGCAAATGAAAAAGTGAATTTGACCACAAAAATCTATTTTTATGACAGCTATGTCAGAGCGCACGCTACTTGACCAATATGTTCAGGAAGGTCATGGGTAAGTCAGGAGGCGCTAAAGCCGGAAGCGCCCCCTACAATAACAAATCACAATAAGCTAGGTAAGTCTACACGTACATTTGCTTTAAAGATCCAGAGTTTGTCATAGATAACTGGATTATAAATTAGGCAAGCCTAAAATATGCGTATATTTCTCTTGGAAATAACTAACTACTAATAACAGCCGTATATTAGAGACGAGATACCTATATGAGCTCTATATTGGAGATATAATACAACTACGATATTAGAGACGAGATCCCTATATCAGCTCCACATTGGAGATATAGTACAACTACGATATTAGAGACGAGATACCTATATGAGCTCTACATTGGAGATATAATACAACTACGATATTAGAGACGAGATACCTATATGAGCTCTACATTGGAGATATAATACAACTACGATATTAGACGAGATACCTATATGAGCTCTACATTGGAGATATAATACAACTACAATATTAGAGACAGCGAGATCCCTATAAGCTTCATATTGGAGATATAGTACAACTACGATATTTTTAAGTATTGCTCTATCGTAATTTTCTCTCAACATACGATTGTCACTATACAATTTGATTACAAGAATATTTAATTTGTTTATTATTTGCACTTCTCATTTTCACTGTAGGTGTATTCTTCCTTCCTTTCCTTTCCCCTTTCTATTCCTTCCTTCCCCTTCCCTCCCCCTTCCTTCTTTCCTTCCTTTCCTTTCTCCTTTCTATTCCTTCCTTCCTTCCCCTTCCCTCCCCCTTCCTTCCTGCATGCATGCCTGCTGCCTTTCTTCCTGTCTCATTGTGTGTGATGTGTGTGTGTGTCAGACTATAGTAGTGTGTGTTTTCTCATTACCCCCACCCCTACCACGCCAACCTGGGATGAATCTAGGCGTCGTTCATAGGAATGAGTTATGCTGTAATACGGATTGCATGGAAACATGTCTGTAGTTAATATTTACAACATCTCAGAACATTCTGTTTGCTATGTAGTCTGATATCTTCCATTACGGATATTTTCCTTCGTACGATATGGTTTTATTTTATAAATAAACATTTTTTATTAATCTGCACCTTCATGTTGAAACACAAACGCACACCCACACCCAAACCCGCACCAGGCATCACATGATGACAATACTAACCACTTTGAGGTGTCATCACAGAAGCGCTTTGAATTATTTCTAGGGTAAAAGCAAGCGAGAACCCCAACTTTCCTGTCGGGTGTTTGGTTCAGTTCCATCATGGCTGGCGTACACTTTCAGTGATCTCCCCTGATATGCATGGGGATAATTTCGGCTTAATGCTGCAGCGACTTCCGGACCTGAAGGACCTCTCTCCTTCCTTAGCGCTTGGAGTTCTTGGGATGCCAGGGTATGCGTAATTTTATTTTAGAATGTAAAAATAATTTCCTTTTTAAATATAGCATGCGTTTAAAACAACAAGTGAAGAGGAATTTTATTTTAGAATGTAAAAATAATTTCCTTTTTAACTATAGCATGCTTTTAAAACAACAAGTGAGGAGAAATTTTAGTTTAGAATGTAAATAATTTCTTTATAAATATAGCTTGCATTTAAAAGAACAGGTAAGGAGGAATTTTATTTTAGAATGTAAGAGTAAAATTCCTGTTTAAAGATAGCATACGTTTGAAAGAACAGGTGAAGAGAAATTTTTATTTTATACTGTAAGAATAAATTCCCGCTAACTTGCGTTTACAAAACAGGAGAAAAGGAATTTAATCCTGTCATGCAAATAAACGAAGGAGTAGCAGCGTGCGATCGGATTATATATGTAGCAAATTCAAAGTTCTGGAACCCTTAGATGCTGCAATATAATGGATTGCATGAACAATGTCTCTGCAAGATTTTTTTTATGTCATCATTGAACACAAACGTGTCTGATTACACAGAACAGCAATTCTTTTATCTTGAAGCGAGAAATGAAAAAATCCTCTGCTCCAGTGGCTCTTGCTATGCACATCTCACCTGCACCTTAATTGTGGCTCTGAACATTACGTACACTTTGTGTCGTCATACGCCAACCAGAACCTTGTTTGTTATGTTTTTAATTTTTGCGTTCAAATAAAATTTATAAAAGTTGCTGGCTACGTACATTTTGCTAGTACATTTCGAAAAACGTGAAAATACTGAAATACATTTAAAAGAAATAAATATGCAAGTTGTACATTTCGAAAAACGTGAAAATACTGAAATACATTTAAAAGTTATGCAAGTTGTACATTTCGAAAAAACAACATGAAAATACTGAAATACATTTAAAAGTTATGCAAGTTGTACATTTCGAAAAAAACAACGTGAAAGTACTGAAATACATTTAAAAGAAATATATATGCAAGTTGTAGATTTCTCTTCACCTGGTCTTTCGTACGAAACAAAATAAAATGCTTGTGGTTATATATTGATAATTGTTTGCCATTGATTACTGTGTATATATATCTAAGTAACCTTCTATAGCTTTCTAGATATGATTGTTTTGAATGTATGATATGTGTGTATATAAACAACACACAGAATTTAATAATGAATATTCAGTGTCCAATGAACATATGTTCGCATATATATTCACTTGGGGCTCTTTTGTTACTATTCACGTTCGAACTGCTTATAATTATTTAACTGAGTTCTTTGTATCACTAGTCAAATGTGTATTCACGTTCGAACTGAGTTCTTTGTATCACTAGTCAAATGTGTATTCACGTTCGAACTGAGTTCTTTGTATCACTAGTCAAATGCGTATTCACGTTCGAACTGAGTTCTTTGTATCACTAGTCAAATAGAAAAAAATATTGTTTTTTGCATCACTACCTGCTGGTATTATTTAATTGGATATTTATCATTACTAAAATGGACCTGGTATAACAGTCAGTCCATTTCACTATCATCCTTTCACATGAGCCTTTTTTTTGTTATTATTTACACTGGACCTTGCATGAGTATTCAAGCTAGAGATTGTTTATTATTTATAAATGGAGCCTCGTTATCATTACTGAAAAGGAGCCTGATTTATCGTTAATAAAGTGGAATCTGGTTTCTCTTTATTCAGTCGGCTTGTTTATTACTATTCAATTAGCCAAACAAATTATTTAACTAACCTGACATATTTATTTTGTTGGCCTGTTTGTCATTATTCAATTAACCTGGTTTATCATTGTTCAATTAGCCGATTTATCACTATTACAAAGGATCTCTTTACGACCACTTGAGAAATAGGTTTTCAGTCAGTATTGATACAAACCACTTCCTTGCAAGTGCCTCTTAAAAGAAAAATCAGTATATCATTTTAATATTTAGAAACGGCATAATCTCCCCCCACCCCCGTAAGTTTTTCTTCTGCCTATTCTTGATTTTCTGTGTTCTTGAAAAATCAAGAATCGTGATTGCCACACCCTAATGATTACAATTTACAGCACGTCTTCTTTCTCTTCCCGCTCCAAATTTGCTGCCTTTCTTTTTCTAAGTTCCTCATTATCAGACTAACACTGAGAAGTGAAAGCTCATTAAAGAAAATCAGTTGTCTTCAGGATGACGGCGTACTTCGGCATGCAGGAGAGGGGGAAACCCAAACCCGGTGAGACAGTGGTCGTTAGTGGTGCTGCTGGAGCAGTTGGACAAATCGCCGGCCAACTCGCTAAAATAGGAGTAAGTGCTGGAACTTAGACACTGGAACTTTTCCCAAACAAGTATTTTTACCAAATCAAGCTAAGAATTTTCACCAAACTCAGGGCAAAATAACTTTTATCTCATCAGACTAAGTAATTTTTTTTCCATACCTACTAAATAATTTTCACCAATTCATACAGTAACTTTCCCCCGTTTCAGGATAAGTACCATTTACTAAAATGTGTAAGTAAGTTTTACTACTTTTGGGATCTTACTGCCGATATAAAGTGAGTCCACAGTGGACTGACAAACACCAATCCACTTTTGTAATGCAACGATATTTCATAGATATTACAATAAATTTTAACTTCAGCTTTACTTGTCTGTTATATAATTTAGATATACTGATGGTCCAACACGGTTTTATACTTATACAGTTGATCTATATAAAACATTTCAATGAAGTCGAGAGCGTGGACAATAGGAAGTTGCGATGGAAGATCTGAAGGCTGAAATTTAATGAAATGCAATGAATGAATTTAATCAGCTCATTTAGGTAGTGACTGACGGAAATAATTATTTCCGTTATTGGTTTAAACGGAACTGGCCTCGAATTGAATTTGATTAAATGAAGTACGATTCACTTTACGGGAAAAGAATGAAACAAAGAAGCGATCTCTTTTAACACTCAAATAACTGAATATCTACCTACTTACCTACCTACCTACCTATCTATCTACCTATCTATCTATCTGTAGAAATCTTTTTAGGCAATCTACCATTTTGTTTTTTGCAGAAAATTGTATTCAGTGTATATCTAAAGCAAGTATTTACTGTTTGAGAATGGACATAACATTTACAGATGTGGAGTGTAAAGTGTTTTGACTGTAGAGTGATAGGAACAGTAGAGTGTAAAGTGTTTTGACTGTAGAGTGACAGGAACAGTAGAGTGTAAAGTGTTTTAACTGTAGAGTGATAGGAACAGTAGAGTGTAAACTGTAAAGTGTTTTAACTGTAGAGTGATAGGAGCAGTAGAGTGTAAACTGTAAAGTGTTTTAACTGTAGAGTGATAGGAGCAGGAGAGTGTAAACTGTAAAGTGTTTTGACACTAGAGTAATAGGACAACGCACATCGATTGAAATACATCAAGAATGCACTAATTAAAAAGCAGTAGAATAATAACATGTAAAAATATGCACTTGTGTGAACACTTACGTCACAACGTTTGTAATAACATTTCTTGGTATAAGGAGAAAACGTTTGTAATAACATTTCTTGGTATAAGGAGAAAACGTTTGTAATAACATTTCTTGGTATAAGGAGAAAACGTTTGTAATAACATTTCTTGGTATAAGGAGAAAACGTTTGTAATAACATTTCTTGGTATAAGGAGAAAACGTTTGTAATAACATTTCTTGGTATAAGGAGAAAACGTTTGTAATAACATTTCTTGGTATAAGGAGAAAACGTTTGTAATAACATTTCTTGGTATAAGGAGAAAACAGGTTTCAAAATGGGGTTCGCAAGCAAACCATAGTCTGTGATAGTAAAACATTTTGTCTATTGAATTCCTGTGTGCTGTTATGTATTGACACTTTCTCCATTACAATATAAAGAAATTGATCGCTGACATGTTTATTTTTCAATACGAGACGCCCTTTTCATTGAATATCAGTTACGATTTTGATTTGACACAAAAATTGTATGACTTTTGTGTAACTTTAATGTTCATGATAAGTGTTTTGGCAGGGAGCCAAGGTGATTGGATCTGCGGGCACAGACGAGAAGTGTGAAGTTCTCCGACAGTTTGGCTTTGATCACGTGTTCAATTACAAGAAAACCGCAGTTGGCGATGCCTTGAAGGAGTATGCGCCAGAGGGAGTGGACCTCTATTTTGACAATGTAAGGATCATCATCATCATCATCATCATCATCATCATCATCATCATCATCATCATCATCATCATCATCATCATCATCATCATCATCATCATCATCATCATCATCATCATCATCATCATCATCATCATCATCATCATCATCATCATCATCATCATCATCAAAATAATGATACATCATGAAAAAGACGACGACGATATTACATCATTGCATTCTACCTTATCAACATTATATTCAGTATCTACCACTACTACCACCACCACCATCATCGTCATTATTATCTTTATTATGATAACACTGATTTAAAATTCACAAAATTCTTAGAAAGCACTTTGTTATACACCGGAGCGTCAAGAACATTTTTTATTATTTTTATTTGCAGCATGAAGCGAAATATGTACGATAGAATTCAGTAATATATATGTAGATTCTTTAATATTTTATAATATTTTTATATATTATATCACTTCTCATTAGTTTGTTTAGCACAGGTACAACCTTAGTACGACCTCTGACCTCAGCAAAAAGAACGTTTTGAATGGAACAGTGCTTGAGTGAACGCTATATTTTGTTCGTTTGAAAGCACCTTTCCTCTCGTTTGAACATCTTTCTAGCGTTTGAACAAATATATTGCACGTGAGTTTGGCTTTTGTTTCAAGGTGGGCGGTGATTTCGCTATGGCAGTTCTGCAACACATGAAAAAAAATGGACGAATGATAATTTGCGGCGCAATCTCCACCTACAACAGCACTCGGCCAGAAGGTGAGCTCTTTAATGTCTGAAGTTAGAAATGCGGACAGTGTTTTCAGTGACTTGCATGCGTTCTTTATAGTTAATAGACCAGAAGGTGAGCTCTTTAATGTCTGAAGTTAGAAATGCGGACAGTGTTTTCACTGACTTGCATGCGTTCTTTATAGTTAATAGACCAGAAGGTGAGCTCTTTAATGTCTGAAGTTAGAAATGCGGACAGTGTTTTCAGTGACTTGCATGCGTTCTTTAGACCAGACACTGATCTTTTTGAAATATTGATTATAAAACCAACCAACCGACCAACCAACCGACCAACGAAAGAACGAAACAACCAACAAATCAACAATCGAAAGAACGACCAAAAGAACCAACCTACCAAGTTTGTGAGTGTCTAGTGTATTTGGTCTAGTTAAGACTTGTTCGTCCATCCACCCAAACATCATTCACCCTGGTTCAGTCTTTGAAAGGAGTTGTCTTCCTTTTCGTTTCTTTATTCACACTGCCCTCTTCAGTATGTTAATGAGTGCGAGGCGTGATTTGAAGTAGCACGAGAAATTCCCTCCCTTGTTAGCGCCTTCAGTGAGAGAGGCATACATCACCAGATGACCTGCAGATGTCAGGGTGTCTAGGGATTAATTAGTTGCTCACTATTTCTTTGTCCCCGATATTGCAGGTTACCCAGGAATGTACGAGCTAATTTTAAGTCGAACGCTGACTGTGTACGGGATCATAGGCTGGTCCTGGTTCGATCGTTTTCCAGAGGGCGTGGCACAACTCAAACAATGGATTGAAGAGGTAAGGGAGATAGACTATTTTACTTTATTTTGAATGGACAATACTTTTCTTGGACAAGTAGATAATGTTTCCTTCAACTATACACATACTACTACTGTAAAATGGTAAAATAACCGCAGCCTCAACTAAATTAAAAAAAAAATAAACAAAACAAATAATCAAACTAAAAATAACTTCTAAACTAACAAAAACAAGGAACCAATCAACTTAAACCAGTTAAACAAGCAACCAACTAACCAATCAAGCAATCAACTAACCAGACAAGCAAGTGAGTAAACGACCACCATCCAATAGTACATATCCCCCTTTGGTTAGTCTCATCTCCCTTCAGTTATTCTCACATCTCCCTTGAGTTATTTTCATATCTCCCTTAACGTATTCGCTTAATCTAATGTTTTGTTTCATTCAGATAAATAACTGCCTTTAGATATTTGTACCGGGCCGCTATTGTTTTCTTTTGTTTACATTTCTAGGGCAAACTGAAATACACGGAGACCATTGTGGAAGGCTTTGAAAAAATGCCTGAGGCTTTCATCTCCTTGTTCAAGGGAAGCAACACTGGGAAACTTGTTGTGAAAGTTTGATGATTTAAAACTTTCGCACTGAATTAAATGTATTTCTCTTCCATTTTTATAAACTATTTTAAAAATATAATCATTTACTAGATAACAAAAATTGTGTAACCATATATTATCGATATTTGTAATGACTGTTAATTGCAACTATCGTCATTAAGTGTGTCATGATAATTTTGTTGCACAACGTGTTCGCATGGAAAGAGATTCTTTTCTTTCTTATTGACGCATACATTGACACATCTTTGCCATCGCATCACTTAATTTTTGTTGGTCACGTGTTTGGCTAAACTAAGTTTTTCTTTCAAAGCATCATTTACCAAATGATAATTCTACCGGACATCTGTTTCACAGGCTATGCAATAGACCTTGACCTTAAGTCTTCAGAGTCTCTCCGACTCAGTCTGCGTTTGATTCTGAATTTGATCGATTCCTTGTACGGTTGCTTTTTAATGTTGACCGTAACTTATTATGGCAACGTTTGAATCGGAGTTAAACTGACTGGTACCGGACATTGTGTCTGTTTAGGACGTACTTTTTTTCTTATGTTAACGTTTAACTCGATGTTATCTGATAACTTGTGACCATTTGTTTAGGATGTATCATGCCTTATGTTAACGTTTAACTCGATGTTATCTGATAACTTGTGACCATTTGTTTACACACACACTCGCGCACACACTCATACATAAACCCCCACACACACGCACGCATAAACATGCACGCTCACAAGAGCACGCCCCCCCTCCCCCCGCCACAAATGCACGCGCACGCACCCCCCCACCCCGACACAAATGCACGTGCACAAACGCGCATAACTCCCCCCACAAGCATACGCATAAACCACCCACACGCACAGACATATGCACACACAAACACACACAAGCACATACACACACGCATGAAACCCTACAAAAACAAACGCAGACACACAAATTCACACTCAAACACGCACACACTCACAAAAATGAAAACTCTAGGAATAAAAATATCACACTGTACCCCACATCACATTGCTTACAATTTGCCCATACAACGTTTAATTGAAAGCTTGTAGTTTGGTATAAATAATGTTTTATTAAATGTTAATGCATATTGAAATCAAAACAAACAACTCCCCTTACCTCCATCAAAAAAATATGCAAACAAGTAAAACAGTTTTCAAGAAGTTCGTTATTGTACTGGTATAGTTAGAGGTCTATTGATTAGTAGAAGAACATATACAAAAGAGCTAACGAAAGTGGAAAAAAAAAACCCAACCCCAAAACTAATTTGTTTCCTTATAATTTTCTCTGCGAGCATAAATCGCTACGAAGCACCTCTTAAAACTACACACGTCATCAGTGTAACTGTAAGCTGCATCCGTAACTTCCTTATATCATCAGCCTTTGTTGACGTACATAGCAACAGACAAAGGGAGACAACAAAATAAAATATGGATAAATGAAGATATGTACAAAGATGTGAACAAATACTGTAAAATGTTTTTTCTTCTTTATTATAATGTTTGTTTATACTACACTTCCTTCTTTATTATAAAGTTTGTTTGTTTATACTACACTTCCTTCTTCATTATAATGTTTGTTTGTTTATACTACATTTCCTTCTTCAGATAAATGAAACAGTTCCTTTTTTTTTCCAGTTAATAAATGATGTCCTGATGTATGATTAGTTAGTAAATTTACGAACTTTTTAATATACACTCATTTTGCAATGAGTATTATATAATAATTTAAAAACGAACTGTATACATTATGCAATACACATTATTATACTAAAAATATGCGCATTATGCAATACAGTTCATTATATTAATTATTTTGAAGCGGAGTTATTGATTATTTTACTGAATGAACATACTAAAATGACACTTTTGGTACTTTTTTCCCAGCAGCGTTTTCAATCAACTGTCCACCATCCCCGCTCCACACTCTCTGCCCTCCCCACCTTTCTCGCCCCCACCCCCCCATCCATCTCCAATCTTCCAATCTCTCTATTTCTCCCATTCTCCAATTCATTGTGTATACACCATACATTTTCCATTGCACTACTAACCTATTGACTTCTTCCTCACCCTTCACCCATTAATTCACCCACCCATCCGACATTCAACAGTTTCACCATGATTCACAATCGTTTAGCACCACCAATAGCTATCACCCACACTTGCTACTTCTCTTGCCCCACATACCCGTGACCCGCATTTAACGCCTTAGTGACGAAAGCGACGATGATGCTGAAGACGTCGAAGACGAGAGTGGCATCTTTATTTTCAGAGTTTTCTTTAAATTACGAAACAAAGTTCGGTAACTCCTACGTATGCTCATGCGAAATTTCATCAACGAGCAGATCGCATCTTTGGAAATTATTTATGCAGACAGATGCATGCTTTTCCTGCGCAACGCGTGAGCATCGTATTGGTGTCAGGAAATGGCCGTCATGTCACTGAGAACCTGTGAGCTTGAGACGATTCAGTACAGCCAGCTGATGCACATCCGGTAACTTTGCAGGAAGGTGTCAAGAAGACACAATAAGCTGCCAAACGCTGGCCATTTTAGTTCAAATACGTTTGACATTAAGACGCTTAATAATGTAAATCGGAAATAAAAGATTTTGTACGCGTTTAGAATGAAAATTTTGTGTCGACCCCCCCCCCCCCTCCACGGAGTTACAGTAGTATTTGAAAGTTCCGTGTTTCGTTTGGATAGTCACAAGACAGCACGTGATTGGACTATAAATAACAGCTTTATTGGATTTGACATGATAACGCTGGTCTCCACCAATCAAATACTTTATCATCATTACTGTACAAAGCATCTGGTTCATTTTTTTAATCTAGTAAAATAACCCACCGCGAGGAACAAATGTTAAGATCTTCATTATTTTGGCCCCATGCAAATAAATACAGAATATTCAATATATACACAAATCCACAACAAAACAGAGAAAAGTGCTATTTTTATTATTAATTCAAAGAAAACATTTTAAAGCATTCACCATGGTACTTGATGATTGTGTTACATTTTGGTTAGAGAGGATTTGGTGAGAACCAACATTTAAATCAATTAGTCTTGTCCTCTCCTTCCATACTCGAAATACAAAACACCAGGAAAGATAAAGAGAGTCTATTAACACACATATACTGCTCATAGTTGCGGTCCCCATTACTAAAACTTTTTCTCATGCACACAACACGAAACAAAGAGATGGAGAGGGTGAATTAACTTTATGACGTCATCAAGCAAATATATATATATAATCATAGAAGAGAGAGAGAGAGATTGGGGAAGGGAGAGAGAGGAAGGGAGAGAAGGAAAGACAAGAAAGAGAGCAAGATTGAGGAGAGACAGGGAGAGAAAAAAAGAGAGAGAGACAAATATGGCAGAGAAAGAGGGGAGAGAATGAAAGAGAGAGAGAGTGAGAGGAGGAAAAGGGAAAGAGACGCAAAGGAGAGAGAGAGGATGAGAGGGGAAAAAAGAGAAGAGTGAGAAAATAAGAAAGAGATGAACTGATGATGGAGAACACGAGTTAAATATTTTAAACTACCATTAAATAAAACACAATTCTATATAAAAGGCGCATTGTGAAACTGGTTTTCTTGAAAGTAAACAATGTCATTTCATCCTGTCAGTGCACGAACAAAATAAGGCAAAAATATAGGTAAAAAATTTGCCAGTTATCACTAACTTCCTAGAAAGTGTTAGAAGTTGGCACACTGAAAAACATAGATGAAAGGGGTCGATCTGAATGGGGCTGACCTGAATTTCTCTCAGAATATTCAAGCTACAACACGTATTGTTATCGTATGGAAATTGTCATTAAAAAGTAAAATATTCCAGGATATTTTTAATTATGAATTTATATATTATACAGCTTCGCACGAATGGCACAATGTGTCGAGAATTTAGTTTTGTAATTAAATATAATGCTCTGTCTGTATATCTTTTATCAAACCTAAAAGAGGGCGTTAAGCATAAGTCTTATAAACAAGCTAAAAAATAAGAGTTAAGCATAAGTCATTAAACCAAACATAAAACCTAAACAAGAGCATTAAGTACAAGTTTAAAAAAAATTTTTTTTAGGTCAAACATAGACCTAACAAGGGAGTTAAGTTCAAATTTTTAACCAAACATAAAACCTAAACGAACTAGTGAAGTACATATAATTTAAGCAAGCATTAAACCTGAAAAGGGAATTAAGTACAAATCTTTTAACCAAACCTAAACCAATAAAGGGAGATAAGCACAAGTGTTTTAACCAAACAACATAAACAAGGGAGTTAAGTAGGAATCTTTTAAAACCAAACAAGACACACTAAGTGGAGACCGAATTGCAGAAATAAATAACGGTAAGACATACTGTTCCAGGTATTCCAAAATTCGAAAAGTTCCAGAAACCCAGACACTTATGGTCCCAAACTTTTCGAATAAGGGATGTTCAGTCTGTATGGCAATTGACTTGCATGTACAACTTGCAAAATGTTTTTACAGTCACCTAAGAGCAATGTATTATTTTGGGTTAATGCGAACCGTTCTTGGCAAATATATATATAGCACCAGTTTTATGTACATGTAAACTAGAACAACTTAACGAAATGTATTTGCAAGGATCGACATTACAGCCAAATAAAAGGTATCAGACCAAACACACAATGACTAATACACAGATATATAACATTTATAATACATTTAGAAAACCTTAGGTACTCGTTTCCGGTTTCAGAGTTACAACAGTAGTCGGATTTTAGGCACGAGAAAAGCTTTCATAAAACCACAGTATAATCACTCAAAAGTCGTGTGACAAAATAAATATTGTCAATGAAGAAACGTAGGCACTCAAAAAGTTTCAGAGCTTGTGCTTTCTTTCGCTTTATTGAGAAGGATTTTGGTTATCTTTCTCCAGATACAGAAATTCTGATATTTCTGATGGCTGTTTAACAGGCTCTGGAGCAAAGGTAGATAAGCTCGACTCAGGTTCAGGAACGACTTCCCCGCTTTTAACTACCAATGCCTGATTTGGTGTTGCTTCGTCAATAGCATCAGCATCCAGTATGTTGTCGTCACTTGACTTGTCATAATTTGAAGTAATGACGTCACTTGGCTTCGAGAGCAGGCTCTTTTGTTCTTCTTTGGGATTGTCGTCTGGGTGCAGTTGGTTGGCCTGTTTTGTAGGTTCGCCTGTATATATGTTAGAAGCAGCACTTTCCTGTATGGTTGTCTAAATAAAGACACAAACAGGAAGGCATACTAACATTAATATTTCCTCCTTATCACGAGGTTATGTTATGTGACCAGCGTTTCTTTGAAATTAAAATGACTGATTGCTGTTAATTTGCTTACATTGTGTGCATTCTGTGTAGTTGTCGTGGATGTAACGGAAATGGTGTGAGAAAGGATTAATGGAGAATTTCGTGATGGGGGGTGGGATTGAGTCATGAACTTGAATTAAGCTGCAGTGATGATTCACTTTTGACTAGAGTCAAAAAGAACATTGGTTTCCATAGAAGGGATGATTCACTTTTAACTAGAGTCAGTAAAAGCGTTGAACACACAAATAATACATTTACACACAAAATTAGAAAAATCCTGATATATATATTTTGATCAGACTAGTTAAGCACAGAAAGAGCTTAAGTGTGGCTGAATAAGTGTGCTTATCTCTATTTAAACTTAATTGTTATATAAATTGTCAAAAAGTGACCCGACCTTGGGCACTCCTTATAATGGTATTTTTGTAAGTGTCAGAGTTGGAGTAAACTATTAGAGTTGAGAATATGCTAGAAATAGCTGATGCAGTAGTGAGTAGTTTTTATTATCCAAAGGTTAATGTTTATGAGAATGGGTTGAGATCAAAAGTTTACATGTGTAGAAAATTCTATTGTCTAATTACTTGAATTTGGTGTGGCAAGAAGTTCGGTCATGAAAGGCAGCTCTTACCTTAATGGTGAGTTAACTGATTGATTGAGAGAGAATGGACTTTGAAATATTTCGACCATTTTTGCTATTGATATATTATACTTGCATTTTACGTAGAGATGTATTATTTGAGTAGACTATTATTTCTACAAATGTTTGAACTAAGATGCTAGTATATAGAGTGCTAAACACTTGAAATTGTTCTAGTGACAAGCTCATAAAACTATTACACTGTATTTATTATTCTAAATAATAAATACTGTTGCAGGAAATGTAAGTTGAGACTTGAAAGTAAGAAAACATGGAGTTTTTTTTTAAAAAAAGAATAAACTGGGAACTTAGCATTTGTTTCCTGATTATATTTTTACATGGATAAAGCAGCCTTTCCTTTTCTGAATCTCCTGGTTTATTGATTGTAAACCGCTATGACCGTGGTAGAAGTACATTGCAGTATGTAAGTGTAAAGAAGACACTACACTCTGTTGATGTATGGTGGCAAGGTATGCTGACTACAGTGAACAATTTCTGGTACAAAGAATTTACTGGAAATTGTTACATTTGTGTTCTGCAGGAGCAAGCTGGTATGGCGAATGAGTGCCCAGGTTAGCTGAGAGAATAAGCAACAAATCAGTGTGTTGCAAGTAAGGAGGAAGACACATGGAATTGACATGGACATTACACTTGTGACTTTTTATGAAAATGTGTGAAATAAAAGACAATTGTGGCTTTTTATGAAAATGTGTGAAATAAAAGACAATTGTGGCTTTTTATGAAAATGTGTGAAATAAAAGACAATTGTGGCTTTTTATGAAAATGTGTGAAATAAAAGACAATTGTGGCTTTTTATGAAAATGTGTGAAATAAAAGACAATTGTGGCTTTGTATGAAAATGTGTGAAATAAAAGACAATTGTGGCTTTGTATGAAAATGTGTGAAATAAAAGACAATTGTGGCTTTGTATGAAAATGTGTGAAATAAAAGACAATTGTGGCTTTGTATGAAAATGTGTGAAATAAAAGACAATTGTGGCTTTGTATGAAAATGTGTGAAATAAAAGACAATTGTGGCTTTGTATGAAAATGTGTGAAATAAAAGACAATTGTGGCTTTGTATGTACAAGGTAATATAGAAGCTATTATCACTTATCTCTAATAACTCCATTTCTGTTATCTGATAAAAAAAAAACTATCCTGTGATTTGTATTGACATTAATTGTTGAAATGTAGTTTAGGATGAAAATAGTATAAAAATTATTCAAATGTGGTTTTGTGGAAATATTGATGTCATGTAATCTTTTTTATTGTATTTGTTCTATGTATACTTTATTTTTGATTTAATAAATTTATTGACCTTACACATATTGATAACTTTATGTTGGAGAAGAAAGTGGGTGCATGGGGGCTCTCTGAATATAGATTAAAGATAGATTTGTCTTCTCCTTTAGTAAGAAGTTTTCCACCTATGGAAATATTGTTTGACGTTAAATGTTTGTCTTTAATGTGGTGGAAGAGAGACAACGTTTACAACGCTCGCATATCCACCAAGTGAGAGAGACGAGTGGTGTATGCTAGAGACTTATTAATAAGATAAGTTTAGATTCTCAGAAAGATATATATATATATAAATACGAGAGAGAGGGAGAGAGAGAGACATAGACACAGAGAGAGATAGGTAGAGAGAAATAGAGAGAGAGGGTTGAATATTTGTCGTCGTTTGTCTTGTCACAGTGATTGTTTAGCATTTGTTTAACATTGAGAAATGCGTGTGACTACTGCTTGTTTACTCTTGTTTAACACTGAGAAATGCGTGTGACTACTGCTTGTTTACTCTTGTTTAACATTGAGAAATGCGTGTGACTGCTGCTTGTTTACTCTTGTTTAACATTGAGAAATGCGTGTGACTACTGCTTGTTTACTCTTGTTTAACATTGAGAAATGCGTGTGACTACTGCTTGTTTACTCTTGTTTAAAAGTGAGAAATGCGTGTGACTACTGCTTGTTTACTCTTGTTTAAAAGTGAGAAATTTATGATTTAATTTATCGGGACTTCGGTCAGTGCATGCACCATTGACACTTTAAATGGCACAGCACATTTAATGAAGAGAACTGTGAGTGAGAAAGAAACACTCTATTGCCTGAAATGTGAGTGAAAAAGGAACATTCCATTTGAGCCAAACAAGAAGGAATACTTAGTGTTGTTTTTTGAATGTTCTTGTCATATCGATGTTTGTTGCTTTCATTAAGAAATTTGCTTAATTGCATCTCAAACATTTTGTTTATTTGTGTTTGTCTCTTTTTATTTTTGTGTGTTCATTCAGTTTGTACCCCAAGCACTCCACTTTTGTCGACATCAGCTTTCAGCGCAGATAATAAAGAGTTTTGGCATGAATAATCAAATAAAAATAAAATCAAACAATTTAAGAAAGAAACTTTCAAATTAACAAGAATACTTTACCAAGAAGCACTTTCAACCAGCTAAACGCTCATCTTTATCAAACAATAATTGAGTTAGTCGAATGAGTTTCTTTATGAAAAAAAAAGTAAGTAAAGAAAATCCCATCAGACAAAGAGACACTTTAACAACAACAAGCCTTAATAACAAGGTGGAAAATCAGTCAACACAAACATAATCCCTTTTATCAAAAAAACAAGAAGCCGTCTTAAACTCGTAAACAAACAGGAACAACTGTTTTAATATGTTTTTAATTAACAAGCAAACGATAACTTTTTTAAATATGCAAATGGAAAAGAAAGCGAACAATGTTATAAGCCAAGCACATAAGCAAACAGAGAAACGTCTGCAACAGAAAAGTAATCACAGAAAAAAAACAAAAAACCAAGAGTACACCAAACATTGATCAGTTAAAGCAAGTAAATAAACAAATATACGAAACGATCAAACCAACCAACCAACCCAAACAAGAATGAAATGCAATCGTGACACATTATTATATTATGTAGCATACTTGATACCATTCTCTGAAGTGGTCACAATCGTGACACATTATTATATTATGTAGCATACTTGATACTATTATCTGAAGTGGTCACAATCGTGAGCAAAAGATATCTTTTGTAGAATGTGCAAAAGAGATTTTTTATAGAATGAACAAAAGAGATTTTTTATAGAGTGAGCAAAAGGTATCTTTTATAATGTGAGCAAAAGAGATTTTTTATAGTGAGCAAAAGGTATCTTTTATAGAGTGAGCTAAAAAGATATTTTATAGAGTGAGCAAAAGAGATTTTTTATAGAGTGAGGAAAAGGTATCTTTTATAAAGTGAGCAAAAGAGTTTTTTTACAGAGTGAGCAAAAGGAATATTTTATAGAATGAGAAAAAAGGATCTTTTATAGAGTGAGCAAAATAATTTCATGCATGAGCGTGTTAGGTCATACAATAGTAAAAGTGTCACACATACATTTATACCTTTTAATGACTAACGAAGGCTATCTTTAGATAGAATGCATATAAATAGACATATCTCAGTGCTTGGCTTAAGCATTAAGAGAGTGTAAGTGTGTATCAAGGTACAACCTGAGAGTTTAAGTGTATATAAAGGTACAACCTGAGAGTGTAAGTGTATATAAAGGTACAACCTGAGATTGTAAGTGTATATAAAGGTACAACCTGAGAGTGTAAGTGTATATAAAGGTAGAACCTGAGAGTGTAAGTGTATATAAAGGTAGAACCTGAGAGTGTAAGTGTATATAAAGGTACAACCTGAGAGTGTAAGTGTATATAAAGGTACAACCTGAGAGTGTAAGTGTATATAAAGGTACAACCTGAGAGTGTAAGTGTATATAAAGGTACAACCTGAGAGTTTAAGTGTATATAAAGGTACAACCTGAGAGTGGAAGTGTGTATAAAGGTACAACCTGAGAGTGGAAGTGATTTTCGTTGGACGGAGCCGGGTTGTAATGGTCATTTTGAAACATGTTCATATCAACATCACTCAATCTGCTCAGTCTGGAAACATAAAGAGTATAGCGTCAATTTCTTTCTTTCTTTCTTTCTTTCTTTCTTTCTTTCTTTCTTTCTTTCTTTCTTTCTTTCTTTCTTTCTTTCTTTCTTTCTTTCTTTCTTTCTTTCTTTCTTCTTTCTTTCTTTCTTTCTTTCTTTCTTTCTTTCTTTCTTTCTTTCTTTCTTTCTTTCTTTCTTTCTTTCTTTCTTTCTTTCTTTCTTTCCACCCACCTACTCCCCTCTCTCTCTATCTATTGACAAATAACTATATTGTCTAGCCAAGCGTCACTGATTGTTTTGTCTTGGTGTTTGGTCAGCAGCAATTAGTGGACAATGTGCATAACAAAGAACGAAAAAGCGGTACATATGTCTGTTACAAAAACACACACACAAACACTCACAAAACACTTATGCCAACCACATATAAGGACACTTCATTCTCCACAGCAGTCAGTCAGTGTCACTCACTTACTCAGAGTTGATACTGACAACTTACTCCCGTTTTACTTTTCGTTTTCGGAACCACCAGACTGCTATGGCAGCAGCTAACATGATCACCGCCAACATGCACAGCACTATTGCAGCCACTTCGGCGCCAGCGATCGATTTTTTCCCCTCTGGAAGATAATAAACATAGAAATCGTCAATTTGGTCGTCATCAACACCAGGTACATGAAATATATCTTGTCTTCTACTACAACTACTTCAATGCCCAAACGAATATAATATAATATAATTAGGGCTGTTAGCGAGTAATTTTTTTAATAGTTAACTTTAAAAAAATGTAACGATTAATTACTAGTTAATTTTAGTTCATCTGAAAAATGTTTATGAAGTATTAGATTAGTATATGTAGAAGTGGTTTACACTGTAATTGAAAATAAGTCGGTATCTCTGCATTTGAATGTTTATTATATAATAGAGTCACCACATTACAAATGTGTGCATATACTTTTGATAAAATGTTTTGTTAACATTTGGCTCGGCAGATTAAACAATTTAAAAATCCGAAACTATTCCTGACAAGCAGATGTTGGATGGGTTTGATGCAATCTCATTTCATTTAAATTATGGGCCTTGTTTTAGGCGCACTTTGATTACCTTAATCATATGTTTCTTCTTTGATGTGGTGTGAATGGGTAAAGATCACAATTCTTAATTATAATTTGAAATAAATTTTAATTAATTAAACATATTTATTATCTTTTTACATTTAAACCATGGATATCAAATCTTATTTTTCAATATTATATTTTAGTTTCCCTAAGTACTTAGCTGTACTGACATATCACTATGATAGAACTTATACCACAAGTACAGTTACGCAGATCTGATAAGATAATTAATTTTTTAGCCATTGCATAGTGACAGCCTTTTCATAAAAATGGTTCTGCACTTTTGCTTTAATATTTATTATGCTAGTTGTAAATTATAGAATCATATCTAATGAATTTTATTACACATTTCCTATAACTATTTAGTTTTTAATATTTAGAAGTAAAACACATTTTTATATTTCAAGAGATCAAATTAAACATTCTTGAAATTATTTGAACCTTAAACTTGCAGAATTAATCTGTGACACAATTCCACCGTAGTTATGATTATTATCATTAATTAATCATCCATAAATAATTACAAGTGATTAGAATCTTAATCTTACCAAAGAATGTTCAAAATAATCTTCTTGCAATCTCGAGACCAAACCAAAGCCACAATTTTCGCCATATTGGCTCTCGAACTAAATTCACAGGAATCAACTTACAGCAACACGTTTACTGATAAGTTCAATGGTAATGTTGGACACCCACACCAACGGGATCCGGCAGAGTACAGTAGTTACTGTGGTCTAAAGCAGATCAAATGTACCAAACAGAAAAGATGCACTTCTTTTCATAAGCTAATGATCGCCTTTATGACTGGACTTGTGTTATGTCAAAGTTCAAAGTGATTAGAATATAGGACTTCTTCAACAAAGTAATTTTCGGTCATCCCCATTGGATGAAATTGTTATGAACGTGTGAGACTATTAGTCAGAAAAACTACTCATCCAGTGGGAATTGGTATGGATTGCATCAGCAATTTCTAGATATTCTTCACCTGAGTTGCTTACTCCAACTTTTAGCACGTACAAAAATATAATAACCAGTGTCCAAGGTTGGGTCATTTTGATATTTAACAATTTATATAACAATTAAGTTTAGAAATAGGGATAGGCAAATTTATTCCACCACACAATCACCTAATATTTTATTGCAACAATATTCTGTTATGACATTTAAGAGAAATGTTTTTGAATAAAAATATTTAAAGAATTCTATTCACATTAAACAGATTGTATGTATTTTAAGAGGGAATCTTGTATTTTTCAATATCAAAACACATACTAAATAATCTTTAAGATAAAATACCATTTGACATTGATCATGATGAGTATGGAAAGGTAATATACAAAACTAGCAAAATATCATTACACAGACACTAGACATTGATCATGATGAGTATGGAAATGTAATATACAAAACTAGCAAAATATCATTACACAGACACTAGACATTGATCATGATGAGTATGGAAATGTAATATACAAAACTAGCAAAATATCATTACAGACACTAGAAGTGGAGAAAATGCTGGTGTTAATGAAACAGGTTTATTCTGAACATGGATGAATTTTGGCAACACTGATATAGAGTTAGCTCTCACAATCACAGTAACAAATATTTTAAAACCTCTTCGGTAGAGCCAACTCTATAGCCTTCAATGCACAGTTTAACAATAACTATAATGTAGAACTAACTCTATAGCCTTCAATGCACAGTTTAACAATAACTATAATGTAGAACTAACTCTATAGCCTTCAATGCACAGTTTAACAATAACTATAATGTAGAACTAACTCTATAGCCTTCAATGCACAGTTTAACAATAACTATAATGTAGAACTAACTCTAGCCTTCAATGCACAGTTTAACAATAACTACAATGTAGAGCTAACTCTATAGCCTTCAGTGCACCGTTTAACAATAACTACAGTGTAGAGCTAACTCTATAGCCTTCAATGCACAGTTTAACAATAACTACAATGTAGAGCTAACTCTATAGCCTTCAATGCACAGTTTAACAATAACTACAATGTAGAGCTAACTCTATATCCTTCAATGCACAGTTTAACAATAACTCCAATGTAGAGCTAACTCTATTGCCTTCAATGCACAGTTTAACAATAACTATAATGTAAAGAAATGGGCTAGATCGACTCGGTTTTTCGAATTAGACAAGTATTGCAATTACAATGTACATATAATTAAAACAATTTTTCCAAATTTTTCATAAATATAGAATTCTTAAGTAGACAGTAAAGTTTTCTACAATTTAAATATCTTGCTTTACACGTTTATATTTCATTGATAATTATCTGAAGTGATAGGCCTGAGGATCTTTTCCCTTTTTGTTTGTTTGTATTGTGTTGTAAATTTAATTCTATTTATTTATTGAAGTGATAGGCCTGAGGATCTTTTCCCTTCTTGTTTGTTTGTATTGTGTTGTAAATTTAATTCTATTTATTATCTGAAGTGATAGACCTGAGGATCTTTTCCCTTCTTGTTTGTTTCTATTGTGTTATAAATTTAATTCTATTTATTGAATTATACATTCCTAAAATTAGATATAAATATGTCGAAAACGGTCGATGACAAGCCCACAGTTACCATAGACGCTACAATGCTTTTGGTATTTTCAATATGGCGGACCTCTGGCGACAGTTAATTTGCTCTTGTGTTCTCTCCATATGTAGAACTCAGTGGTTTTTATCTCTATGTCTTCTATATGTAGAGCTCAGTGGTTTTTATCTCTATGTCTTCTACATGTAGAGCTCAGTGGTTTTATCTCTATATGTCTTCTATATGTAGAGCTCAGTGGTTTTATCTCTATGTCTTCTATATGTAGAGCTCAGTGGTTTTATCTCTATGTCTTCTATATGTAGAGCTCAGTGGTTTTATCTCTATGTCTTCCTTTGACTATTTTCGTTTATAAACCGCTAGGTGACTAAGCTCGAAGTAATGTCTGTAGCATTAACATCGCGCGTGTACTTGTGTATGCATGCGTGTTATATATGTGTGTTACACGTGTATTTACGCGTGTTGTATATTTTATATATGTGTGTATACGTGTATGTGTTATAAAAATGTGTGTACGTTTTATGTTTGCATATGCGTATATATATATATATATGTATGTGTGTGTTATATGTGCATATATGGTTGTGTATGATGTCCTATATAAGCATGTGTAAATATTATATATGTGTATGTGTCATATATGTCATGTGTGAATATATGTATGTGTTATATACGAGTGTATATGTATATGTGTTATATATGTGCATGTGTTATACATATATTATGTGTATAGACATATGTGCTATATATGTGTGTATTTGTGTTATATAAATTTTGTGTTCTATGTGTTCATATGTGTATGTGTTATGTCTACGTATGTGTAAGTGTTGTGAAAGTGTTATATATGTGAGTGCGTATGTGTTATATATGTGTGCATTATGTGTTACATATGTGTAATTGTTTTATAATTATAATTGTATATATATATACGCGTGTATATAAGTGTATGTGTTATATATGTGTGTATATGTGTATAAATATGTGTGGTGTTATATATATGTGTGTGTGTATATTCATGTGTATATATGTGTTATATATGTGCATATGTGTGCGTATGTTTTGTTTGCGTATGCTTGTGTTTGCATATGCGTATGTCTGTGTACATGTGTCTTTTTAAAGTTTCTATTGGAACGTATTTGTCCAGTCATCACGCTTCGTCGGTTCCCATCACTTTTCCTATTCTCTCTCTTTCTGTCTTTATCTTTATCCCTTTCTGTCTTTCTGTCTTTCTTTCTGTCTTCCTCTCTTTGTGATTTTCTCTCTTTTTTTGTGTCTTTTTCTCATTGTGTCTTTCTCTCTTTGTGTCTTTCTCTCTTTCTCCCTTTCTCTCCTTCTGTCTCTCTCTTTGTGTCTATCTCTCTTTTGTGTCTTTATATCTTTGTGTCTTTATGTCTCTGTGTCTTTCTCTCTTTGTGTCTTTTTCTCTTTGTGTGTTTGTGTCTTTCTGTCTTTCTCAATTTCTCTCCACATTTCCTTTCTCTGCTTCATCCTGTTCCTTGTTTATCTCCATCTTTATCATCTTTTGTCTTCTCTCCGTTTTTCTTTGTGTCTTTTTGTTTTCTTTCTTTCTCTGTTCACTTGTGTGTTTATGTCTCTCTCTTGTCTTTCTTTTTTCTCTGTTCACTTGTGTGTTTACGTCTCTCTTGTCTTTTTGTCTCTTTTCTTTCTCCGTTTGTGTGCTTACGTCTCTCTCTCTTGTCTTTCTCTTTTCGTTGTGGTTTATGTCTCTCTCTCTCTCTTTTCTCTTTCTGTATTTTTGTCTACTTTCTTTGTCTGATCGTCTGTCTGTCAGTTTCTCTCTTATCTTCTGCCTGTTTGTCTTCTTTCTTTCTCTAATCGTCTATGTCCCTCTCTGTCCCTCTCTGTCTCCCTCTCTCTAGCGCACGCGCGCGCATTCTGTTTAGTACACTCCTGTCAAAAGAGAATTGAGAACAATGCAGTACCTTGACCACCGGAAGTCATTGTTGTAGACACGGACATCAGTACTCTCGTGGAGCTCGTGACCGTCGGTGGCGACAGTGGTGATGAAGATGCTTTTGATGAATCTGCTGCTGGTGTTGTTGATGTACTCGTTTCTGAAACTCGCTCTGATTTTGTAGTTGAACCAGTCTCTGTTGTATTCTTCGTTGTATCACTTTCTGCGTTTGCTATCAAGTCGGATTTGGAGGTGCTAGTGGTTGATGACAGAGTCGGGTCTGACATCAAGTCGGATTTGGAGGTGTTAGTGGTTGATGACAGAGTCGGGTCTGACATCAAGTCGGATTTGGAGGTGTTAGAGGTTGATGACAGAGTCGGGTCTGACATCAAATCGGATTTGGCGGTGTTAGTGGTTGATGACAGAGTCGGGTCTGACATCAAGTCGGATTTGGAGGTGCTAGTGGTTGATGACAGAGTCGAGTCTGTGCTATTTGTTCCAACATATTTGGGTGCTGTGGTCGCCGAGGCCCCTGGCAATGTTGCGGGTGCTGTTGGCTGCAGTGGTGCTGATGTGGCAGATGTAGATGAATTTCTGTCAGTAGAAGTCAATGTTGCCGATGTTGTTGTCTGCAGTGATGGTGTAAAGGTAGAACTCATAACTAAAGGAAAGAATGCAAAACATTCTTCAATGCCTGGGTTCAAGTCAAAATACCACACTTACCAAAGTGAATGCAAAACACAAATTCAAGTCAAAATACCACACTTACCAAAGTGAATGCAAAACACAAATTCAAGTCAAAATATCACACTTACCAAAGTGAATGCAAAACACAAATTCAAGTCAAAATACCACACTTACCAAAGTGAATGCAAAACACAAATTCAGCATAAAAAAGACAAGAAACATAATTTTATGTCACAAACCCCTGACCTTATTATTTTAAGCACCAATATTTATATTTAATACATGAAGTAATTTATGCTGATTTATTTATTTTATCGATTATTGAGCTTTTAAAATATTTTTTGTTCAGTTATACAAGCAGAATTTGAACTCACAACAAAGTTAATTTAGCGTCTTGTGGCCAAATGGAGGAATTTATCTCTGGACGCAAAGAAACTTAGAAGAAATAGATGGAGGTAGGTAAAAATAGATAAAGGAACAACAGATGAAGGTAAAATAGATGAAGGTAATATAGATGAAAGGTAAAATAATGAAGGTAATATAGATGAAGGTAAAATAGATCTAGGTAAAATTGACACAGGTAAAAGAGATCTAAGTAAAATTGACAAAGGTAAAAGAGATCTAAGTAAAACTGACAAGGTAAAATAGATCTAGGTAAAATAGATCTAAGTAAAATTGACAAAGGTAAAATAGATCTAGGTAAAATAGATCAAGATAATATAATGTAGCACTCGTATTAACACTTGAAATCCGACTGCTGAAAAATGAATCATGCTTTCAGTTTTGAATTCAAGCAATGAATAAACAACTGTTTAAATGACAGTCTTACACCAATTTTGCAGACGTTTTTTTACAGCGACAGTCTTACACCAATTTTGCAGACGTTTTTTTTTTACAGCGACAGTCTTACACCAATACTGCAAACGTTTATTTTACAGCGACAGTCTTAAACCAATACTGCAAACGTTTATTTTACAGCGACAGTCTTACACCAATACTGCAAACGTTTATTTTACAGCGACAGTCTTACACCAATACTGCAAACGTTTATTTTACAGCGACAGTCTTACACCAATACTGCAAACGTTTATTTTACAGCGACAGTCTTACACCAATACTGCAAACGTTTATTTTACAGCGACAGTCTTACACCAATACTGCAAACGTTTATTTTACAGCGACAGTCTTACACCAATACTGCAAACGTTTATTTTACAGCGACAGTCTTACACCAATACTGCAAACGTTTATTTTACAGCGACAGTCTTACACCAATACTGCAAACGTTTATTTTACAGCGACAGTCTTACACCAATACTGCAAACGTTTATTTTACAGCGACAGTCTTACACCAATACTGCAAACGTTTATTTTACAGCGACAGTCTTACACCAATACTGCAAACGTTTATTTTACAGCGACAGTCTTACACCAATACTGCAAACGTTTATTTTACAGCGACAGTCTTACACCAATACTGCAAACGTTTATTTTACAGCGACAGTCTTACACCAATACTGCAAACGTTTATTTTACAGCGACAGCTGTGGGCGAAACTGATGAAACCAAGCTTTCTTACAATCAAAAGCGCTAATCAAATATTCAGACTAATGACCCGTGATAATAATTGACTTAACTAATGTCTCATTATACAATTTAAGAATGATATTTAGAGGTTTGACATTAATGACCCATACTGTCAGTGATGTCTCAAGACTTGCAGACTATTTAAAGACAGGCTAATGACTTAACATGTTTGTATGATTACACTAATGTCTTACCAGTCTTCTTAAACGATTAGACTAATGACCTACCACTCTAATAAATTACACAGCTATTTAGAGAATAGAATGTTGACGTAATCAACAACAGCTATGAAAAATTAGGCTTACCACTTACTGAGTGTCGCATGATTAGGCTAACAACTTCCCAAGTTAGAACAAGATCAGACAACTAATGACTTACCAAGTTATAACAAGATCAGACTACTAATGACTTACCAAGTTATAGGAAGATTAGGCTAATGACTTACCAGTATAGTTAGTGAATATGCAGAATGTAAAACATACTCTCAAGATGAATAATGAACACAATCTAGACATTTTCTTCCTCAGTTGTTTACCCACTCTGAAACTTTGAATTAAAGTATTGCGATGACGTAGATCTGCATTTAAAATCCGCTTTGTCCAAGTCTAACCTGTAAACGAATAAGGGCGGTTTGTATTTCGTCAGATGGATTAGAAGAGGGCAATCTCTAACCACTAGAAACTTTTGTAATTACTATCTGAAAGATCTCTTTCTTATTGTTTAAAAGAAAATTTCAAAATTGAAATTGTACTACTACAAATACTACTACTAAAAGTTAAGTGAGAACTTAACTGAAAAAGAGCATTTATGAACAGATTACGCAAAACGAAATGAAAGCAAAAGTGAAAAACAACTGAGTAGTCGTGAGCACAAACAACAAAATAAACAAATAATTGATAATCAGTCGTGAACACAAACAACAAAATAAAATAAATAATTGGTTATCAGTCGTGAACACAAACAACAAAATACAATAAATAATTATAATTGATAATCAGTTGTGAACACCTGTGCATAAGGAAATAAAATGAGAACTGAAATTGAGGTCAGTTTCGGTTGAGGTAAATTGAAAGAGGTTGGTGACCTACATTGGTGGCTGTCTGGTTCTCGGTGCCTATATAGTATCTAATTTTTTATTGGTTGTATGCAGGTTTAAATTTAATAAGAGGTCGTCTATAAGTCAAGCTTCATCTCAAGTTAGTACCAATGCACAAACACATACACACACAAGAAGACACAAACACGCAATTAAAGACACTAAAATGCAATTAAAGACACAAACTCATAAGCACTCACAAGCATAACATGGATTTAATTTTTAATTTTTGAGTGAAGTGAGGAGTGTGGAAACAAGAAAACATGAAAATATAAACAAACAATATAAGTAAACAGCAGCTACAGTAGTAATAACAATAATAAAAGTAATGATAGTAATAATGATACTGATTATGAAAATTGTAATAACGGCGACAACAACAATACTACTACTACTACTACTAATGACAATGATAATACTGACCGGTAGTAATAATAATCTGGAGTGGATCATGTTCAAAAGAAATGTACACTTGATTTGTCCTTCTCTACATGAGAATGAAATGTAGACGTGATTTGTCTTTCCCTACATGAGACTGAAATGTAGACGTGATTTGTCTTTCCCTACATAAGACTGAAATGTAGACGTGATTTGTCTTTCCCTACATGAGACTGAAATTAAGACGTAAAAAAATAGTATTGCTATATACATACCCTAGTCCGACCTATGCATCCAATAAATAAACTAGCACAAATAACCTTTCAGGCAGGATAGAAAGAGTTGCTCGAACTAAGCACCATGATTTATGTCGTTGATGGCGAGTCCATCCCTGTGCGTCAGATACGCCGGAAGTAGTTAAATTGTCTTCGTCAGAGTCGAGCGAAGTAAACTGGGATAATGTCTGGGCTACATCCCGAATTAAGCCCCATCTGCTTCTGTTCAGATAAGGACGACAGGAAAGACGCCAGCTTACGTTGCCAATTATCAGACTTAAGTTAAAACGTCGCGGCGTCTTTAAACTTCCGCGTCCACCACAGCGACCCGAGGATCCGAGCACATTTCGTAATCAAGACGTGACGTAAAGTTACTTTATATTTTCCCCGAACCGCCGTGATTTGTCTGCGTGTTTCGTGATCTAGACATGACGTAAAGTTACTTTATTTTCCTCGAACCTTGTGTTTTATCTGCGTGTCAAAAATGCTACAGGAACTTGATGACGTTTGAATTCAAATGAAGTAGTCCTTCGTCGCCTTAACCTCTCACCATCGAAATCAAATGGTTTTCTTTAAGACATAATCACACACATACAAACAAGCAAGCAAGCAATCAAACAAACAAGGACAATTAATTGTTTATTTGAAAATGTGACACCTCTGTGGTACCCTTAACCCGTTGTGATTATTATTTATTAATTAACAACAGATAATTAATTACAAGTGATAGAGAATCTTACACAAAACCAACCTGTCGCTCACTTGGCGGGAATAAGGGTGTCGTAAAAATCTACTCCGTACACAATAATAAGGACGTTTGATTGTCACAAAATGTTTTCTGTAGGTGGAAACGTCTTACCAAAGGAGTAATAACAATCCATGTTTTATTTATATTTAACTTTTGTTTGCTATACAGTAAAATGCAATAATTTTGACCTAGTTCATGTAATTAACAAAGTTATACAATAAAACGGGCCTCACATTTGGGAAAGCAAACTTACAAAATGGAGAATAAAGGTAACAAATTAATTTTAGTCTTTCTCTCTAACTGTCTTCCTTCCCCGCCCCCCTTCTATCTTATCTTATCTTATCTTATCGATTAGTTTCTAATCTATTTAGTTCCACCCATACAAGTCTTCGTAATTTTTGCAGACGGAGAAAACTTGATCAAACCTCAGAGACATTACCAGTAAAATTTTATCTCTGAGTGTTACCGGTCCAGAACTCCCATCACCCTTTGCATGTTCGAACACTTCTAGAAAGTATAGGAATTCTGCTCCACACACTTCTAGAAAGTATAGGAATTCTGCTCCACACACACTTCTAGAAAGTATAGGAATTCTGCTCCACACACTTCTAGAAAGTATAGGAATTCTGCTCCACACACTTCTAGAAAGTATAGGAATTCTGCTCCACACACTTCTAGAAAGTATAGGAATTCTGCTCCACACACACTTCTAGAAAGTATAGGAATTCTGCACCACACATACTTCTAGAAAGTATAGGAATTCTGCTCCATACACACTTTTAGAAAGTATAGGAATTCTGCTCCACACACACTCTCTTTCAACTTACGGTGATACTTCCCAAGATATGCTATTGTCTGACTTATACAACGTAGTCCTCACCCGCTACGCATGCATAACTCCTTCTTTGCCTAAATACAGAAGTGGAAGTGTAATTAACAAATTTATTCGACACAATGAATAAAATTAAATAAGTAGTAATTTGTACACAATGGTAGTAATCACAAAGCAGGCAACATGAAAAAGAAAAATAGTCTCTTCAACCTAGGTTAAGAATTAAATTAAGAGAGTCTCTAACTAAATCTGGTTCATTAATTTAATTAATTATAGTTCATTGAAACGTTAAGGCGAATTATAGTTCATTGCATAGTCTCCAATCTCCGATGTTCGTTACATGGATATTAGACTGAACTTTTTATCAATTACTAATGATTATCAATATGAAGAAAAATCAGAAATAGAAGGATTACACCATAAAAGACATATTATATAGGGGTTTAAGGTTCGAGAAGCCAATCATCTGATGTAAGTTGTGTAGACGTAATTGTCTCGCTTGGCGTGTCAATAGCGTGTGTCATGGATGGAGGCAGCTCTCTGTGCACTGACGTAGACAGCTGGACAGTAATGTTTCGTCAGGAGCTAAACTGTTGCATGACTGGCAGCGTAACACAAAGGCTAGTTTAAAGTCTTTAATGAAGCTTAATACGACTGATTTCTGGAAGAACGCCAAAAATGGGAAAATGCAGGCTGCAGAATGTACATTGCAGTCCGGACAAAACGAAGATAAGAAATAGATTGCAGATCGTTGGAGTTGAAAATAGCTAGAAAACGAAGTATATAGACTTCAAACTCCTGGTCAGCAAAAATAGGACCAGACCTGAGACGAAGAATAGGAGTAACAGGCTGCAGGACTGATGAGTAAAATCAGGTTGGAAGGACGGAGGCTTGGAGCACTTCAGAAACAAATGATGCAGGTCTGAGCCATCCTATATAGGACATAATTAGGCCTCCCACTCCTTATATCTCTCTCAGATATATTCATATATAGGACATAATTAGCCCCCCCCCCACTTATCTCTCTCTCTCAGATATATTCCTATATAGGACATAATTAGCCCCCCCCCATCTCTCTCTCAGATATATTCATACATAGGACATAATTAGGCCTTCCCCCCCCCTTATCTCTCTCTCAGATATATTCCTATACAGGACATAATTAGGCCCCCCCCCCTTATCTCTCTCTCTCTCTCTCTCTCAGATATATTCATACATAGGACATAATTAGGCCCCCCCCTTATCTCTCTCTCTCAGATATATTCATACATAGGACATAATTAGCCCCCTCCCCACTTATCTCTCTCTCTCAGATATATTCCTATATAGGACATAATTAGGCCTCCCCCCCCTTATCTCTCTCTCAGATATATTCCTATATAGGACATAATTAGCCCCCCCCCTTATCTCTCTCTCAGATATATTCATACATAGGACATAATTAGCCCCCCCCCCACTTATCTCTCTCTCAGATACATTCACGCATACATTGTATCCATAAACCAATACATTTTTCAGCCACAACATATACGCGGAAATATAATTGCTAGATTTCCCCAAATGAGCAAAAAAATATGCAGTTAGAATCTTTCACATGGAGCTGAAATGAGAATGGCTATAATTGATAAATACACAATTTCTTCAGTAGAAGTTTCTCCTTCATAATTTACAGTTTAGAGGATTTCTTGAAAATGGAGAATACAATTATACAAACTTATCTTATTAAATTTTAATTACATTAAGATCATTAGAGCATTATAGTTAATAAAATGTTTAGTTTTATAATTTTCTAAGTACACAAAAATATTAACAATTCCAAATATAACCAAATGTGCTGTTTACCGATCCAAAGCACAAAATCGGGACATATATTTTCAGACAGCGTCTGTTCACAATGATGGACTAGTTTATATGCCTGTGTACACTAACATTTATTGTTAATTCAGGAGGAAAAGGTTACTTGTCTTGATTGGCTGACGTAAGGGTCTTGGGACATATCAATGACGGATAGCTCTGGGCTTGTGTGTTTTTTTTAATCAGTTACTTACAAAAATTGATTTCTATTTACGCCTGAGTAGTACTGGCTCATAGAAGTGACTGCAGGCGATTGGTGTCTGCTCATGCGTGACTGAGACCTATAGAAGTGCATTGGTTGGCTCTGCTAAATAGTGCTGTTTACAAAATCACGTAAATGTCTGGACTGGACTCTCCAACCTCTAAAAGACAATTAATTAAATTCAAGATTTAAACATTTTAAGAAAAGTATAAATATTAATTATTACTTATGCCGTATTCATTTTGGGTGTTACACTTATCTTATCTTTCTTTACCTTAACTTTAATATCTTTTACCTACGTACCTTACCGTACCTTGTCTCTCTCTCTCTCTCTCTCTCTCGATTTATCTGTCTATCTAATTCTGTCTATATGTACCTGTAGAATTAAGAGGTTTAATCTCATTTGTAAAAATATTATATTTTGAACATCTGTGGTCTTTGTAAATAATTTTTGTTTTATAAATTGTAATTCCTGATAAATTGTCTAGAATTAACTCTGTTTTCTTGATAATTTCCCCAACACTTTTGGGGTGTTTACCTCTGCACACGCGCACATACGTGCACACAGAAGCACATGCATAAAAACACATACAATAATACACAAACATACACACACTAATTCACACATATACCCCCTTATGCACACAAAGCATTTTTCACGAATTTATTATCATTACTTATTAACTTAAAAAATATTAAAATAAATATTTGTACATATAAACAGTATTAATTGCAGTAGTCATAATATTACAAATAATAAAAAGCACAAAACAGTAATCCTGGCTTTCTCACAATTCCATTAATAAAATATACAAAATATCAAGTTAAATCTTGATTAGGGGTTTTTAGTCAGGAGAGGTGTTCACCTTCCAATGGTGATCTCCCCTGCATTGTGTGTACTGGACACTTACTACGTCACTGTCATATCAGTATAAGAATTCACGCCAACACCTTATCACTCTGTACGAAAGTCGAATTTACACATAAATACTGGTTGCCAAGTTTTTCAGTTGCACTATAAGTATTTTAATCAGCTGCCTCTTCCTGTACGGAGTTATCTCCCTCCACTCGATTCTCTCTTACGTCACTGAGACAGACAATAACTACATCGTCGACAGCTTTTGTTGTCAGAAGCTGGCCGTGGCTCCTGGCATCCCTTTCTGAAGAAGAGACATCGTACCTCACCGACAAATGGTCGTAGTCGTTTGACATCAACAACGACGGCTCTCCAGGTTTGATGTCCATTGGCGTTTTCTTAACATAAGTCGTAACTGGACAAGGCACGCCTGGCAATGGCCTGGCTTTCATGTGATCTGCGCCTCCGTAGGCTGATGCGTAAGCGGTGTCGTCGGGACTAGCAGTGGTTGACTCATCCACCCCTTCAGCGTCAGAGATGGTGGTGTAGTCGTCCTCGTTGCTGGTGGTGGTGGGAATGGCGAGTAGATTTCCATCGTTGATAAGCGTTGACACAGAGTTTATGTTGGTCTGAGTGAACAGCAGCAAGTCAGCAAAAAGTGATTCGTCAGCAAAAATCATTCAAGTGAAGAGTCATTCAAATAAACAAAGTGTCATTCAAGTCAGCAAAAATAATTCAAGTAAGTAAATAGTTACTCAAGTCAGCAAAGAATTACTCAAGTCAACAAAGAGTGATTCAAATCATTATTCTAAATGGAATTATTTTGAACTTAAAATTATTCATATAATTAACTAACGAAGCCTTTTGCCACGTATTCTTTCCATCTTTACAGCACAGCTATAATATAATAAAACTTCGCATTCATATGCATATTTAAGAGGAGGAAGTGCGGGAGAAAGAGGAGGAGAGAGAGGGCTGGACCTAAGGGAGACAAATGAAAACTTACGGATTGTGACTGAATGCAGTTCAAAGTTTGACCCTCAAGTACTCTGATTCTGAAACAAAGAAATAAACAAACAAAATTTTTTGCGCATAATCAAAGGGTCCTCATATGCATCCTAACACGCACAAGCTTCACAAAATACAAAACGAGTGGTCAACAGTGAGGACTATTACTGTAACGTGTGGTCAACAGTAAGGACTATTACTGTAACGAGTGATCAACAGTAAGGACTATTACTGTAACGAGTGGTCAACAGTGAGGACTATTACTGTAACGATTGGTAAACAGTAAGAACTATTACTGTAACTTGTGGTCAACAGTGAGGACTATTACTGTAACAAGTGGTCAACAGTGAGGACTATTACTGTAACGAGTGGTCAACAGTGAGGATTATTATTTAACGAGTTGTAGACAGTGAGGACTATTACTGTATCGAGTGGTAGACACTGAAGACTATTACTGTATCGAGTGGTAGACACTGAGGACTATTACTGTAACGAGTGGTAGATGGTAGACACTGAGGACTATTACTGTATCGAGCGGTAGACACTGAGGACTATTACTGTATCGAGCGGTAGACACTGAAGACTATTACTGTAACGAGTGGTAGACAGTAAGGACTATTACAGTAACAAGTGGTAGACAGTGAGGACTATTACTGTAAGGAGTGGTAGACAGTAAGGACTATTACAGTAACAAGTGGTAGACAGTAAGGACTATTACAGTAACAAGTGGTAGACAGTAAGGACTATTACTGTAACGAGTGGTCAATAGTGAGGACTATTACAGTAACGAGTGGTAGACAGTAAGGTTTATTACTGTAACGAGTGGTAGACAGTAAGGACTATTACAGTAACAAGTGGTAGACAGTGAGGACTATTACTATAACGAGTGGTCAATAGTGAGGACTATTACAGTAACGAGTGTGGTCAACAGTGAGGACCATTACAGTAACGAGTGGTCAACAGTAAGGACTATTACTGTAACGAGTGGTAGACAGTAAGGACTATTACTGTAACGAGTGGTCAATAGTGAGGAGTAATAAAGTAACGTGGGTGAAACCCGTACACATACAAAATAGCATTGGATTTCTTACAGTATGAAGCAATATTTTTTCTTTTGAAAATTGACAATAAAACGACGTGAAAAAAGTTATGAGCTAACTTATAGTTTAAGGAAAACAATGAAGCCAGCAGTGAAGTGACATTTCAGTATCAATCAGTGTTAGACATTTTGCTACAAGAACGTAAAGACAATCAACGAAATTTATAGAAAATCAATTTTTGTCAAAGTTACTATATTTAAATTATGCTAATGTGGTGAAAATAAGAAGACATGCTTTCCAAGTAAACGTTTTTTGTTATTTTGAAATAAATCACTTGAATTTCTGAAATAAACAGGCTTCTGAAATTTTCGAAATAACCTTCCAAGTTAGATAAGAAATGGCCCTAAATTTAATTAGTATTTTAATCTGCTGCATAGCAGGGGTGATGGACAAATTAAAAATACAAAAAGTAACTCTTTCTCTTATAAGCTGTTATCTAGCTTAAGAAAAAAATAATACTGCTCTACGCGGAGAATTTTAAAAAGGTTTTAATTAAAATACATGTACTTGAAAGGAAAATAATTCTGGAAGATGAAAGAAAAGTAAATGGTAGTTATCGAACCTTTTCTCCATTATGCGGAGGCGACTTTTCCACCAAATCACCACGATCACGATCACAATCACGATCACAACGAAGCCAGCCACAGATGATCCCGAAATAATTTCAACAGGTACCGAATTTTGGACTTCCTTATCTAGACATATAATGAATAATATAAAATAGATTTTCAATTATTATAATAGTCCTCTCTTTCTCTCTCTGTATGTGTTCGTGTGCGCATGCATGTACGTAGACAAGTTTGCATTTGTGCGTTTTTTTATATGTATGTGTACTTAAATGTGCATAGATGTATAAAATGTAATTGTGTGTATACATGTGCGTATATGCGTGTATGCTTGTGTTTGTGTATGTGTGCGCCCGCGCGCATACCTTTAAGGAAAACATGTTGGCGAATAAAATTAGGCAGGGTCTGTTTAGAATTCGAGCTACTTAATAATGTTCTTTTTTTTACACTATCAGGGATTCCATACACAAGATTGTGCCAAGAAGGAAACTAACTAGTTTACTCCCACGCACAAGGGGACGGCAGGAAGTGAATTTAATGAACGTAAGTGTTAAGCGCAGCTTTTACCCCCTCCCCCAATATTTCCTTACTTTAACCTTTAGCTTGTAAAGATTGGACTAAATAGAAATATCAGTTTGGAATTAAATAATTCGCTTAATATTCTGTTCACATAAAAATTAAGCTTATGATTTAAATAATAAAATAATATATTCTAAACTATATAGCTTCCGTAAAAATTAACAATTTTTTTTTGCGCTGTATTGGTAGTCTGAATGTGTGTGAAGTAATATGTCTGATTTGACAGAACACGGCGCTAAACTGTTTTCAGCTGGTTTGAATGTGTGTGAAGCAACGTCCTGAGTTTACGGGACAGGCATCCACAGTGTAACGCCTTATTCCTTAGCTTTGGCTGTTGGTCAGAGTTTTCATGTCGTCGATGCTGCACTGATGTGCATGACTGAAGATTATTCACCAGCAATTTATTGGTAGTAGCACCGAACAGTGAGAGTTAGGGTTCACTAATGTTCACGTGTGTGAGTGTGGTGGTGGTGGTCGGCAAGTTCGCTCACAACTTGGCCACTCAAGGCTTGGTTGCAGAGTTTTGATTTCTGTAGATGAATAGGTAGAGCTGACATTGGTAAGTTACTGATAGTCGGGCCTTTTTATCTTCGGACAACTACTCAGATACACAGAGGCTATCATTACGTCACAGTATGTTAGTGGAGGCGGAACGTCTTGTATGACGTCATTACTCGCGTGCACAAAATCCCACTGCTCCTCAAACAGATGAGGGTATTGTTTGCGAAAATTAAATAAAATTCATCACCACTACTGATTTATGTCTAGGTACGAAAATTATGGGTTCGCAACGATAATACGTGTAGCAATACGCAATTGAAGTATTTTTGATCGTACACCTAAACTTTATCAGCAGTGTTTTGTAATGCAAGATCTCGAGAAAGGACGTGAACAGATGACAATTGTGGAGCCATTGACTTCGGATGACTTTTGATGCGATCAGGTCAATTTCCCCACAAAGTCACCCCCCCCCTTCCAAATGACGAACAAGAGCTCGACAGTTGCGGTTGCACTAGGCCTCATGTCTCTGGTCTCTAAACTTAAGATTTGAGTTTCAAGTTTCGTTCGACCTTCCACCTTTAACCTGCTTATTTTCTTGAGGTTTTACTCCAAGGGTTAACCCCAGACGATAAATGGTCGATTGTATGATTGTTGCATACAATTGATCGCGTCTTTTATAAACCTGTAGACATATATGTGTGTACCAGACATAATGTCTCCGTGTCAATGAGTTTTAAAAATCAGATCGGGAGGATATTGTCGCCAATTTTTCGGACGGGAAGAGAAACTGGGATAAAATAATTTTTAGTTCAGCCAGTGGAAGCAACATCACATGGCTCAATTACATAGGTTACAGGGCTCAATTACATAGGATACAGGGCCCAATTACATAGTTTACAGGGCTCAATTACAGAGGTTACAGGGCTTTATTACTGGAGGTCACAGGTTTTGTATGTTGTCATTACATTTTAATGTCTGGTAAAGATAATTAACTCTAAATTAGAATTACAGTCCCGGTCTGTACATATAAATATGTTGACAGTAACAAATTGAATTCTTTTTACCACTATACAAGTGACAAATTCTGAAATTTTAAACAAGTGTGTTATCGTTCGTGTTGACTATGTAATTACACCTGGGTCATTGAAGCTAAATGTACTAAAACTGAGTTCTCTCAATAACCAATTTACAGTGAAAAACAATATTCTTTGAGTTCTCACAATAACCAGATTAGAATAAAAAATGTAAAAGCGTTCTCTCAAGAACAAGCTTAGAGCGAAAAACAATGTAAATAGAGTTCTCACAACAACCAGATTAGAATAAAAAATGTAAATAGAGTTCTCTCAAGAACAAGCTTAGAGTGAAAAACAATGTAAACTGAGTTCTCTCTACATTCGGATTAGAGTGAAAAAATGTGAGTTGAGATCTCTCAATAATCATTTACAAGAAAAATGTACTCATATATCAGGTTCTAACAGTTGTCTCCCTTAGCTAAGCTCGATGTGTCCCCTTATACGTCATTGTATAGCATTATACTACAGGCTTTACTATGAGCAACTGTTAACTTAATGGTGAGTTAACTGACTGATTGAGAAAGAATGGAACATAGAAATATTTCATGCCCTTTGCTATTGATATATTATATTTGCAATTTACGTAGAGATGTATTATGTGACTAGACTATTATTTCTACAAATTGTGAACTAAGATGCTTGTATTATAAACACCTGACATTGTTTCTAGTGAACCCGTTCATAAAACTAATATGTTGTACTTATTATGCTGTAATCGTGTATCGGGCTAATAAATACTGTTGGACGAGCATGAAAGTTGAGTCTTGAATGTACGAAAGAATGGAGTTAGGGATGAATAAACAGAAAAACTTAGTGTGTGTTCCCTGATTATATTTCACAGGGAAGGAGCAGCCCTTTTGTTCTTTTTTTCGACCAGAATCTCTCAGTGTATTGATTTATAAACTGCTACGATCATGTTAGATTCGAAAAGTCTCTACCTCCAGTGCATAAGTATAAGGATACACTGCACTCTGTTGATGTATGGTAGCAAAGAATGGTCGACTCATTGTGGAATTTCTGGTACAAGGTAGTTACCGGAAATTGCTACATTGTTTTTCTGCTTGTAGGAACTAATAGGGAGAAGGAGTGCCCAGTTAGTCTTGAGAAAATAGCAGCTTATCAGTGTTCTTCAACGTACAAGAGAAACACATTAACAACTGACAATTCTATTGTGAACAATAAAATTGGGACTTTGTTACGAAGCACAAGAAAGACAATTGTGGCTAGACATAACTCCAAACCATGCAAACAAGTGATGCCTAAACAACAGTATGACAAGCCAGATAATAAACCTAATATGGGATCCTCTTTCCCACTTCCTCCATATAATAAGATGAAAGACAGAGTACCTACACCTCACCCCAATAGTAAATGTTTTATTAATGAACCAGTAGTTTGCTTTAGCTGTGACAAACCAAGTCATATCAAAGTTATTGCCCAGGTAACATAAATGTCATAGAACTAAGAGGTGCCTCATTTTAATGCATACATAAATGGACATTGTGTTCCAGTCTTCTCTGACACTGATTGCAGAGTAGGGTTAGTAGTACACACTAGCCTACAGAAGGAAAGTGACGTCATTGGACAGTTTCAACCAATCACTCTAGCCAATGGTGTAAAAGATGAAGTACCATTGTGATGGTAGACTTAGAAAGCAAGTATGTATGTAGACACATTCAGACTGTATATCGAGTAAATGGTGTTGAGAGTGCCATCTTGGGATGTAAATACATTTTCAATGGTGAGGACAGCCATGTCCATGGACCTAGTAGCATGTGTGAAGGTGTGCAATGTGAACCAGGAATAAGTAAGTGGCAAGTGTGAAGGTGATGCACTGACGACATTGGCTGAAACTGTTGTTGGTGGGGCATGTCATAGGGAAATCACACCAGACAGTCTTGGCAGGGTAGATACTTGTTTCTGACTGCCAGACTGTGACTGAATCTGAAGGTGAAATGTTTCTAATGTTAATGTGACCCGACCTTGGGCACTAATTATGATGATATTTTTGGAGTAGATAACTCATGTGAAGAATGTGCTAGACTTGCTGATGTAATCTAAACTGGTTTTAGATGGATGAGTAGTTTTATTATCCAATGATTAAGATTTACAAGAACGGGACCAGTCAATGGGCTAAAATAAAAAGTTTACCTGTTGAAAAGAATTTATTTTCTATTCCCTTTGAATTTGGAAGAAGTCTCGTCATGAAAGATTCTGTTAACTTAATTGTGAGTTAACTGACTGATAGAGAGAGAAAAGCTTTAGAAATATTTCGTACATATTGCTATTGATATGTCATACTTGCATTTGACATAGAGATGCATTATGTGAGTAGACTATTATTTCAACAAATTATGAGCTTTGATGCTTGTATGTAGTATGCTAAACACTCTTTCTAATGAACTCGTTCATAAAACTATTATGTTGTATTTAGTATGCTGTATTTATTATGCTGTAATTATTATGTTGTATTTATTATGCTGTATTTATTATACTGTAATTATTATGTTGTATTTATTATGTTGTATTTATCATGTTGTAATTATTATGCTGTATTTATTATGCTGTAATTATGTATCGAGCTAATAAATATGTTGGAGGGAACTGAAAGTTTTGTCTTGAATGTAAAAAAGAAAGGTGTTAGCGATCAATAAACTGAAAACCTTAAGCTTGTTCCCTGATTATATTTTACAGGGAAGCAGAAGCCTTTAAAACCTTTTTTTTTTTTTTATCATAATCTCCCAGTTTATTGATTTATAAACTGCTACGACAATATTAGATCCGAAAAGTCTCTACCTCCAGTGTATAAGTGTAAGGATACACTGCACTCTGTTGATGTATGATGGCAAAGAATGCTTAACTACAAAATAATTCTGGTACAAGGAAGTTACTGAAAATTGCTACATTGTTGTTCTGCTTGAAAGAACTAATAAGGCGAAGGAGTGCCCAGATTAGTCTTTAGAGAATAACAGCTCGTCTTTCTCTATAACCTACAAGAGAAATAAAGAACTGACAATTCTACTGTGAACAATAAATTTTAGACTTTGTCTTGACAAGGTTATGACCAAAAATATTATCCCTATAACTTCATTTCTGTTCTATGATAAGGAATTACCCTATGATTTATACTGACATTTATTTGTTGAATTATGTGTTAGGATATAATATTGTATAAATATTGAAACTATTTGAATGTGGTTCATGGATATATTTTATCTCAAATAATCTTTTAATTGTATTTGCTATATGAATATTGAATATTTATTTAATAAATTTACTGTTAAATTTATTGACCTTTCACATATTGATAACCATATGTTGGAGGGAAGGTGGGTGGATGGGTGCTCTCTAAATTATATAGTATAAAGTGTATTTATCTTCTCCTTTGGTAAGTTTTCCAGCTATGGAATATCGCTTAACAGTGAATGTTTGTCTTTAATGTTGTGGAAGAGAGAAAACCTTTACAGAACTCGCATATCCGCCAAGTGAGAGAGACAAGTGGTGTATGCTGGAGAAACATTAATAACATAAATTAAGATTCTCACCATTTGTAATTAGTTATAATAATAATAACATTAACTATAGTGCCGTTGTGTCAACTAACTAACTCTCCTACTAAGTAGCACTTCCTTCTGAATTAAATAATACCAAGAAAATGCCCTTTAGTGGCCACACAATAAAACACACAAAAATACGTGCATATTTACAACTTATACATAAATATAAAATAAAGCAATATATTTACCCCTTGATGAAAGAGACTTACAGAAATATTACAAAGTTAAAAATTTTCATTACCTCTGAATGAACTCAAACATGAGCATTGACTAATCAATGCACTGAGAGGGATTCATGTATCTGTCTTCAATGGATGAAAATTGCAGAAAGATTTTAGAAATGACTTTTTCCAAGCCAAGACTTTTGCCCGGCAACTTCTAGCATTTTCGATTAGTCAGTCTCGGTCATCAGGTACTTCATCATTGGCCAGCCATGACGAATTCTTAGGCTGAACCTCTATTGTCAAACTTTAGTTAACCTGCCCTGGGGTGAGGATCACACCCTTGGTTTGAATAGCGTCGGCCTATTGAGACCCTGAGTGACATGTTAATTTTGTTAGCAGAGTCGCCTATTCTTGTGAGTTATTTTTCACTCTCAGTAGATATATAAAAAATGTACTTCATTACTTTTTTTTTAACTACCTCATACACAAGCCAGTTGTGAAAACACTTAGTAGCAAGAAAGACATACATTGTGTCTATGAATATTTAAAATCATATGATAAAAATATATAAATATGAAGGAAAGTGGCAGATTATCACCACACTAATAACCTGTGAAATAATAAATTTGTCTCTCGCTATTTTTAAACTAAATCAAGGTATAAATTGCTAATCGTCAGAGTATAACCCGATTCCTTATGGTGTTATTTTTGAAAGTGTGTGAATTCAAGTAAACAGCTCGAGGAAAGAATATTCTAGATTGCTGACCTAATGGAAACTGAGTCTGCAGTTTTCCATTATCCAATGAATATCATTTACGAGAACGAGACTAACCAAATGGCTGAGTTTAAAGAATTCACTTGCTGTAGAGAATTCTACTCCTTAATCACTTTGAATCTAAGTTTCAAGAGAGAAGTCTGGCTTTGATGATGAGTTAAAACTGATTGAGAGATAGTGGACTTAGGAATATTTAATGCATTTTCACTACTGATATACTTGTGTAGAGATGTAATATGTGAGTTGACTTTTATTTCTACGATGTTTGAACTAAGCTGCACACATAAAGTGTGCTAACACTTGACATAGTTTGATATGCTGTATTTATTTTTCCTTTTGTGTGTATCAGGCTAATAAATACTGTTGCAGGAGATTGTAAGTTGAGAATGGGATGTGACGTAAAATGGAGTTATTTTGTGATAAACCGAAAACTTAGGTTTGCTCCTTAATCATATGTTACAGAGAACAAGTGGCCTTTCAGTGTCAAGCTTCAGTTTTCAAGTCCACATATTCACCAGATATAAACCTGAGTGACCTGGGAGATGCACGAAATGTATGTTGTGGTGTGTGTAAGTGTAAGGGAATACACTACACACTTTTGATGTATCGGAGCAAAGTATGCAGGGCACATTCTGGAATGTTCTGGTGCATTGAAGGTGCCAGAATTACCGTGGTTGTGTTCTGCTTGAGAGAATGGACAAGGTGAGCAGAGTGCTCAAGAAGAAAGTGCACAAGTGGTGGGAGACACATGGTGACAGGCAGACGTTGTGACATTGTTGCAAGAGCAAACAAAGGACTGTCAAAGTAGTGATTAATCCAGGTCACGTAAAAGATTACAATAACCTATCTATGTCGTATGCTGTTTGGGGTGACTCGTATTAATGCTGATTAGCTCAAATCTATTTCAGCTGGCACATTAACCCATCTACGAATGCGGATACAAACAACAAGACTTCTTATGGGGCGACGATCTGATCTATTTACTTAACTCGTCAGCCCCCAGCAGAATAATTGCAGAAATTAATAACAATATACGACAATGACGCTAACTTACAAGAGACACTACACTACAATTGTGACGCGAATTTACAGTACATCAACAGCTACATTTAACATTAAATAAGACAGCAAGAAGTGTGAACAATTAAGAAGTAATTATAAGGCATAAAATTTATCAACATGTGTTTTTCTTAAGTCTCTCTTCATTGATGGATTTGTCCAAATTATCTCTAGTAAACTGTTCAAAATTCATTGTTTCTTTGATCTAGGAAAAACCAAGGAAGACTTTTGGAAGACCTAGGAAGACAAGGGCCACAATTCCTCGTTCGTTCTTTGAAGCTTCCAACGAAAGTGCACTTGTACTTTTGCATAGCAAGTACTTGCTCTCTGAGTCCCTGAAATTATATAATTAAGCAGTCCTAAATCCTTTCTTCAAGACTAGATATGCTTATCCTATTTACACATACCGATCTCTGACTATCATTTCAATATTACATCAATACAATAAAAATCTATAATTTAAAAATCTACTCACATTCACCAGTCATTTATTTACCTTCAACAAGGTTTTTTTTCCAGCTTTCTCCCAAGCCACAGGGGACAACGGACAATCTCCTAGTTTCATCTAGTAGGCACATGTGTAATGGTCAATGGCACAGAAAGGTATTTATACCATCACAACACCCACGCATTTTCCTTAAAATTAGATAACTTGACCCTGTGCAGCTTTGATTTTCCGCCCTGTACCCAGATGTTTCGTTTTACGCCCAAGCAAAGGCCCGACACCCCCCACCCGTCTCTACTCTTCCCGGAAGTTCGCACTTCCGACTAAGGACACATTAACACTGAATATTTTATTTAATTATTTACTTCCAATTTAAATTGTTCAAGCAAAATGAAAACTCATTTCATGACAATCTCTTATAACTCCATTTCTGTTTTCTGATAAGACTAACCTGCGATTTGTATTGAATCTATTATTGACTAGTAATTATATATCTTTTTCATATATAGAGAGACTGAGTAATGTAAAATTATCCGAACATGAGTTCAGGGAATAATGATGTCAAGTAATCTATTTCATTGTAATTGTCATATGTATATTTGATTGTTCACTTTAATAAATTTATTGTTAAATTTATTGACCTTCTTACACATATTGATATTGATATAATCTTATGTTGGAGTAGAAAACGGGTTGAAGGGGGGCTCACTAAATATAGATTAAAGACGGATTTGTCTTCTCCTTTAGTAAGAAGTTTTCCACTAACAAACATTTTGTGACTGTAAATGTTATTTTATTTTGTGGAATAGAGAAAACGTTCACAGCGCCAAAATATCCGCCAAGTGAGTGAGACACGAGTGGTGTCTGATGGAGGATCATTAATAAAATAAATTAAGATTCTCATCACTTGAAAAAGTAATGAAAGATTAATTAATAATAATAAAATAATCATTATCATTAACTAAGTGGCGTGCGCCGTCACATAACCAAACACATTTACAAAAATGGCCTTGAAAAGTGAACATTACCGCTAGGACAGTTAGAATTTTGAAAGATATAAAATCCCGTAGACAGGTTGCCCGTGACAAGGCATTTCTTCAAATCCTTATTACTCTGTCCAGTCCTGTAGAAGCAGAACATCTCTGGAACATGAAAGTGTACACAGACACATTTTAACGGTGCAATATGTTGCTATACAAAGTAATTATTGTTGTTAAGATCACAGCAGTAAGGGAGAGCACTGTACAAATAAGTTCAGTGAGCTTGTAGAGAAAAATCGGCATTGCTTACTGTAGACTGTTTTAATAATTTTCTTTGATGAAATGCGCGTTTGTATATGTAATACACTGCACATGTGATGTATGAAGTGTGTGATTTGCCTGATTCAATGTGTTTCATGTGATATTTGTGTGGGGTGTGCAATCTGTGTGTGTGTGTGTGATGTTAAGTGCGAAGTGCGTGTGATGTGCATGATGCGATTTTTTGTGTGTGCGATGTGCGTGTGAAGTGTGTAATATGAGTGAAAAAAATATGTATGCGTGAGATGTGAAGTGCGAAGTGCGTGCGCGCGTGTATGATGTGCGTGATGCGATTTGTTTGGTGCGATATGTGTGTGTGTGTGTGTGTGTGATGTTTGAAGTGAGTAATATTGGTGTGTCAGATATGTGTGTGTGATGTTTGAAGTGAGTAATATTGGTGTGTCAGATGTGTATGTGTGTGTGTGTGTGTGTGTGTGTGTGATGTTTGAAATGAGTAATATTGGTGTGCCAGATGTGTGTGTGTGTGTGTGTGTGTGTGCGCGCGCGTGCGTGTTGTGTCGTTCACAGCCTTTCACTGGAATGTTTTCCTGAAGTAGTATTTCTACTTTGAGAGTTTTGAATATTGTTTCATCAAAATCAGCACCCACAAACACAATAACTACCAACATCTACGTTCACGGCAACAATTAAATTATTAATTACAGCTGTTACTTACTGTATTTTTCCCTTGGAAGAACCACAAATCCTTTGTGCCTGGAGATAACACAAAAGAGTGTCAATTATTAACCCTTCTGTTTGAGAGAAAATCAGCAGGCATGGACACACCTCCACAAAAGCAAGCGCAGAAAGATGCATACACAACAAAATGTACTTGAAATAAAATCATACAGTCCCACACACAAGTACACACAAATTCATATGTATATACAACATACTTAACGTGACATAGATGTGAATGAAGTTCTATTTAAATCTATTAGAAAATATGATGTGCATTCTAAAAAGTATGATATGATTGCAGCTGTTCTATATGACTTGTATTTAATTAGTTAAATGATATATATTCGAAAGCTTACATTTAAGTGTACTATTTTCTTAAAACATCGAATGAACCTGGGTTTTCAAATATCTGTCCTTGTTTAAATGATGACAAGAATAAACCATCTATTCATGCTGTTCTTGTTAGACTACACAAAAACATGCGAATCACGTGATCTGTTCGAAATGCTAAATATAGACCTCTGATCTAGCGCGTGCTACATCAACAGGGTAATAAGGCTATCTTTAAACGGAGTCTTTCAATGTTAAATTGTAAAAGTAATTATCAGTAGAAAATAATATAACACAGTTTTTAAAACCAACAACCAAAATACCCAAGGTCACTCTACACAGCAGTAATATTATACATACTATTGCAAGTATTAGTAGTTGTAAGTAGGTTAAATAGTATTTGCAATATAATTCATTATAAATACTAATATTAGTAATATAAAGTAGAAAAAATATTGCCTCGAATGCAAATTGAAATTAAAATCTGTTTCCACTACATTAATAGTTATTAAAAACCTTACCTATTAAATCCAGAATATTAAACATGCGTTTATACTATGAATCCATTATTATAGATTTAGAGGATAAATTAAAAATACTTTACCAAATAGGGAGATTGAAGGCAAATTTTTATAGCGGAAGTTAGTGTTGACTATTGTTCAGTGGTGTTATGCCCGGAAGTCACTCTTCCTTAATTAGAACCTAGGTGTTGATAGGCATTTAATCTTTTTCACGCTTTTAACGAGCTTAAGCCGATAGAAGGGGCGATTTTCTGATTCAAGCTATTAGAATATGTAGTCACAGAGCGCAGGTGACTGACAGTGGGCGACAGGAGGACTTCGACCAGACAGTTAATTTGCAATCAAGCCTAGTGACTGCCAGACAGTAAGGGGAAGGGGACACAGATGGCTCCTTTGAAGTAGGGTAGGTCCGATCGGAAATGCTAAGTGCACCGTTGTGGATGAAGAGCGCAGGTGTAAATGTGTAAATGAATGGTTCCAGTTAATCGACACACGAGTTTATGGTCAAGCCTTTTTACAATTTACTTGAAACAAAATATTCTAGCAGTCCTGTGTGAGGCATACCGATAGCCAGTGGTAAGATGTCTGATCGATAATGCGAGATTGGACTTAAAATAATTTTATGTTAAATTTATTGTTAATGCATTCATTTGATATATGTTAGATTTTTGATTGATTCATTAATATGTATAAGTTTACTTTAGAAACTTACGTATTGGTGAATGAAGCATGTATGAGAGATAAACAATTCTCTTGAAGACATGTAAATTGAATGACTGGATAAAGAACAAGAGATAGTGTGAATGACTGGATAAAGAACAAGAGATAGTATAGAAAACTATGAAATTGAATCTAAGCATGGCGTACACATGTTACAGGCATGCCATTTTTTAGCTACAGCTTCAATGTTCGGCTCTCAGCCTTCTTTTGGCTTTGACTTCTTGTTGGCGTCCTTGATGCAGAACCTGTAACTTGTTATGTCTTGAGAGAGATTTCTGTAATCGTTGGACTACTGCCTACCACAGAATTCCAGAGTGGTGAGTTTAGAGACAACAAACGCCATTGTCGTCCTATTTTCCAGACGATCCTATTGTGCTCAACAGACCGTGTAAACGAGTGAAGGGGACGCTGGTGTTGTGCTGAGTGATAAAACTTCTTTGATGCTTTTTCTTTGAATATACAGAACAGGTCATGAACTCATTTAATTACCTCTACCTTTCTCTCTTTTCCAAACTCGTGATAAAATCGTAACTCTGATTAGAGATTGTTCATCAGATAGTTAGTGTAGAATATCTATTGTATAGGAGAAAAGACCTGATGAACACTTGGAACATTTAGTGTAAATACGTGAACTGTTTCAAACCTAGTTGTATTTTGTGATATAGATATTTATTTTATAATAAATCTTTTATCTTTTGTTACATCCTTCTTACGCATGTGCATTGATGCATGTCTGGGGTAGTCAGTGGGTGGATAGGGGTTCGTGAGTCAATTGTTTGGATGAAAGTTAGTTTATATTGTGAAATTACATTACTCCTTCAGTAGGAAGTTCCACCTGCAAATAGAGAACTTCTGTGTCGGTAGTACGTATTTATAGTGGTATGTGTCGGTAGTACGTACTTATAGTGGTATGTGAGTGGGGAATTCATGTTGGAAACGAATCATAAATTTAACCTCTGATAAGTGATTATGTTTATTAAATGATAAAGGAATTCGTAAACAATAATCATAATAGAGGCAAACGCACCACAGCAGCCACTAGTGGGACAGTTCTTTTTCGAGCATTTCTGCTTTGCACTCTTAAGCAAGGGTATTTTACTAAAATATAAACACCAGAGATGGTGGTTTTGTATATTAACCGTCCAATATTTTATTCAACTTTAAAGATAAACATTCTCCCTAAGTCAATTGAATTGTATTAGCCTGGCAGACTGTGACAAAGAAAATTAAGAATGACCTCCATTTATTGAGAGTACATTAGGACTAAGTAAAGACTGGTAAGAAGACGTGTGTGTGAATGATCCTTAATTTATGTACATTTATAATCACACTGTTATTTTGTTTGTAGCTAAAGTAGATTTCCATATCAATGAAACTAAAACTAGCATATTTAGCTGGTTGACATATCCAATTTAGTAAGATCTCTGCATACTTAGCTGGTTGACATATCCAATTTAGTAAGATCTCTGCATACTTAGCTGGTTGACATATCCAATTTAGTAAGGTTAAACATAATTAGCTGGTAGACATATTTTCAGGAAATATTAGGCAATTTATGCCAATTTATGAAAATATTATTTTTATTTTATTAATCTATTTAATTTATGAGAAGAGACTTTCGCTAGGCAACTGTGTTCGGATGGTGTAATAACGTGTTTACGAGTTGAGAGTATGTGGGTCACTCTAAAGGTGAGGGAAAGGCCGTTAACCGGATACGAGACGCCCATATTTGGTCTCTTGCATTCCGTATCGTGACGGAGTGTTAATCCGCCAGCTGACCTAGAGTCATTTATATATACGCGTGAATGAATTTGAATTCTTTAGACCAGGAGTGTCAAACTCAATAGCACAAGGGCCAAAACTCAAATCACACCTAAGGTTGCGGGCCGAATTGGATAAACATTCATTGAGCAGTGGAAAACTAAACCTTTTTTTTTAAACAATAATATGGATTAAAACAGACAAAAGTTAAAATAATAATAAATCAAAGCATACCAATTTTCGCTCTTATGCCAATTTGTCAGAGCTGGATGTTTGGCATCTTTTATTGGCAACAAATTCATTTATGTTTAGAGTAAGGTACTGTGTTATGGAGATTCTCAGGATGAACTGCAAGTTCCAGATGTTGAGATGAGTGGTTATGTCAGACAGAAACGCCAACTCACATTTCCACTTTTCATTCCGCAAAACTCTGGAGTCTTTTCTTTTGCTGTCCATAAACTGACAAATTTCCTCGATCAGCTGGAAAACTCTACTGAGAACTTTTCCCCAACTTAGCCACCGCAGCTCTGTATGATAAGGCATGTCTCCAAACTCTGAATCTATTTCTGGCAAGAAAGACTGAAATTGGTGGTGATTTAAACCTTTGGCTCTGATAAATTTGATGGTTTGTGTTACAGTGCACATTACATGTTCCATGTTGAGGACTTTACCACACAGCTATCCTTGGTGTATGGTGCAGTGATATGCTATCAACTCACCAGTACAGTTCTCCTGCATCTTTAACCACATCTTTCCAACTAGTCCACTTTTTTCGCCACATATTGCCGGGTCTCCATCTGAAGTCCAACAAGTTTGTCCCAAGGCAGGTTCATTTCGGTTACACTTTGGCATACGTTGTCAAAAATGTCTTTTCCTGTCGTTGTCCCATGCATGGATTTCATGTGAAGATCGTCAAATAAAGACTACTCTATTGCAGTTAAGTACGCGTGTACTAAATGTGCCCAGTGGAGTGATTCTTCATAGATATGAACAAAGAGAATATCGAAGATAAAACTATACTATTATTGGTCGTGTAATGAAAATTGAAAATTGTTTGAGAGATTCAGAAATGCAATGTTAGGAAATAAATTTTGAACTGTTAAAGAAATATTAATCTGTTTAGGATTCTAGGCCCTGGAATCAACTAGTAAAATTGTTTTGTTAAATTACTGATTTTAATATTGAATTCTTTTTTATTATATAAATATTGTTAAATTATTGATTTTAATATTGAATTCTTTTTTATTATATATAAATATTGTTAAATTATTGATTTTAATAATGAATTCTTTTTTATTATATAAATATTGTTAAATTACTGATTTTAATATTGAATTCTTTTTTATTACATAAATATTGTTAAATTACTTATTTTAATAATGAATTCTTTTTATTATATAAATATTGTTAAATTATTGATTTTAATATTGAATTCTTTTTATTATATAAATATTGTTAAATTACTGATTTTAATAATGAATTCATTTTAAATCTTGTTATTAACTTTTCATTCAATTTTTATGTTAATTTCTTTATCTTATTTACTTTAAGTAAAATTCATTCTATAATATATGTGCTGTCTCATTTATGTTAATTGTAAAGGTTACTAATCGTGGGATGGGGCTCTAACGAGCCACACATAATTACTATTAGGAATGACATAAGGGACACAATTAAATTAAATAGTTATTGATTCCGACCCATGACAATGAACCCTGTTGCTAGATTAGTGATTAATGAGAATTCTCTTAGCTGGTAATTTAATAACCTTCAAGTTGTGAATGATTTTAATCTAAGGTCACTTACAACTTAAGGAGAAATATTTGTTATATTTCCGTCCGAATGATATGTGTTTGAAACAAAAGGAGTAAGTTTATAGCATCTTGGTAATTGGTCTGCTGTCTGATCAGCCATCACGTTGCCTCTCATTCATTACATTGAACATTTCAACTATAATACCTGGACAATTAAATGAACAATCCTAATGAAATATGTCCAGGAGTCATCTGCATTTGATCCGATGTCATTGCTGTCGGAGTGTTCAGATGCTAATTTACCTGCTTTGATTGACGTCATAAAATACACATGCATGAGGACAAAGTTTCAATCGATGCAAGGTGCATTTTAATAAAGGTTTCTAAAATTCTTACGGCTGCCTGAATAAGTACATTTTGGTGACATGCATTAAATTTAATTGACACATAAATACGAGTGTCGTATTTTTATATTTCTTTCTCTCTGTATTAGTGTATCCTTCATAGTCATTGAGTAGCATATCTGGAGGTAAGATAAATCAGCACTATTTAATATCTTAAGGATCAATACTTTCATGACTTGCAGCTCTGTTCCTTGTGGCCTAGCATTGTGTCACTTGAAGATACCGCAGATGTAAAAAAAAACATACCACTGGAGCGGTACTCATTCTCTTTCTTGTACATTTCATTGTTTGGCTTCAACTCTAAAATCATGTCTGATGTCTGTTACGCGTACACTTCATTTGAATGTTTCTGCTCGTCATCAGACACTTGTACTTTAGACACTTGTACTTTAAGCACTTGTACTGTAAACACTTGTACTTTAAACACGTGTACTTTAAACACTTGTACTTTAAACATTTATACTTTAGATACTTGTACTTTAAACACTTGTACTTTAGACACTTGTACTTTAAACATTTGTACTTTAGATACTTGTACTTTAAACACTTGTACTTTAGACACTTGTACTTTAAACACTTGTACTTTAAACATTTGTACTTTAGATACTTGTACTTTAAACACTTGTACTTTAGATACTTGTACTTTAAACACTTGTACTTTAGATACTTGTACTTTAAACACTTGTACTTTAAATACTTGTACTTTAAACACTTGTACTTTAGACACTTGTACTTTAAACACTTGTACTTTAAACATTTGTACTTTAGATACTTGTACTTTAGACACTTGTACTTTAAACACTTGTACTTTAGATACTTGTACTTTAAACACTTGTACTTTAAACATTTGTACTTTAAACACTTGTACTTTAAACACTTGTACTTTAGACACTTGTACTTTAAACACTTGTACTTTAAACATTTGTACTTTAGATACTTGTACTTTAAACACTTGTACTTTAGACACTTGTACTTTAAACACTTGTACTTTAGATACTTGTACTTTAAACACTTGTACTTTAAACACTTGTACTTTAGATACTTGTACTTTAAACACTTGTACTTTAAACACTTGTACTTTAAACACGTGTACTTTAAACACTTGTACTTTAAACACTTGTACTTTAGATACTTGTATTTTAAACAAGTAAATAATTCCATAGTGTAAATGTTCATTAGCTGCTCGTCATCAGACACTTGTATTTAAAAAAAAGGGAATTCCATATGGTAAATGTTCATTCGCCGATCAGAGTCCTTCAACAATGTATACGTGATCTTTGTGTATGAACAATCCTGAACGTGTCCCAGAGTCAATGAACTTGACACTATTTCGATCTCACTACTGTCCGAGTGTTCAGTCACTTATCTACCTGATTGACGTCATAATCAAGGGGAAAAAAAAAGCAACTAACTAACCAGTTAACCAGCCAGCCAAGCAAACAAGCAACCGATCACTACAGACAACTGTGATTGCCTGAGAAATGGTAGCCATAATATACGCGCCTAGATACTTGCGTTTCAATGTACCTTTGTGTTTCGTCGACCCTAGTCACATTCTTGTAAATGTCCATGCATGTTTTGTTTTTGACTGTTATATCTGTTGAACACAAAGATAATTAAACGTTAGTAGTGAATAATTACCACGTATCAAAAGGAGTCATAAAAATGTTTTGTTTTCAAAAAGAGATATTAAAAAAATACTAAATACAAATGCACGATAACGCGTTTGATTTCAAGTTCAAGTTCCTATTTTAGTTTTTGTGCGTACACATACAAAATTGTCAATTCGTTTACAAACTTTCTGACCAATCAGTCCCAAGTTGTCTTATCTGGATGTCTGGGATTTTGGATAAAGGGTTCTGAGAAGTCGCTTCTCTGTCATACACTTTTCCACTGTAAATATCTAAAAGCTTGGTCCAGCCCATTTTATCTCATTGCTTAAATGTCTCAAAGATTGGTCCAGCCCATTTAATCTCATTGCTTAAATGTCTCTGATATGTCTTGTTTAAAAGTCTTAAAGTAATCTACCAGTCCATTTGATCTGTCTTGTTTAAAAGTCTTAAAGTAATCTACCAGTCCTTTTGATCTGTCTTGTTTAAAAGTCTTAAAGTAATCCACTAGTTCTTTGATTTGTCTTGTTTAAAAGTTTTCAAGCAATCCACCAGTCCACTTGATTTATCTTGTTTAAAGGTCTTCAAGTAATACATGAGTCCACTTGCTATGTGATGTTTAAAAGTTTTAAAGTAATCCACCACCCCACTTGATATGTCCTGATTAGTCTTCAAGTCATTTCTCAACCCAATTGATTTGCCTGGCATAAATAGAAAGACCTTAATAAACGTCTCAAAGTTAGGCCCACTTTATTTTATTTGTCTTTTGTAAACATCCCAGAGATAGATCTAGCTTATTTTATTTGTCTTGTTGAAAGGTTAAGCATTTGGGGACTGGTCTTGTAGTTCTTAGAATGAAAATAAAATTTATTTTGAAAATGAATTGACATGTGGAGTATGCGAAGAGGGTTTTTATTTTTTATTATGTCAAATGACTGTAAACAACAAAAACCATCAGCAACACTGTGTCTGTGCTTCTGTCAATATGTATGCAAGTTTGCGGTGTCTATTGCATCTGTGTGTAAGTGTGTGTATGTGTGATTGCACATGCATACATTTCTGAGTGTCTCTCAGTGTGTGTGTATGCGTGTGTGCGCATGTCTGTGCATGTGTATTACAAATGCTGCAAATGTACTATAAACTTAATAAAATTTAATTGTTTTACCAGAACAGAGAGAAAAGTTTTGATCTGTAAAACCTCCCAGTTCTGCCGTAGATTGAAGACATGCAATATTTCTAGAAATGGTAGATATTGCATAAATTAATAGTAATCGAGATTAAAATAAAATAACAAAATTATTTGAGTAACTGTCTCTGTGCGCATTCTGAGTGTGTATATGTGTATTCATGTATGTGTAAGCATGTTTGCTAGAATGATTACTGATAAACAAGACACTAATATTAAATAGTAATACACTTACAAAACATACGTAAAATGTTACTGATACATCTGTTGCTATTACTTTTACTAATTATAATTAGTAGTGCACTTAAAAACATAAGTAAAAAGTTTCCATTACTTTTGTTGCTATTACTGTTACTAATTTAATTAAATATTAATACACTTAATAGAGTAAATAAAATGTAAGAATTTTATGTATTTCATTTTTAGTATTACTCTATAAAACCAGTATAATAATAATTACACTGAATACATGCAATTCAAACAAATATATACGCAATCATAATTTCTTTTAATGATTTACATGAATACTAAATTATGTATATGTATGATAACCTGAAACCCATTTGAGATAGGCACCATCAAATTCCACAACTTTACACTCAGCAATTACAGTATGCTTAAGAGTCATGTTTCCATTTCTATTCATTTTGTATTGCTATTTTTCCTTTTAAAACTGCGTTTATTTTCTTAAACAATAATCTATGATTCTTTTTGATTTAATTGTTTTGTTAAATATTTCACAGTTATTGTAAGCTTATCAAGAGAAAAATAATTGCACCCCCATTCAACATCTTCTAAAGTAAAGTTTCAATTTAAACCATAATTTTGTTATAATATTTTTATTTTGCAATTTTTATAATTCGATAAATTTATTTGTAAAGATTGCAGACAGCATACCTAATGACGTAAAGGCATGCTTACAATCAATTCATCAGCAAGGTGATTATTTAATTCTGGATAAGTTGTGTACCATAATATTTTATTTGTATTTTATATTTACAGTTCTAAGAATGTCTACTCATGCAAACTAATGTTCAATATATATTAAATATAGCAAATTACATTAAAAACTAGAGCCATAATATTAATTCCAAATTAAAAATTGAAACATTTGCCTTTGGTATGTACTTTTACAATTATAATTTGTTGAAGCCAACCCATTTCCCGGGTTCCGTGATGTTTAAAAATAGATATTTGTAAATAAGAAGAGGAAATAGAGAGAAAACGCCACACTTAAAGAATGATGTTAAGTAATAAAATATTTGATTCTACATAAGTAAATACTACTAGCATTGGAACATATTTTAAAAAAAAACAAATATTTAACAAAATAAAGTGATAATACACACATAATACTACTTTATGAGTATATTGATTAAAAACAAATATTTACGTTATATATATGTTTTTGTGGCTGGAGTTCGGACCAACTGTGCAGTTGCAATTTATTTCCGAACAATCTGAAACACAAACACACAGATACACACACACACACATAGTTTTAAAATAGTGAAATTATGTTCAGAATTTTATCAAAGTACATTGCACTTCCTGTTTTATGTTTTAATTATTGATCTACGATGGCTACGCTCTAAGAAAGGCTTAAATTGTAATTCGTTTTCAGCTTTTCATTCGCTTTCAGTTTGTATGAATAATCAAGTGGATTAGTCGAGCTTATGTGCAGCTAAAGCAATGCCATAGATACAAGGCAAGCATAGTGTACTGTGTTACTTGTAACTGTACACTTCCCGTACAGTATAAAACGCAACACTGCGTTACTTTGACGTAATAATAATGGTGTTCATAGTCTTAGACACAATCACTCCCCGACACCGTTTGTTTACATGACCACTATAACAAGGAAATTGGTAGTGTGATGTTGGAAACAATAGACTAAACCTTTAAAATAACAGACACGTTTGCCTATACAATTAAAGACCAATTTCTGAGATTCGAAACGAAATGCACAGAAATAAACCGCACAATATGTCGCCGTAAATATGCACAGGGTAACATAGCTTCAGAAAGAATCTGAAGCTATTTATAGCACTGAAAACGAATTCAAGGCCGAAGTGAAGAAACATCGAGAACGTGCTCGACAGAAGAATGTTGTCATTAGTTTTCTGATCATTCACGAAGAAGGAAAAAATAGAAAGGCTCTGAGTCATAAATAAATTCCGAATTATAAACATAAAAATGAACTTAGTGCAAATATAAAACGCCGTTTTAAGTACATGACTCACCCATTTAGTTTAGTTGAACTTTATATTCAACTTACCGAAATTGCTATCGGAACTAACTTATCTCTAATAGTTCAGTCGCTCTATAATTCGACACAACACTAAATGCTTTCTCAAGACGATAATGTACATTATATACGAGACCTACAATTAGACACGACACTAAATATTTTCTCAAGACGATAATGTACACTATATACGAGGCCTACAATACGTTATCTACGAGTACAGCGCGTAGTCCAAAGAGTAAATAACTATAAACGACAAATCTGAAGTGAAGATACGATATATTTGCAGCTCAACTTCATGTTAAAATTTATGTTTACGAGAAAAGCTCTACTTATAGACAGAAAGAACTGTGGGTGAGTCATTATGCTCTTGAAGCACAATGCTGTAGGTCCAATGACGTCACGGTTATGACTTTTGTTTACTCCATTGAGGACAAAGAGTAGAGCAGGCCAACATTGTTTGTTAACTTTGGTCAGCTCAAACTTTATTTGTTTCACGCTGAGAGGTAATGAAATAATCAAATATTATTAAACATTTTGCTTTTCTTTCAGATAAGTATTTTTGATATTTTATTCCCAAGAAGTGTAGAGTAAGGTCGAAGAACCGATGACAATTCTTCAGACAGTTTGTCAAAACTGGAGTAAATTTCTTTAACTGATGGCACATATTTTAAATGCACTTAGTTTTGGTAAATGAGTATTTAAAAAAAATCCTATTAAGGACACATGTGGCGTTATAAAGAGTTTGTAAATAAATATTTCACCCTATTAAGGACACACGTGGCATTATAAAGAGTTTGTAAATAAATATTTCACCCTATTAAAGACACAGGTGGCGTTATAAAGAGTTTGTAAATAAATATTTCACCCTATTAAGGACACAGGTGGCGTTATAAAGAGTTTGTAAATAAATATTTCACCCTATTAAGGACACACGTGGCGTTATAAAGAGTTTGTAAATAAATATTTCACCCTATTAAGGACACACGTGGCGTTATAAAGAGTTTGTAAATAAATATTTCACCCTACGAGACGTACAAATGAGACGCAGAGTTACAAGTTGGTAAGTGAATATCTCATTCAATTAAATGCATAGTGAGAAGTTTAAGCACTTAAAATAAATATCTCACACTATGAGACGTACAAATGAGATGTACAGTGAGAAATGTAATTGTTTGTCACTAAGCAGTCAGAGTTGTCTACTTCTGACGTGTCCAGCTTCCCGACATTAATTAGTAATAACGATTGCCTGGCTTGGGTGACCACTGGACTATAACACGTGCTACACTCAATTATTCAATTCCAAGATTCTATTGCTCAGAGTAAGTACGTGAAAACCTCGGCTTAGTTTTACAAAGTGAGGTTGTCCTAGTCTTAATCTAAATCTGCAAGCAATAATTTACAGTGACCGACATATTTAAGTGTTCCATTGTTAAACATATAAGTCAAAACTCACTGCAGAGCATGAGACAAAAGGCAGACAATAACAGCAGTTTGAAGAATGACGTCATTCCAAGAATGGTGTAGTTCGTCGTTATGCCTGCGGGAAAAAGTCCAGTTAGATTTAAAAATTAAAATAAGATCATGGTGTTTATAATAATTAATATTTTTTCCATTATAGAATAAACATGTAAATTTTAAATGAGTTTATTATGAAATTATTTAAAATAAAAATTTTCCATTATAGAATAAACATATAAGTTTTAAAGGAGTTTTTTTTAATGGAATTATTTTTAGTGCTGGCAGGCATGGCATATAGTTTTGAAAGGTTGTGGCACTTAATAAATTATTATTTAAATATTTGTTCCCAATCTCCTGTTCTGTAATTATAATAATGCACACAATTTATAAATTAAATGTTTCTTTAATGTTTACATATATTTAGAAATGATAAACCATTCTGTGGTTTCTTTGAGCAGAACTGTCGACAGTTTTTTTTAAAAAGACTAAATTGTCACATTGAGAAAGCATTTAAAAGTATAGTAGTTGTTGATAAATTATGCATCAAAATATTAAATTAAGGGCACTCTTTATATTTCTCGTATAGATTTTAGAGATTACTAAATAATAATTATTTTTGTTTATCGTACTGTGGTTTATTTTAAATTATGTGAATGTCTATGTGTATATCTGTATATATGCATATGCATGCTTGTGTACACACGCATATGCATATATGTTTGTGTACGTATTTGTTTGTGTATATGTATGTTTATGTTTATATATATATATATATATATGCGTATGTATGTTTGTGTACATATATGTGCATGCATGTATATGATGTTTATAATTATTTATATGTATGTTTACGTTACTTATATGTGTGTATGTATATGTATGTGTAGTTGTACTTATGCATCCGTGTATGAAAAACGTGTGTACAACCGTGATGTTCACGTGATATCTAGTGGCAATAATATTACATTTCATAAGAATAGTAATTTCAAGAGATGCTACATTCAACGCAAGACAATTGTCATTGAGAAACATACAATGAAAAAGCACATGTCCAAATTTGACACTGTAATAAAGTAAGATACTTACCGTTCTGATAATATTCGCCTAACTTCTCAGACTTTCCTACTTGCGTTTCCCTTTCTTTCAGCTTTGACTGCGAGTAAGATACTAATTGCCGAATAAGTAGATTTTAATGTCGTATGATTCGCTACGATTAGACTAATTTCTGGAAGAAAACAATACTAGGAAGGAAACTGCATCAGACAAGTGTCCCTGCAGATTATAAACCTAACGCCCAGTCGTGCGAACGTCCACTACACAGACATATTGGAGAGGCCAATGAATACGTCATAAGTATGAAGTCTAAGATAACTCGCTTGCAGTTAATGTTACAACAAATTAGAACAGCACAGATCTGCGTATGAAAAGTGTGTGAGGGATTTTAGCTAAACTAAAACAGTGCCTTGAGAATACAAGGTCAATATTTTCGCTTGCACACGGCACGCTCTTTAAAATAATGAACCACTGAAACTCTCTCGCTATTTGTAAATCAATCCACAACTTTCCATAACTTACTTAAATATATATGTTAAGATCTTTGAAATTGAGTTGAAAATCCTCAAGGCTTTTGTGGTCAACTTTCGGTTTTGTGAATTTGAGAAAATATACTTACTTTAAGCCGCTAGTTGGAAGTTAGTCATTTTTAGAATCCTACGCAAGCATGAATACTTTGAAAGTAAGATTGGATCAAGAAATGAAATACTAAGGGAGACAATAGGATGACTTAGAATTGCTGCATTGACTTTCTCTTTCCAACGATGACTGGTAGGTTAAGACATATGTATTAGCAGCAAACATTGTTTGGATACCGCATCAGTACTCAACGCCTTTTAAATGCCTTACTGCTATAACCTAGATATAACTCTGGTAGAGTATTGTCAATGGTAGAATGTGTATCAGCACACATAAACGCTCTTGTGGAGGATTTTTCACCGGTAAAGCAGACAACTATTACCTTTTGAGGCCTTTTCACAATATCGTTCGATACAAGGTGAAGGGTGCATCACATTGACACTCAAATCATTTGACTTGAACATGTTCAAAACAAGATTGATTTAATGGCTTTTAAAAATTTTCTCCAGTTGAATGTACATCTCAATGCAGTGTGTTCCAATGCTTCTATTTATGGTTTATAGTTTAAGAAAACAATGTTAAATGCGAGTGATCTGTTGTAATATTTTAGCGTGAACAATTAAAGCCGGAATTTGGCCACAAAATATCTATTTTTATAAAAGCTATGGCAGCTTGCATACTACCTGACTTATATGTTGAGGAAAGTCGTGGATTGTTTTCCTAAAAGCCAAAGGAAAGAAATGTATTTGAGCTTCAGAGTGAGAAAAAAAGTTCATTTTTCCAGACGTGACATTACATTTAATTGCTAAAGGCGATTTTGGAAGCGGAAGATAACATTCTCTGAATCCCTGCCTAATTAGTTTCAACACATCACATTTATTTTGGCTGCAACCATTGATTCTCCTCCCCCACTCCCCAATATCAATTTACCCATGAGAGAATATTGCCCATGAAAATTGTGACACATTGCCAGCCTAGTTATTGGATATGATTATTATTATTATTTAATCATCCATTACTAATTACAAGTGATGACAAATTTCTTAATTTGTGTTAGTAATAATTCTCCAGCGGACACCACTCGTCTCTCTCACTTGGTGGATATGTTTGCGCCGTAAACGTTTTGTCTCTTCCACAACATTTCCGTTCTCTACTTACCAAAGGAGACGATAAATCCGACTTTTATTCTATATTTAGCAAGTCCCCATCCACCCACTATCTCTCGAACATACGTTATCAATATGTGTAAGAAAGTCAACAAATTTAACAATATATTTATTAAATCACCAATCAAATATACATACAACAAATACAATCAAGAGAAAGTTTACATTTACATCACTTAACAACATTGATCGATTAATGCTATACAATCCTTCAATCTATTCTATCATAGACATCAGCAGTCAACGGGTCATATATAATCAAATCCATAGGCATAATTTATCGCAGACATGAGAGTGGAGTTTTTGATAATTTAACATTTACAATTTATACAACAATTAAGTTTAGAAATTTGAACAGGCAAATTTACTCTGCCACAAAGCAATTGGCGCGTTTGTGACTGAACCACTACTTTTGAAACTAGTAATGGAGATCGACCACTTATTGAACATTGTGCGTGTGCGTATGTGTGATGCGTGTATGTATGTATGTGTGTGTACGAATATATGTGTGTTTGTAGGTGTGTATGCGAGGGGAGCAAAATACATATGCGTGTTTTTTGTGTGTATATGTATGTATATGTGTGAATGCAATACATGCATATGCTTATGTATATGCGTGTGTATGTGTGTACGTTCAAAATAATTTTAGGCTGCAGGACATGATAGGTCTCCGGTTTGAGGCTTTGTCTCCTTACAACATGTCCTGTGCTTTGAACATACTCTGCTATTTTTTTTTCATTGTTGCTAAGGATATTTGTTTACATGTATTATTTAACGATTGAATGATCAATTCTGAAATAAGATTGAATTCATGTAACGACGATTGTTGTATAACTGTGTATTTGCTATCTAATAACAGAATATACACTATGAATGATGCATTAACAAAATATGAATTCAAGGATTAAATAGGTGGTTTCTCACAATGGAGGTGTGTGTACGTATGTGTGTATGTATGTATATATGTACATGTGCGTGTGTGTTTATGTTTGTACATGTGCATAAATGTTTAGAGGTGCGTGTGTTTGTATGTGTACGTATGCATATATATTATATGCGTATGTGTGTAGATGTGCATGTATGCATAAATACGTATATGTGTGTGTGTGTTCAGAATACTTCTGGGCTGCAGGATAATGATAGCTTTGCGGTCTTAGTTTTGATTTCCTAAAACACTTCCTGCGTTTCGAGGGGTATCTGCAACTTATTTGTTTGTGTCGTTAAGTTTATTTTAAAATATATTATGTACCAGTTTGTTTGTGTCGTTAAGTTTATTTTAAAATATATTATGTACCAGTTTGTTTGTGTCGTTAAGTTTATTTTAAAATATATTATGTACCAGTTTGTTTGTGTCGTTAAGTTTATTTTAAAATATATTATGTACCAGTTTGTTTGTGTCGTTAAGTTTATTTTAAAATATATTATGTACCAGTTTGAATAATCATTCTTGGAAAAAAGATTAATTCAATTAAAGAGAATTACTGACTTATTGAATTGAGCTTGCGTATGTCTATTAAACACGCGAGTAAAAAGAATGATGTACAAAGAAAAATTAATTTAGGCACATGGAATGATGGGTTTTCTCGATATAATACACATCTATCTATCTATCTATCTATCTATCTATCTATCTATCTATCTATCTATCTATCTATCTATCTATCTATCTATCTATCTATCTATCTATCTATCTATCTATCTATCTATCTATCTATCTATCTATCTATCTATCTATCTATCTATCTATCTATCTATCTATCTATCTATCTATCTATCTATCTAGCGATTAAACATCTCAGCCACCGAACTTTGTCAGTCAGGTGACCCCTCCCAAGGCTGCCACATAACACTGTGACTTGTTCGCTACGGAATAAAAATCACCGAAGTAAATCAAGAAACATATTGCAACCCAACAGTCTTGTGTTGTCACCACTTTTGACATCGTGACGAAGAATGGTGATGTTTGAATCAGAAATTCCTTGCATTCACAAAATCCCATAATAACGTTATTTGACACATTTACACATCGCTTAAAATTGATAACTAGGCAAATATTTAAATGATGCTTACAAAATCAATGTAGGAAAACATTTCACAAAAACATTCGCAAAAGCAAATATACAGAACAGCAGTATTACAATCTACAAAGAAAGATTTAATAACATCCGTTAAATATATACAAATGATTGTAAAACAACTTAAGAGAAAATAAACACACATTTTCTTCGAATCATTACCAGAATAACTATTGAACTTGTTTGGAGGTATAAGCATAACTAAATCAGTGATCAAACAGCAAGTACTAGTATAGCGGCTAGTTGGATGCAGAAGAAACATTTTCACTTTAAAAAAAATTCTGAAGGACGCATGAAAGTAAGCACTACGAAATGGAAGAAATATTTCATTGCAAATTATGTTTGCTTCTGTACACAGTTCACAGGAAGAATCAAGATATAATATTTAAAAAGAATAACCAAAAAAAAAATGCTTATACCCGTTCGATTTCTTCGGTTGCAGAGTATTTATACACAGTTAAATGCCTTACCAATAAAACGTTCGAAACTCAGTCAAGCTTATTTCACTCTCGGCTTACTAGACACTTTGCTTGATTTGCTTCCCGTAGCTTTCAGGACACCACAATCTCGTGCAGACAACTGGATTGTGAAATATAGATTCGTTTTTGTTTAGAGTTTAGCTTTTATTTTCTTCTAAGATTAGGTTCACAAGATAATTTTAAATTTCGTTTTTGTTTAGAGTTTAGCTTTTATTTTCTTCTATGATTAGGTTCACAAGATAATTTTAAATTTCGTTTTTGTTTAGAGTTTAGCTTTTATTTTCTTCTAAGATTAGGTTCACAAGATAATTTTAAATTTCGTTTTTGTTTAGAGTTTAGCTTTTATTTTCTTCTAAGATTAGGTTCACAAGATAATTTTAAATTTCGTTTTTGTTTAGAGTTTAGCTTTTATTTTCTTCTAAGATTAGGTTCACAAGATAATTTTAAATTTCGTTTTTGTTTAGAGTTTAGCTTTTATTTTCTTCTAAGATTAGGTTCACAAGATAATTTTAAATTTCGAATATTATTTCGATTGCTCGCTGCAATCTGTTACTTTTGTCATTTCCAAGTCCGATAACTCTATTTTATTTGAGAGATTCTGATTGTACTCATTGAGTTAAATGTGACTGGAACGTTTCTAAAACAGAATGTTTGTACATGTAGAGATAAGGGTACATTTTGTCTGTTGAGGCAGCCGAGTGTACGTTAGGGTATTTTGTACTTAATGTAAAATGACGCTTTGCTTTCAAGATGTCTGAAGTACAAGGAATGTCATCTCAATGCTCTGAACTCAAGCTTCATTTAAATATTGTTCTGCTCGGAATAATTCGAGGTCGTTAGTAATGGAGCGCAATACTGTGGCTCTGCTTTCTAATCGCAGAAGGGTTTCGTTTAAGTTTAAGTGGTCATCATTGTTCTCTTGGGAGTTCCACAGGTCAAGGAAACCTCTGTGTACTGTTTATGTGGTAGAATCATTTTCGGAAGGACTCTCTTCCGGTATCTTTGTCAAGTGATCATAGACATTTAACGTCTTTCCGCGTTTGTCACCTGCAACAGTGTGAGTCACTGAGTAGTTCATGTCGGAGGAGGGGGGCAAATCCGGCAAAGCCCTATTGAGAGCGCCACCAGGGGTTGTGTAGGCCGCAGTATACGGGCTTTCTAAGGTGTCTGTGTTCTCCGTCATGTCCTCTTCAGAAATGCAGGTGTATTCGACACATTCGCTGTTCACTGGGGTCAGTTGACTGTGTACGTAATCAGGCATGAAGAGTGACGTCGTCTGAAACGCACATTTTTGAAAATAGTATCAATAAGTAAACAGGTACGCACACAATACTACACAAACACAAAACACGGATCGTTCTCATCCACAAAACACGGATAGTTCTCATCCACAAAATACACTTACATGTATTACACTACACTACACTACACTACACTACACTACACTACACTATACTACACTACACTACACTACACTACACTACACTACACTACATGACACTATACTACACTACACTACACTACATGACACTACACTACACTACACTACACTACACTACACTACACTACACTACACTACACTACATTACACTACACTACACTACATGACACTATACTACACACATATATGTTTCTATTCATGCCCGAATGCACCAACACGTATTCACGCGCAGAAACTCGTAATGACGTTTTACTGTAGTATATATCCTCTGACGTCTTAATTTATTTTCTTTCTTCCAACGTACAAGGAAACACTAGCTCTGCGGCCCTCAAATTGCATTCTGTTAATCCGATCTGAGTGTGCCACGAAGTTTTCGCAAAATGCTCACATCCAGTTAGCTTTGTCATGATTGTGTAAAATAAAACTGATGTCGCAGAGTGAATTCATTAAACAACAATTCAGACCATCAACTGTTTCAACAAAATAAGCAATTACTTCGGTTTCAAACTTTCAGAACATCTCTATAAGACTATTTACAACATTTAAAAGTCCTAGATGAAACACAAGCAAGACGATAATCGGCCTAATTAAACCTCTCCATGCCAAATAATAAAACAGAGCAATAGAGGAACGGGGAAACTCGCGCATGCGCCGTAACTCTCGCATAGCTTCTGGTAATAACTTACCGACTGGTCGATGTGTTGTTTCTAAGTGTGATTGATTTGTAAAGCCGTGTGTTCAGCTGTGCAAAATGTGTAAGAATAGTCTGCTTATCTCAAATAATATAAAACCAATAAATCGCACACTCATTCAAGATCTTGTAATCCCTTAAAAGTAATTTATTAGGAGAGTCCGATAAATATTAAAAAAATAATTTGTTTTGAGTGTGGGTTAATTGGTGTTCAGTTATACGTTTTAATCTTTTAAAAGATCAATTTAAATTACAGAATGAGAGAACAGTTTCTGTATCCCTCCCACAAGCAGTCTCACATTAGTGTTTAATATGTCCATGATAAGAGTAGTTTTGTCATCAGTCTAGTTTAATGAGTCCTCAGTAAGATGAGTTTTGTCACCAGTCTAGTTTAATGAGTCCTCAGTAAGATGAGTTTTGTCACCAGTCTAGTTTAATGAGTCCTCAGTAAGATGAGTTTTTTCACCAGTCTAGTTTAATGAGTCCTCAGGAAGATAAGTTTTGTCACCAGTCTAGTTAAAAGGTCCAGGATAAGGCGAGTTTGTGCACCAGTCTAGTTCAATAGTTTACAAACTTTCTCGGTTCACTGCGCCCTTAGTGTATCAAGTTTTTTCCATGGCACCTAAAGTAAAAAAACCAACTATCTTTCCTTCGAAAATTTTGTAAACACTGGTCTAGTTCAACGAGAGTCCACGATAAGGTGAAAGAAGGGAGTGGTCTAAAAGTTCTTCACATTTTGTGGATTTGATTTCGTCTTATTATTTTATATCCCGAGTTGTCCGGCATGACGAGACCTGAACTGAATACGGTACCAATATGCTTCTCTAACATATAATTGTGACGGCAACGCCACTTACCTAATGGATATTATTTTTATTAATTAATTAACCATCGAAAACTAATTACATGTAAAGAGAATCTTAATTTATTTTGTTAATGATCCTCCAGTAGACACCCCTCGTCTCTCTAACTTGGCGGATATATGTGTGCTGTAAACGTTTTACTCTCTTCCACAACTTTTAAAGATAAATATTTACTGTCACACAATATTCCGTAGATAGAGAACTTCTTACTAAAGGAGAAAACAAATCCAACTTTTAATTTATATTTAACGAACCCCTATTCACCCCCTTTCTTCTCCACCATAAGATTATCAATATGTGTGAGAAGGTTCAATAAATTTAACAATGCATTTATTAAATCAACAATAAAATATACATATGACAAATACAATAAATAGATTACTTGACATCAATATTTCCACGAATCTACATTCGGATAATTTCTATAATTCACAGTTTTATACATAAAGTGCAATTCAACAATAGAGTCAATACAAATCACAGGATAGTTTTATTAGAGAACAGATGGAGTTATTAGAGATAAGTAATAATAATCTTTTACGAAACCTTAACAGTCCTTTGCATGCTTTGCCACAGCGTCTCAAATTATAGTTCAGTTCAATTTCCACATGTTTCATTTCCATTTTGAAACAGATTCACCGTATGATCTCTTGAAGTCAACCTGGGCTTTTCTCTGTTATACCAGTTCATTTAAGCAGAACAGTAATTGTAGCAATTTCTAGTACTTCCATGTACTATACATTTTCTCAATGTTGTGAGAATACCTTGCCACCATACATCAAGTAGAGTGTAGTGTATCCTCTGTACACTTACACACACCCCGGCAGATGATTCCTGCATCTCCTTGGTCATAGTGGCCCACAGCCAGTGAACAAGTAGACTCAAATAATATGTGAAAATAGGCAACTGAAAAGGCTGTTTGCTCACTAAAAAATATAATTAAGGAGCAAACCTAAGTTTTCAGTTTATCATTTTATAACTCCATTCTTTCTTACATTCCACTCTCAACTTACAATTTCCTGCAATCGTATTTATTAGCCCAATATACACACACTGCATAATAAATTCAGCCTATCAATGTCAAGTGTTTATTAAACTATCCGTGAGGAACTAGGTTCAAACATTTGTAGAAATTATAGTCTAAGCACATAATACATCTTATTAAAACACAAGTATAAATATCAATAGTAAAAATACATGAAATATTTCTAAGTCCTTTCTTACTCAACAGTCAGCTAATTCACCTTCACGCTAATGGCCGCCTTTCAAAACTGGACTTCTTGCCACTCCACATTCAAAGTGATCAGAGAATATAATTTTCCACTGCAAGTAAACTTTTTGATCTCAGCCCATTGGCTGGTGTCTTTCTCGTAAATCATAACCATTGACTACTCACTGGTTTTTGCATTACATCAACACTTTATAGAATATTCCCAACTCGGGTGTTTACTTCCAACTCAGATACTTTCAAAATACTGTCATTAGGAGTGCCCAAGGTTGTGTTACTCTGACAATTTAACAATTTAAAAATAGGGAGAGGCAATTTTCCCCGTCACAATAATGAACATGTATTTTTCACTTTAAAATTTTTGTTATTGCAACGTGTAGTTTTAAGTTTTATTTTGTCTAGAATATTTCTTTTAAAGTGGAATTTAGTTTTAAGTTTTATTTTGTCTAGAATCTTTCTTTTAAAGTGGAATTTAGTTTTACGTTTTATTTTGTCTAGAATCTTTCTTTTAAAGTGGAATTTAGTTTTAAGTTTTATTTTGTCTAGAATCTTTCTTTTAAAGTGGAATTTAGTTTTACGTTTTATTTTGTCTAGAATATTTCTTTTAAAGTGGAATTTAGTTTTAAGTTTTATTTTGTCTAGAATATTTCTTTTAAAGTGGAATTTAGTTTTAAGTTTTATTTTGTCTAGAATATTTCTTTTAAAGTGGAATTTAGTTTTAAGTTTTATTTTGTCTAGAATCTTTCTTTTAAAGTGGAATTTAGTTTTACGTTTTATTTTGTCTAGAATCTTTCTTTTAAAGTGGAATTTAGTTTTACGTTTTATTTTGTCTAGAATCTTTCTTTTAAAGTGGAATTTAGTTTTACGTTTTATTTTGTCTAGAATCTTTCTTTTAAAGTGGAATTTAGTTTTACGTTTTATTTTGTCTAGAATATTTCTTTTAAAGTGGAATTTAGTTTTAAGTTTTATTTTGTCTAGAATATTTCTTTTAAAGTGGAATTTAGTTTTACGTTTTATTTTGTCTAGAATATTTCTTTTAAAGTGGAATTTAGTTTTAAGTTTTATTTTGTCTAGAATCTTTCTTTTAAAGTGGAATTTAGTTTTACGTTTTATTTTGTCTAGAATATTTCTTTTAAAGTGAAGTTTAGTTCAGTGGAGCAATGGCAAGCGGCATGTCTATAGAGCCAAGTGAGAGAAGATTTCGGAAATGATTGCAAGTAAAATGAGACAAGAATAAAACCTACATATGGTGAAGGAGCTGGGGACTGCAATCGATCCAGGATTATTTCGTTTAGTCTGTAAACAAATAACAACGCAAATTACTAAATATGCGTAAGAAACGAATAACACTATCTTAAATGATAAATGAAAGAATAATTACAATTTTAAGAGAAACATTTATACAGTTATCTATCTATCTATCTATCTATCTATCTATCTATCTATCTATCTATCTATCTATCTATCTATCTATCTATCTATCTATCTATCTATCTATCTATCTATCTATCTATCTATCTATCTATCTATCTATCCATCCATCCATCCATCCATCCACCTATCTATCTATCTATCTATCATCTGTCTGTCTGTCATCCATCCATCCATCCATCCATCCATCCATCCATCTATCTATCTATCTATCTATCTATCTATCTATCTATCTATCTATCTATCTATCTATCTATCTATCTATCTATCTATCTATCTATCTATCTATCTATCTATCTATCTATCTATCTATCTATCTATCTATCTATCTATCATCTGGTCTGTCTGTCATCTATCTATCTATCTATCTATCTATCTATCTATCTATCTATCTATCTATCCGTCAGTCCGTTCGTCCGAACATCCATCTATCCATCCATCTTCCTGTCTATTTATATCAGAAGTATAAGATGAGTCAATCTAAGGTCTATTTGAAGGGAAATAAACTGTCATGAGTCAACAAAAGACTTATAAATGAACCTGTAGCTCAAATCAAATCGTTCGGTTAAGCCACCAAGAACACCAGGCAAACACACTTTTTACCAGTTAATTAAGAAAATCAAGACACAGTCTGGCAATGGGCAATATGGCAACAGTAAAGACGTCACAACGTCACTTCCTCTAAGTTGGCAAGGGCTGGGGTCGACTTCTGGATGACCAATATGTTAGAAAGCGACATTAATTTTAGCAGCATAAGTCAACAGAGGAGCTAAGTTGGAATTGGATTACGACGCACCATGTTGGTCACAAGTGTCATATGTATGCAGCTACATCAGGTCATCTAGATCAAAATGTACCACATCTGTAACTACAGCAGGTCATCCAGGTCATAATGTGCCACCTTCTGAAGCTACATCAAGTCATCTAGGTCAAAATGTGCCGCTTTCTGTAGCTACAGCAAATCATCTAGGTCAGATTGTGCCATATCTGTAGCTACACTAGGTCAAAATGCGACACATCTGTAACTACAGTAGGTCATCTAAGTAAGAATGTGTCATATCTATAGCTACACTAGGTCATCTAGGTAATAATGTGTCATATGTATAGCTACAGTAGGTTATCTAAATGACAAATGTGTATATGTGTAGCTTGTCAGGGTTAAATGAGAGGATTAACACTGGCGCTTTGGCATTAGACCAAGAATATAATCGTGCGGTTAAATAAAAAATGGTGTCCATGCTGATGGTCCCCGTGAGCAGAGTTGAATCTTGCTTCAAAGATCCAGCACATCCGGTCATGCTGCGTACGTCGTGCGGTCTTGTCAGTTACGCCTGCGCAGAAATAATGGCTTGGACTGAATTGGAAGTCCCAAAAGCAACGGTATTTAAAAACCGATTTGACTCAGAGCAAGGAGTGGGGCTCTCGAACTAGGTGTCCTTGGTGGTGCGCATATAAGTTGTCTTTCCTTTCGCATGCGCACTAACGGATATATCTGCCCAGTTTATGTTTTTCTTCCTGTATTCGTTTCGAGCTCCATTGATTTATTATATAGAAAGTCTTCAGAGATATAAATATATTTTTACATATGTGATTTATTACATAGAAAGGCTATAGGGATATAAAAAGTATATTTTTTACGTGTGTGATTTATTGCATAGAAAGGCTTTAGAGATATAAATAAACATATTTTCCACGTGGTTGATTTATTAAATAAGACTTTAGAGATATAAAAAAATATATTTTCCACCAGTGTGATTTATTACATAGAAAGGATCTAGAGATATAAATAAATATATATTCTTGTGTGATCTATTACTTAGAAAGGCTTTATTATATATTTTCTTGTGTGATTTATTACTTAGAAAGGCTTTAGATATATAAATAAATATATTTTCAACGTGTGATACTATGAAATGTCACTAGATGAATGAAGTTAATGTAATGGCAGCAATATTCCATTAAATGAAGGGAGGTAATTGGAAATATAGTTATTCAAATTACAAAAAGAAGTTATTTGCCTTGAAGATTACCTTTTGTCTATTAAAAATACGCGTCGTTTCCATCGCCATAGCAACACACACATTATAATCAGACATACGACTCCGATGACCCCAAATGACCATGCCAAAATATTTTGCCAGCTTTGATTGTTGTCTGTTGGTTGACCTTGGCCTAACACACGAACGCACGCATGTACAAACATAAGTAGATGAAAGAAAATATATTGAGATATGCACACTTCTAACGGCATAAAATTGTGACAGAATAATAGTGTGGGTTAAAGTAAGACGAGTGTGGATTTGAAAAAATTATGTGTGTGTGTGTGTGTGTGTGTGTGTGTGTGTGTGTGTGTGAGGTGCCAAGCAGAAAATGTCTGTAAAATACAAAACGTTTCTAACAAGCGATATCTTATGCAAAGTGATAAGGAATTGTTTAAACTTCCGACTGTTGAATTAAATAAAGAAGACAATCTAAAATAGATTAAAACGCAATGTTTTTAGACCTAAATCTGGTACGAGTAAAACTTGTTTATGTATTCAAAATTCGAAGTTTTACTGTTCCAATAATGATACTGTGATGTTTGCTTAGTTATGAGAACGATGAATTTTAATCTTTATTTGTAAAGCCGAATTTTGTATTAAGAAATATACATTTCTTTAGTTTAAGTTTATGACATTATTTAACATAAGAAACATTAATACTATGTCGTATGCTGCTTGGGGTGACTCGTATCAATGCTGATTAGCTCAAATCTATTTCAGCTGGCACACTAACTCATCTACGAATGCCGATACAAACAACAAGACTTATTATGGGGCTACGATATGATCTATTTAATTGACTGCATATATAAAGAAATTAATAACAATATAGGGGAACCTGGGGTAAAACGAGATACTTAAGGAAAAAAGACCTGTTGTATCAAAGATAACATTTACATGTAAATGAAATTCTGTGTACTAAACAATCAAGGGATGGACAACAATGACACAACAAAAGAAAGATGAAATTTATTTGTTGCAAAAGAAAAACTAACGATTTATTGAGGTAATCATATTGTCCCATTTTGCCCCATGCCTGGGGTAAAACGAGACATAAGCTGGGGTAAAACGAGACATACACTGGAGGTAGCATAAAACAAAAGTTAGTCATCGCAGAGTTCACAGATGAAAACTGGGGCCTTGTTTCTTTCGTCAAGACCTGCACAGCTGTAGTGTGCCCACCTGTTGCAGTCACCTTGACAGGCTACCCAGCTTTCTGCACTCTCGGAGTACAGTTCATCACAGTACAGGCACTGTGCATCCTGTTCCTGGCACTGGCTCTGGGATGAAGAAATTCCAGATCTGTCTCTACTCAGCTTGTATTTATCCACCACATCCTCAAGTAGGTCAAAGAAAGATGTGACTGCAACTCTATTGAAGCCCATGGCTCGAGCTGCTGAAGTTGCTTCAGGTTTTCGAAGTGACAGCTTGTCTGAATGCCGGGCCATAAACCCTCTGTACCAGTCGTAGCCAGCGACTCCTTTTTCATCATTGAACTTGTTGACCTTTCCGTTTCTTTCTGCAAGCTCATAGGCAAGTTTACGAAGTTCGTATGAAGAAAGACCAAAGAGCATTTTCTCCATCTGCTGGACATAGCTGACAAGCTCCTCTTCTTCCTCATTTGTAAAGACAGTTGCAATTGATCCAAGGGCTGAAAAAAAGAGAATATTTTATAAGAAATAATTCTGATATTTTTTTTTCATTTAAAAACCATGCAATCATACACATAGCATATATTTAGCCTACAAACATACACACGTAGCATACACAAACACACATGGGCGCATGCATGCTCACTTGAACAGTTCTACATTATTTATATGCTCATCTCTTTCCTGTCTCCCTTATACACAGACAGGCTTTAGCCTACAACAAAAATTTCTATAGGCTTACTCCCCTCGCTTTCCCTTGCCTATCTCTTTTACACACACACACACACACACACACGCACAGATACACAAACACAGACATGCCTACATATAGGCTACACGCATGCATTCACTGCATGCACATATTTTTAATATAAAACAAAATACTAACACTTTTTGCATACTTCATCGACAGCACCAGGATTCTTTTTAAGCTTTGCTACTCTCCGTTCTATGGCGCCTTTAGGTACACCATACATCTCGGAAGCTTTCCTGTATCCATGGTCACCATTGAGAACAGACAATACGGCTTGCTGCATATTTGTCTCATCCCATGACTGGCGTGTACTTTTCCTGATGTAATTTCTCACCATCTTGTGAAAACTGCTGAGAAATAGGCCCCAATTACAAAAACCATTAAGTAGTTATTGTCGTCGTCATCACCGTCGTTGTCATCGCTATAGTAGTAGTAGTAACAGTAGTAGTAGTAGTAGTAGTAGTAGTATTAGTATCTATACTAATTTAATGACCTTGTGACCATTTGGGGTAAAAACGAGACAGCGTCTCATTTTGCCCCATTGTTTTGTCCCGTTTTACCCCACTTATGCTTTTTCACAAAGCCTCCAAACCACACACTGCCATGCTTAAGTAGGTCAAACTGATAAATATATTACCGTTGCCCATCTCTCAGAATGTTAATTCTTGTCTGACAAACCTGTACCTTTTTTCCTAATGAACACGATTGCAGCATAACCATAAAAATAGATCAAAAAAGATAAAATTGAAATATTTACCTCTCGCCGATGCACGCAGCTCAAACAAACAAATCGGACATTGCCGGCAAGGCAGTACCACGTGATCTCTTTATTAGACTCCTTGCTGAAGAGCTTTCTCTCTCTGTTTTTCAATAATTCGTGTGTCTCGTTTTACCTCACTATCTCATTTTACCCCAGTACCTACACTACAATTATGACGCGAATTTACATTACATCAACAGCTACATTAACATTAAATAAGAAGTGTAAACAATTAACAATAAACTTTAATTAAAGAAAGTAATAATTATACGGCATAAATTTATCAACACGTGTTTTTCTTAAGGATAGCTACAGTCTCTCTTCATTGATCGGATTTGTCCATATCATCTCTAGTAAACTGTTCAAAATTTATTGTTTCTTTATCTAGGAAGATCTAGGAAAAACCAAGGAAGAATTTTGGAAGACAAGACCACAATTTCTCGTTTGTTTAAACTCAACTTAGCGTTCGTTCAATGAAGCTTTGGCCACGCCCAGATTGCGCACGTCTATGTCCTCCACGCTCAAAGCAAATTGCGCTTGTTCAAGTCTTACACCCGAAGTAGTACTTGCTCACTAGGTCCTTGGAATCATATAATTCATATAAATCATATAAGCCCTAAGTCCTTTCTTCACGACTAGATATGTTTATCCTATTTAAACATACCGATCTCTGACTATCATTTCAATATTACATCAATACAATAAAATCTATAATTTAAAAATCTACTCACATTCACCAGTCACTTATTTACCTTCAACAAAGGTATTCTTTTCAAGCTTTCTCCCAAGCCGATAGGGGACACGACCAATCTCCTAGCTTCGTCTAGTAGGCATATGTGTAATGGTCAATGGCACAGAAAGGTATCTATACCATCAAAACACCCACGCATCTTTCTTAAAAATTAGATAACTTGACCCTGCCTACGCAGTTCCTTTGACTCTCTGCCCTGTACCCAGATGTTTTTGTTTTACGCCCATGCAAAGGCCCAACAACCCCTATCCATCTCTACTCTTCCCGGAAGTTCGCACTTCCAACTAAGGAGACACTCACACTGAATACTTTATTTAATTGTTTACTTCCAATTTAAATTGTTTAAACAAAAATGAAAACTCATTTCAGACACACTAATAAATTCATTAGATAAGATATTTCATATGTATACATTCTAATGAATTTATAATTTAAGTTTTAACACTGGTGATCGAGATGGGGGAGAGGTGTTGCAAGATTTTTACTTATAATTTACTGACTGCACTGTGGATAAGTGGAGAGAGGTGTGGCAAGATTGGGAATTACATACATTTCTTTAATAATATCATATGACTAATAATATGTTTGAAATATGAAACACAACAGAATTGGTTAATCAAATAGTTCTGCCACTATTAGAATTGTACACACATTGGAACAGTTATTTTCTAAAATGTTTAAATATAAAGGTCCCCAATGTTATGTTAGAAAACAAAAGAGTTAAATTGAAGTTAGGAGGAATTGAAGAATTATAAAGACCTCGAGAATAAAGCATCAGTTGAAAGTAAATAAGGGAATTACGAATGAAGTCCCCAGTGTCTAAATATTTTTGGAAATAAAAAATTCATGGGAAGTAGACGGACACACCAGATAATTTAATACTTCTAATGTGAAAGTCTAAAAATCAAAACAAACTTGTAACTAACGCTATTAGTCATGCTCTACCAGGACGCCCTTATCCTACTGATTTTTTAAAAATAAAAATTAAGATTCATTCATGCTAACAGGATATAAAATCTCTACACCACCCCAAACTCATCCCACACAAGAAAACAATATCAATAAACTGTTTTTACACTACCTATGCTGCTGTCTTTACTGCAGCCGTCTAGTGTAATTGTATACACATCTTCAAGGTTGCTGTCTCCATTGCAGCTGTCTCTCTGAGTACCTTTATTGCAATCTATGAGTTCAATTGTATGTACAGATCCAAGGTTTGTACTGCAGTTGAGTATTTTTAAAAAGCATACGTAAGATTGGCATCCGCTTGTTCTTTTGTCTGAAAAAAATAAAACAAATATTTGCCTTGTTCGTAGTCTTTCTCAAGCAAAGGACGAAATTCAATGATTATTTATATATACAATTATATATATTCTTTATTGACAAGACTTTTCAACTTATAAAAAGAATTAAAAAACATTCTGTGACACGGCGCGCTACGTAGTTAATGAAGATAATTATTTATGTTGATTAATCTTTTTATAACTAATTTCAAGTGATGAGAATATTAATTTTATTTTATTAATGATCCTCCAACAGACACCACTCGTCTCTCCCTTGGCGGATATTATAGTGTTGTAAACGTTTTCTCCATTCCACAACATCAGCCAACATTTACAGTCACATAAGGTTTCCTTGAGTGGAAAACTTCTCTAAAGGAGAAGACAAACCCGACTTTTAATCTATATTTAGTGAGCCCCCATCCACCCACTTTCTTCTCCAACATAATATTATCAATATCAATATGCGTAGAAGGTCAATAAATTTAACAATATATTTATTAAAAGAAAAATCAAATATACATGTGAAAATTACAATGAAATAGATAACTTGACATCAACATCCCATTATATATATAATTACAGTTCAACAATAGATTCATTACAAATTGCAGGTTAATCCTATCAGAAAATAGAAATGGAGTTATTAGAGTTAAATGTGTAAATTTACATGACATGGATTAAGCACTACTTGACAGTCTTTCACTTGCTTTTGCAACAATGTCACAGTGTCAATTCCCACAGTCTTTCATTTCCTTTGCAACAATGTCACAATGTCAAAAGGTCCATGCTCAATATGTGTTCTCACCACTGGAAACTATGACACACTGCTATATTCTGGAATGTCTCCTCCTGTGTCACTCCTTCATGTAGGACATGAATTCAGCAATTCTGGTAACTTCACTGCACCAGAATTCTCCAGAATGTTCCCGGCATATTTGCTCTGATACAACAATAGTGCACAGCGTACTCCCTTACTGCAACTGCAACACACTCTGCAAGTTTCCCATGCTTCTCCAGTCACTCAAGTCACAACAGTGAAAAAACGAAAGGAAGCTGAGAACAAGAAAGTTGAACTTGAGACTCCACTTGAGACTCAAAGCTCATGGTTGAACTCACATTCACAGAGTGAGATTCAAAACCAAAAAAAAGGCATTTGATCACTGCAACATATAGTTAAGGAGCAAGCCTAAGTTTCCTATTTATCACAATATAACTCCATTCTATC
>CM054178.1:70327334-70659834 GCA_028829895.1 Sinotaia quadrata | reverse complement strand
TGAAATAAATACTTTGGTTTCAGCCAAAAGAAGTTATTTAAAATGCATACCTTGTTTAAACAAATGAAGATCTTTAAAATGTATACCGTGGTTTAAGCTGAATACAGATCTTTAAAATGCATACTTTGTTTTAAGCCAAATACAAATCTTTAAATGCACATTTTGTTTAAACCAAATAAAGATCTTTAAAATGCACATTTAGTTTTAAACCAAATGAAGAACTTTAAATACATACTTTGTTCTAAGCCAAATTAAGTTCCTTAAAATGCAGACTTTGTTATAAACCAAATGAAGATCTTTAAAATGAATACTTTGGTTTAAGCCAAATACAAATCTTTAACAGGCACATTTTGTTTAAAGCTAATTAAGATCTTTAAAATATATACTTTGTTTTAAACGAAACGATCTTTAAAATGCATACTTTATTTTAAACCAACTGAAGTAGTTTAAAATGCATACTGTACTTTTTTACTCCACCGTGGTGTGCCCCACAACAGAAAGTACAGTTATGTTGTGAGAGCTTGTATTGTTTGGGAAAAGAATGACAAGAAGTGCCTGTTAATGTTAAACTATCGTCTGTATACCACAAACTATGAATAATAATAGGATGTTAGTAGGGTGGAACACTGAATGCAGTCTAAAAATACACAACGACTATACCAGACTTGACTTATTAGCATTACGGAAAGCCATTGGAGTGTTGTTATATGATCGACGTTTACTGCAGTAAACCACTGCCTTATCGTTACTTGATCAACGTACCACTCGTGACGTATTAGCACTACAGAAAGCCATTGCAGTGTCGTTACACATAAGATGTACTAGTTATGATATATTTAGTACTAACAGATTGTCATTACACGAATGACAAGAGGTTGAGTACAACATTTTTAGCTTTTTATTATTCGAAATATAATTTATACTGATGGTGTTCACAAAATAAGCAGTGGAATTATCTTAAAATCATCTGAACAACAAGAACTGGACTAGAGTTGTAAACTGAATATTTTGTTACAGAAATGGTAACCACAAATGAACACGTGATATCAGAACCAGTATGGTCTGGTTGGATATTTGTGTTTGTCATAGAGTCAAGACAAATTAAACTTGACCTCCTAACCCGCATTCAGTGAATTCATTACATTTAGTTTTATGGACACAGTCCTTTTCATAAAAAATGCATAAGTGATATGCTCTAGGCACACCTTGTATTCAGAGAGAGAAGAGACTGGCTCCAGTTATGTATATTTTAGACAATGGCCGATTGTAGATCATACCCAAGCACGACACGTGACTTATAGATTTCCTGCCACAAATTCTTAGCCTCTTTAAATACTGCATACTGCCGAGAAATCTTTATTCACGAAGAAAGAGACGGACTTGAAGACGCTTGTCTAGTCATTAGCGACATTCCGTGAATCAATAAACAGAGAGAAAGACCCACTGCTATGATCATATCTTCATACTAACAAGGTAACACATCGATTTCTTAAAATATTGCTTTGTATTTCATACTAACAAGGTAACACATCGATTTCTTAAAATATTGCTTTGTATTTCATCAAGATTTCATTGTGTGAATGTGTGCATCTCTTATTACAGAATTTGTATTTATTGCATTTCTCCAAACAATTGGCTTGAGAACAGTGTGGCTAAACTAAACTATTTGCATTTCTAAAATTGATTGTTAAATTGAAAAACAATAATTTTAAATAAATTAACTGAATTGTGATTGAAGAACGTCTGTGCACGTTCATTGTAAATTTTTCATGTGACAATTTTAATTCAATTTGCATGTATAATTTTGCTTTAATTGTAACACGCATATGCATGATTAAATTGCATTTTGATTTTTCTTATCTAATTTTTCTTATCTAAAATATAAATGTTTTCCTTGAAATGTTTAAGTCCTTTGCGTGCTTTACGCCGTATTTAATTGTAACACGCATGAGCATAATTGACTTGTATTTTTATTATGTAAACTTGAGCATTGAGGTAAAGATAATGTGATGGTCAGTGAAATAGACTATGCTATTAGTCCATACCACGTGTTCGGATTGCAAGACTATAGGACTGTCGCTCATAGGAATTTATTATATTTCCAGAGCGGGTTTTTTTTTCCTTGTTCCTGGTTTTATTTTGTTGTTGGGACTCAGGCCTATGTTCAACCTGTTTCCTATGCCTTGGGGTGTTTCCTTGGCATATTATTGAGGCTTGGGGATTGTTGGAGCAACCCTAAGCGTGTTGCGTATGTGTACAAGTGTGAGACGCTGATCTTTCGACCAAGACAAGATGAATGACTGATGGTCACCGCTGAAACCCGTGTATCCAACTGTATATCTGTTATCGCGCCATTTCTTCGCAATTGAATAACCAGCTAAGTGCAAGGATCTGATCACCTGAACTATAAAGTAACTTTTTAGCAATCCAACACAAGTCGGACAATAGATTTGATAAAAAACTGAAATCACACAATCTCTAATTATCTTGTTATTGTTTAATTTTATTAAATCTTTTTCAATTGTTAAACAATTATTGTAGTTGACTAATTCATGCGTGAAAGACCAAAATAGGGACTGGGATGGGGGCTGTGAGTCGTGAATGAGAAGATTGCTTGCATAATTAGTTATAATTGTTTAACGTTCCCAGTTCGTGCTTTGTTTACACACGTTTACCCGTCTTTAAATTCATTGGCTTAAACTACGAGTGTGGAATTTAATTGGACTGAAGGGTGAATTTGGGCAACCGGTCTGTTGTCAGAATAAGTGGGAAGGAATTTAATTAACTAAATTTCTAATTCTGAAACAGGGTCTTTAAATAAATACCGGGAGAATGTAACAGTGTTGGTCGCCCATAAAATAATGAATAATCTAGGACAACACAACTAATTGAGATCAACACTTCTAGCGCTCGACGAGCCCCTACCCCCCCAACAAGTGATTCCTTGCTAAATATAGAACAAAATCATAGACAATATATACATCACAATATGAATTTTAGTTATAATTTTATTATAACTAAATTTAATTATTATAACAATTTAATTATAAAGTGAAGGTGATAAGAAATGACGCAATGATGAGTGAAAAATTAGTAAAGTATTTATATAAGGATAGATAATAAAAAAATAGAAACAATCAAATCTCAATTCAAAATTATAATTTCAATGTATAATTTGGCTATCTCAGAGAGATTTAGCTGGCCCTAAGGTTTTTCTTCCTATCTCCTAGTATTTTCTCCAAATGTCAATTTATTTTAATGTTACTAATATAACTGGGGCAAGAGATAAATCTAATTTACACAAATAGTGAAGCACTTTTAGTGAGACAGGCATGCTATTCGAAATAGCTCATAAGCTAACTTTAAGGTCTGTCTTAAACTGCGTATCTATTGCCTATAGGTTACAATCAAAGTGTCTGTTTATGGCGGTAATGGTGGTGGTGGTGGTGGTGGTGTGTGTGTGTGTGTGTGTGTGTGTGTGTGTGTGTGTGTGTGTGTGTGTGTGTGTGTGTGTGTGTGTGTGTGTGTGTGTGTGTGTGTGTGTGTGTGTGGAGATGGAGCAACTGTTAATGTCGACAGATTTCATTCAGAAACAATATATAATTAATAATATTAGCATGTCAGCTATCAAATCAAGAAGTGAAATAAAGAAAATAGTTCACATGTATGCTAAGTTAATTTGCTTTCTCTGTTCACGAAAAATGGCAGTATTTAGTAGCATACACAAACAGATCTTCATCAACAAAAGAAAAATCAGTGCTGATGGAAGGGGAGCTTGTCTATCCCTAGGTCTATCAGTGCTCTGTGTGACATTGTTTGTTGTGCCCAAAGACTTTGCTAAAATATTTTAAAAAATATATTACGTTTGTACCCAAATTGTTTCAAATGAATAAAAAATGAAAACCGGAGTACTCAAATCAAAACATAAGACTCTTCACTTTTATAGAAAATTATGGGGTGCAAATTTTGGCACCCTGTTCTGTTGAAAATATAAAACATTGCAACAATACTAAAATTACTTTTGTGAGTATATCCATTTAATGAAAAAAATGGTATATAAAATAATTGCTTATTTAGCAAAATTATGTTGGAAATCGCTCGTACCATAACATTCATTGTATTGTTGGATGAAGCCATCCGTCGAATTCACGTGTGAGTCACACTCCTGTATATCTCTAGAAATTGGCATAGGAGAAAAAATAAAATTAACATTAATTAGTCAAAGCTAGTAAAGATATTTAAGAAGAATTAGAATGAATAAAGGTTTTTATGAGAATTAATCAGAGTGAATAAAGATAATAATGAAAATAAATCTGAGTGAGCAAAGAAATTTAAAAACAAACAGAATAGCTTATTTGCTTAAATATTTAATTATTTAGATATTTAATGCTTTCTTTCATAATATTCAAAATATTGTGTTTAATAAAAAGAATGGTGTGCGCAATAGAAATTTTAATCATTTCGTTTCTACAATCACAGGTTTTCTTTTTAGAAAACAATCCTCATTAGTTTCGTAATAAACTAACACAAAGCGTTCGGAAGCAATTGGCATCAACAAAAAATGTTAGACTGAAAAGAAATTGTTAGAATACTTCTAAAACAAGTTACAAGCACGTTTAATCAAAGCAAAATTTAAAACAATTCATAAAGTAGACTGAACAGACAGAATAAGGACGAATGTTGAGAGGCTTTAACTAAATAAAGGAGAAACAAATAAAGACAACAGAATGAAATACAGAGTACTATAATACGTACGCGTTTATGTAGATGGAAATCTTGTCAAAATATGTGCAGTTACATGCAGGTATTGCAAAGACATATTCTGCAAAACACACACGAACATCTATCTATCTATCTATCTATCTATCTATCTATCTATCTATCTATCTATCTATCTATCTATCTATCTATCTATCTATCTATCTATCTATCTATCTATCTATCTATCTATCTATCTATCTATCTATCTATCTATCTATCTATCTATCTATCTATCTATCTATCTATCTATATGTCTGTCTGTCTCTCTATATCCGTCCGTCCATCCATCCATCCGTCTGTCTATCTATCTATCTGTCTGTCTGTCTGTCTATCTATCTATCTGTCTATCTTTGACAAAACGCCACCATAGTTATTGGTTATTATTATTATTATTATTATTATAATTAATTAATTAAATAAATAATATATAATCGATAAATAATTCTCTAGAAGATTCCACTCGTCTCTCTCGCTTAGCGGATATGTGGTCGCTGTAAACGTTTTCTCTTTTCAACAACTTTAAAGACAAACATTCATTGTTACGCAATATATTCGTAGGTGGAAACGTCATACCAAAGGAGAAGATAAATCGGACTTTAATCTATATTTAGTAAGCCCCCATTCACCCACTATCTCTCGAACATATGGTAATGAATATGTGTAAGAAGGTCAATAAATTTATTAAATCAACAATCAAATATACATATTACAAACACAATGAACAGATTATTTGACATCAATATTTCCACAAAACCATGTTTAAATAATTTAAATGCGCATACACTCTTATATCCTAACACACAATTATCAAATTAGTGTCAATATAAATCACAGGGAAATTCTTATCAGAGAACAGAAATGGATTTATAGAAAAATAAGTGAAAATAGTTTTTACATAACCTTTCAAGCACTTTCATAACAATGTCACAAGTTTAATGTTCACAACAGAATTGTCGGTTTTCATGAGTTCCTCAAACACGCTATAGAAAACTTTCATTTCATTCTAGAGACTAATCTGGGTGCTCATTCATTGAATTAGTTCCTTCAAGCAGAACAAGAATGTAGCAATTTCCAATAACTTCCTTGTACCAGAAATTCCATGATGTAGTCAAATATACCTTGTCACCATACATCAATGGAGTTCAGTGTATCCATACAATTACACACTGGGGGTAGAGACTTCTCGAATCCACCATTGTCGTAGTGGTTTATAAATTTAGGAAACTGGAAGATTCTAGAGAAAAAACAAAAGGATGCTTTTTCCCTGTAAAATATAATTATGGAACAAATGTTAATTTTCCACTTGATTCATCTCTAACTCTATTTTTCTTACATTCAAGTTTCAACTTACAGTTTCCTGCAACAGTCTTTATTAGCCCGATACAAGCATACAGTACAATACATACAACATATTAATTTTATGAATGTGTTCACTAGAAACAATGTCAAGTGCTTATCAGACTACATACAAGCATCATAGTTCACAATTTGTAGAAATAAAAGTGTACTTAAATAATATATCTCTATATAAAAAGCAAGTATTACATATCAATAGCAAAAAAGCAGGTTTAGATTAGTTATAAATTAAAATATTAGCAAAAGGAGTGATAACGGTCGAGTCACTCTGATAATTTACCAATTTATATAAAAATTAAGTTTAGAAACAGGGATTGCAAATTTACTCCGTCCCATAGCTTTTGTATGTTAACTGTCGTATTAACATCTACTCTATTAGAGTAAATTTCAAACATTACTGGTGAACCTTACTTAATAATATGAAATGAATATATATTCACAAGACAAAATTTCTGTCTCTTTTAAGACATACGAGTAATTAATATATGAGACACAAAATTCTATGTCGGTTTCAAGACATGCATAATTATTTCAACACGTTTTAGAAACAAAGATAAAATAATTTTATATGCTTCAATAAGCACGGAGCATTAAAATGTCAAATATATTAATTTCTCTCATTATAAGTTGGGGTATGACCCAATTTATGTCACCACACTTAAAGAAGAAATACAGCACAATTCATCAAGAAAAATCATTATAATTTCCTTTGTCATAAGCTAGAGACGTGACCTATTTATGTCTTAAGGAATACAAGGCAAATCATGAGTAAAAAAAATTAATTATTTCTTTTCTCTATGTGATAGGTGAACACAATGTATACAATTATATTAGCATCATATAAATGAACTCCGGGTAAAGTTATTTCTTCCTATCTACAATAGAGAAGATACAAAATATTTATTTAAGGATTTTGCAGCTTTTAGAGACGTATGTGGAACCTTACACTTCCATTTCTACTGCTCTGGATAAATAGTCAGCCCATGCTTTGTTGGTGCTTTTGATGACTTCCACAGTATAGCTATACTGTTGTAGTAGTGATGACCACATTTTCAAATGCCAATTTGCCTTAGTCGAGTGAGCTAAGTAGGTGAGAGGTTGATCATCTGTCTAAATGACAAAATATTTACCAAATAGGTAGGATTGGAATTTCTGGACTGCCCAGACTAACCGTTGGATAATAAAAACTACTCTCCCAGTTGAACTAGTTTGCATTACATCATTAATTTCTGGCATATTCTCAATTCGAGTGTTTACCCCAACTTAGACACTTACAAAAATATCATCATAAGGAGTGCCCAAGGTCAGGTTACTTTGAAAATTTAGCAATTTATATACAATTAAGTCTAGATATATGGATAGGAAAATTTACTCAGCCACAGTTTGTCTTTAATGTTGTGGAAGAGAAAAAAACGTTTGCCACACCCACATGTCCCCCCAAATAAGAGAGACGAGTGGTGTCTTCTGGAGAATTATTAATAACATAAATTAAGATTCTCATCACTTGTAATTATTATGGAATTTTATTAATAATAATAATTGTAAACAATGACTAGGGTGGCATAGTGTCACAGATACACACACACACACACACACGCACGCACGCACGCACGCACGCACGCACGCACGCACACACACACGCACGCACGCACGCACACACACACACACGCACACACACACACACACACACACACACACACACACACACACACACACACACACACATATATATATATAGAGAGAGAGAAATTCACATACTTACTGAAGATTATAATGCTAAATGCAGACAAAATCGCCGTCTTTAAGATCGTCATTTTCTTCTTTATTACGTAATAGTTTGCACCTGAATGACGAAGTTCTAAATATGATTATTTAAAAGGAAAAATATTAACTTGAGCAAAGTGAACGAGTGTTCAAATATATATCCGGACTGAAATATGTTTGCTTGTATTGTGCTATCTATTTAGCAAATATAGATATATCTAGCCAAATACAAACACATCAGATTTTATCATAAGGAAATTTTAACCAAAAATATGAATTGTTAAATTACTTTAAAAAGTACTTTTAGTGTAATACTTGATAACAGTGATCTCTCTTGAAACACGTCCAGACTATTAATCTCTACGAGTAGTGTAGTCGGTAAGGGCGAGTTATAAATCTTTTTGTGTCCACATGGCAAATAAACTGATAATCCCAGCATATATATATTATATCTGAAGTATGCGTATACAATTCGAGAACAAGCAAGAGCACTAACACATTGGAGAAAGAATTTCAGTAATTCTGAAAATCACGTCACACAGACACTATATTATTAGAACATAAGCCGCGTTGCAACACTCACACCATCTGCCTCTTGTCTTTGTCGTCGTTTCCTAATGTAGACATCGCTGAACTATAACACATTGCCGTCCTCTTCCTTTACATTTTTCAGTTCGCATATTTTATTAGTATTTTCCGGCTGCGGGGATTTTGTCTCGTTAAAAGTAATTTATCGTTGACGTTGGGAAAACAATGTGGAAGTCAAGATCTTGCCCCTTCAGGTCTGAACCAATGCAGATAAAAGTTAAAAGCGTATTAATTAATATCAGCTGCAGCTTAATAATTAACACTGGATGGCGAATGCGACTAATTAGGTAGTACATTACAATTAATGCAAGCATGAATTAAGAAAGGATTTATATAATAATTGTACATTTGATTGATAAATAAGTGTACGTCTGAGAGTACACGTTAGCGCTTCCATATATCCTTTTATTAGTAATACTCTTAATTGATATCGCCTTCTAGACAACCACGTGATCAATGTGCAATAACGTTCACAGAAAAGCACCATCTTAGAACGAGTTTGCTTAGGGTGTTTTGGTCTGATTTCCTTTGTTTGCTTAGGGTGTTTTGGTCTGATTTCCTTTGTTTGCTGTGTAGTAAACCTATAATCACTCTATACTAATTTACCAAGTTAATCTGCCAACCGTTAAATACCTTAACAATTTAGATATATTTCAGTAAGACAACCAATACATCACCATTACAGTGAACTGGCGTGCTTAGTCTTACGAAAGATCAAATATGTTTACAATAATTGCACTCAGAATACACAAGTTTATAATTTGTTTATTTTAAAAAATATAATCCACGTAATCGCATAAGAAAAACACTGATAATATAACAATAAAACCCAGATTCCTCATGCAAACGAACAATATATTACAAATAAGTATTTTTACAAAGAGAAATATACATACATAATTACAGTTTAGATAAATACATAAAGTCTATATATATATATATTCTTGCTGACGATGTACGATGTCTTCCGGGTCCTTTGAAAAATATTCATTGTCTCTTTGCACCTCATCTTAAAGTGTAGCAGACTCCATGCAGAATGACAAATTTTAAACGTATAAATTATATTGCTTTCGGACCGTTGTAAATGCGTGTTTTTCCTTAATAGCATAGGTATTTAGAGTAAATGTACATGTGTGCTACACTAAACTTTACATTGCCCTAATCCCTCTTCCCTAAAAAATGTAATTTTGATAAAACATTATGTAAATGCTTCTTTTAACTTGATAGATTTTCATGATATATCAAGAACAGATAGAGAAAAACTGAACGGAGAGATAGCAACGTACACACACAGAGAGAGAGAGAGAGAGAGAGAGAGAGAGAGAGAGAGAGAGAGAGAGAGAGAGAGAGAGAGAGAGAGAGAGAGAGAGAGAGAGAGAGAGAGAGGACTCCGCAGTGCTCTGTCTAAATTTATACATTGATGTTTGAAACATTTCAAAAATTCGATCTTGCAATCTGCAACGATGACCGAAGAAAAGGATTAAAATTATGATTTCAATAAAATTATCCAGTCCAGATTTATTTTTGATTGGTAGTAATTACAAACGTGTAACATAAATTTCCCCAAAGTCGGCAAAGTGGAAATTGAAACATGTCCAGTTAAACATTTTTTGTGGCGCTTCTGATCAGAAGATTAAAGTGTAAACACAAACCCCAAATATACTCACGATGATAAAGTACTGAATGTCAGGACGTAATTGGTCATTAATCTCCCTTAATTCTCTCCGTTGATATAATTATGCTTCAAACAGAAAGTAATTCAAATAGTAAATTGTAAGTAAATTTTGTATCTATCTATCTATCTATCTATCTATCTATCTATCTATCTATCTATCTATCTATCTATCTATCTATCTATCTATCTATCTATCTATCTATCTATCTATCTATCTATCTATCTATCTATCTATCTATCTATCTATCTACCTACCTACCTACCTACCTACCTACCTACCTACCTACCTACCTACCTACCTACCTATCTATCTATCTATCTATCTATCTATCTATCTATCTATCTATCTATCTATCTATCTATCTATCTATCTATCTATCTATCTATCTATCTATCTATCTATCTGTCTCTCTGTCTCTCTGTCTATCTATCTATCACACACACACGCACACACATTCTGCAAACTAGTGTCTCGTAATACTACAAATTAGTAAGAATAATGAAACATTTTCAGAGTATATTTACCTAATGCTTTAAAGTTCACTTTCCTATTTCTGGTAATGAAAGTTATTCAAACACAGAAATGAACCGTTAGAATTTTTGTTAAGTACATAGGATCTGAAAGTTGATAAGGTAATGTTGCTATGTTTAAGTATTTAAAATAGCTTAAAATTTAGCACGCTAGTCAAGTCTTCACATAGTTAGGGACTTGATATGAATTACACAGGAAGAAGATTTACATAAGCGGATTTTTCACGACACCAGAAATGGTACATAGTTTCAACGAACAACATGCTATTTTGTTAGAAGAAAAGTGTTTGCGTGTAACATGATCATAGAAAACCTTTTTATTACGAAGAACAACTATGTGTTCGTGTAACATGATCATAGAAAACCTTTTTATTACGAAGAACAACTATGTGTTCGTGTAACATGATCATAGGAAAACGTTTTATTACGAAGAACAAATAAGTGTTTGCGTGTAACATAATCATAGAAATACTTTTTATTACGAAGAACAAATAAGTGTTTGCGTATAACATTGTAATAGGAATACTTGTTATGAAGGAAGAGTAAATGTTCACGATATAAATAATCATAGGGATGCTTTTTGTTACGAAGAGAACGTAAGTGTTTGCGTGTAACATGGTCATAGCAATACTATTTGTTACGAAGAACAAATAAGTGTTTGCGTATAACATGATTATAGGAATACTTTTTATTACGAAGAACAAATAAGTGTTTGCGTATAACATGATTATAGGAATACATTTTATTACGAAGAACAAGTAAGTGTTTGTGTATAACATGATTATAGGAATACTTTTTATTACGAAGAACAAATAAGTGTTTGCGTATAACATGATTATAGGAATACTTTTTATTACGAAGAACAAGTAAGTGTTCGTGTATAACATTGTAATAGGGACACTTGTTGTTATGAAGGAAAAGTAAATGTTCACGGTATAACATAATCATAGGAATACTTTTTGTTACGAAGAAAAAAGTGTTTGCGTGCAAGGTCATAGGAATACATTTTGTTACGAAGAAAACGTAAGTGTATGCGTATTACACGGTATTAGGAATACTTTTTGTTACGATGAAAAAGTAAATGTTTGCGTATAACATTTCGTAGGAAAGCCGTTAGAAAGATGTTTGGACGTTCCGCTCGTAGAACCGGACTAGTACAGGCTTGCGTGTGACAGTGTGAAGAACAACTTGACATCTCGTAGAACCGGGCTAGTACAGGCTTGCGTGTGACAGTGTGAAGAACAACTTGACATCTCGTAGAACCGGACTAGTACAGGCTTGCGTGTGACAGTGTGAAGAACAACTTGACATCTCGTAGAACCGGACTAGTACAGGCTTGCGTGTGACAGTGTGAAGAACAACTTGACATCTTGTTTAACTGGGTGAAACATTACGTGACAACTTGTGCAATTATTAGAAGAAGAATGGCAGCTTTTTGACGGTGGGCAGGTACATAGTAGATTGTGAAACTGAGAGAAAACGTGACAACTTGTGTAAATGTTTGAGACATCTCGTGGCAGCTTGTGTAAATGTGTGAGGAATCACAGGTGTGTAACCGTATCACAACAGCTTGTGTGACTAAGTAGGGCCATGTGCAACTGTGAGAGGGAAATTTGTGTGATTACACACAAGGACTTATATATTACTATTATCTTGTACTTAAGCTTACTGTTAATTTATTTGACTGAAAATCGGTTGTGTTAAGTTATTATATATTACTATTATCTTGTACTTAAGCTTACGGTTAATTTATCTGACTGAAAATCGGTTGATTGTGTTAAGTTATTACGTCGACATGCTTTGCTTAATTTATTTACATTGCTCTTTTTATCCCCTAGTCTTTGGGGCTGAACCTGGGAGTGCAAAGCCTTATGATGAAAAAGCAAGTTTCATTCAGCAAAGCAAATAAATATTGGACACTTTTCTTACTGGATGTGAGAACGTATTTTGAGAATTTAAGGGGATTGGCAGTCGAAAAGGTTAATACTCACTTTGCCAGAGTACTGTCTGGTTCGGTTTTCGGACAGCTGGATTGTGCATATGCATAAATATGTGTCGTCGTTTGTTAACAGAAATATTTAAATTTTCTGTTTCGTTTTTTTTTAATTACCTACTTTGCTTTTGATGTTTCCTTGACATAAAATCACAGCCAAACACCCCAAGAAATTAAACAAGAATAAAAAACTACAAACAATCGCATGATTAAAGAACACAAAAGTAAATTAACGAATACAAAAGTAAATTAACGAATACAAAAGTAAGTTAACGAACTAACAGTGAACAACGATCAATAGATCGAAAGAACGAACGAACAAACGAATATCTAACAAAGAATAAAAATGCAATATACATGGACACAGCACGTATACCTAATATGACTGTATAAATTTAATAATAATATTTTATTTATCTCACATTTAATTTATTAATAACAGTTTATATATGGTGATGAACTCTATTGAGCTTTCTGGATAGAAAGGGTTAAAACGATTGTAAGAAACAAATACTTTCTTGTCGCTGACTCATACACAAGGTCTTCGTGTTACATCACATAAACGTCAAACAGTCTCATGAACACACGTATATACACTTACACATATATTAAGTTCACCTTGCGTATACACACACAGTTTAAAGAAACATTGCTATTTTGATGATATTTCTGGGTCCTACAGACGGCATTATTATTTTTGTTTCGAAAGAAATCAAACCACATTAAATACTTTTCGTTGCTATGTTTTACTCCTTGTACAATTATTTCTTCGTGCGACAAAATACAGTACACGCTGTGCCCGTCTCTTTGGATGTTTGTTATTTACAATAATCTGTTCTGTGACAGGCATCGCTTCAAGACAGACACATATCGGTCTGAACGACGTCAGAACTGTCAGCATAACCGCTCATTCTTGGACTTTTACCTGGTGACGTCATACTATCCGTCGCTCCTTTCTCTGAATTATCTTATGAATGACCACTACCTTCGGCACTTGCAAGGTCATTGGACGCATTAACTGTCGCTCCTTTCTCTGAATTATCTTGTGAATGACCACTACCTTCGGGACTTGCAAGGTCATTGGACGCATTAACTGTCGCTCCTTTCTCTGAATTATCTTGTGAATGACCACTACCTTCGGGACTTGCAAGGTCATTGGACGCATTAACTGTCGCTCCTTTCTCTGAATTATCTTGTGAATGACCACTACCTTCGGGACTTGCAAGGTCATTGGACGCATTAACTGTCGCTTCTTTCTCTGAATTATCTTGTGAATGACCACTACCATCGGGACTTGCAAGGTCATTGGACGCATTAACTGTCGCTCCTTTCTCTGAATTATCTTGTGAATGACCACTACCATCGGGACTTGCAAGGTCATTGGACGCATTAACTGTCGCTCCTTTCTCTGAATTATCTTGTAACTTAGCAAGGAAAATCGTCTCCCCATCTCAAGTAGCTAAAATTTTAACAAAACTCGATTTACTCTAGAAATGTATGATCATAAGCAAACATATTTCTAACTGATAAATGCTATTAATATGCTTCGTAGAATTGTTTTACGTAGAATTTAGAAATTTTGCATCCAAATCTGAACGATCACAGTATCAAACTGATAGCAGCTTGCTATACCAGTACTGTATAATCATAGTTATTGTTGTCGGAAGAGTAGTACTGTACAAGAAAGCGAAGAACTAAGATATCTACATATAATTAAAACAATCATTTACTTGTGATGGTGAACCATGGGGCAAATTATGCTCTTGTGTTTCTATTATTTCTAATTCTATATTAATAATCAGTAAGTGATAGTTACTAGTTACGGCTGACCTCTCTGTATCCGATTATGCAGTAAGGGATTGAGGTCAAGTTCATTGATTATGCGCGGGCAGTGGAAATGTATAGAAGGGAGAAGGGTGATAAATTAGCGATTAATAATTTTAAGTCTGATACGACAGGGTCATTAAATAAAGCCTCGCACATGACAATTAATAATACGTGTGTATTGGTAATTATTCTTTTACTGTTGATGCAATGTTAATTCTATTTCCTTTATTTGTGAACTCTCTCATTGTTAGGGAATACACTGTACAGCACTGTACAACACTGTATAATTCATTAATTAACTAATAAAATGCCGAAGATTTAATCGTATATTATTATTCTATTTGAATGCGCAATGCAAGACTGAAGTAAAGAAATACAATGTTCACCTTATACAAACTAGTGAACTATTACTTGTAATCCCATGTGAAGATTTCTATTACGGCCAATTAAAGATGTTATTAATAGTAATGATGTAGGAAGTATTTCATTTAGTATACAGTACGTGATTTTAATATATATGCACACATGTAAACGGACTGAGAGAACGTGAAAGAGAAAGAGAGAAAAGTGAGTGTGTGCATGTGTGTGTGTGTGTGAGTGTGTGTGTGTGTGTGTGTGAGAGAGAGAGAGAGAGAGAGAGAGAGAGAGAGAGAGAGAGAGAGAGAGAGAGAGAGAGTTGGAAAGTTATTTATCAATAAGGCGCCTATAACTTATTACAAAACGAGAATTTTTTTTTTCTGTTATAAATTAAATAGGCACGCAAGCATACATTCACATTCTAAATATTTAAAAGGGGTGTACTTTTTTTATTAAGAGTATTGCAAATTATGCAAAATGATAAATAAACACAACTTGTGTTCTCTTGAACCAAATAATCTCTAAAGTTACATAATAGGAAGGGTACAAATGTAGACGAATGTTTTGACATACATTAGCAATAAGAACACCCTCACACATATATAAATGTTTGGAGAAAGAGAGAGAGAGAAAGAGAGAGAGAGGGAGAGAGAGAAAAGAAAAAGAAGAAAACGAAGACTGTACCGAAATATAAGATCCCAAATGTAGAGATTAACATCCTCGTTGTTTGTAAGCCTTGACGCCTGAAACACAAAATCATTTCAAGTATGTCGATAAATGTGAATAAATAATGACGTCAGATGTTTCTTTCGTCAACGTTGGTCTGATCAGAGCACGTTCTGAATAACACCAGACCAGATTCAAAGATTAGTACTCTCTGGTCCAACAATCTTTATTCCTACTGACTTTTACAGTTCATCATAGATATGAAATAATAAAAAAAGGATAATCAAAAGAATAAACTTATGTAGTGACATTCTCTGTCCAAACTTAGATGGTCCTAAATGTTATACGTACATAAACCGTCAGTGCAGACTTTCAAATGTCAAAGCTTGCATTTACATCTGCCTTCCTTGAAATCATTTTAAATGATAACATTTAGGGGAAAATAATTACCATTTATCTAATATAAATCTGTGACGTCAATAAGACCATAGAGCAGGCAGTCTGAGGAAGGGAACAACACAACCGGAAATATAGCACTAAGATTACAGCAACACAATAGCATTAACGAAACTACATAACCTTACAAGAACGAAATCAGAACATCAAGTAAATACATTACTACGACTACAACAACACAATAGCCTTACTCGAAACTACATACTTAACAAACGAAATCAGAACATCAAGTAAATACATTACTACGACTACAACAACACAATAGCCTTACTCGAAACTATATACTTACAAACGAAATCAGAACATCAAGTAAATATTTGAAAAAATGCAGGGGAAGAAACTACATTTTTGCACGGAAGCTTGTCACGAAATTACCTTTTTCATCTGCAAATATTTCTCTCTCTCTCTCTCTCTCTGTATATGTCTTTCTGTCTGTCTGCCTGCCAGCTTGCATGCCTATCTATCTATCTATCTATCTATCTATCTATCTATCTATCTATCTATCTATCTATCTATCTATCTATCTATCTATCTATCTATCTATCTATCTATCTATCTATCTATCTATCTATCTATCTATCTATCTATCTATCTATCTATCTATCTATCTATCTATCTATCTATCTATCTATCTATCTATCTATCTATCCATCTAACATATTGCACCTATCTTCCTTTAAATGCGATAACATCCAACATATTTCAAAATGTTTATATAAACAAAACCAAATATTTATAATTTTCTTTCCGGTTAAGTTCACGTCGTGAAGAATTGTGCAGATACATTGTAAACAAAATCCATTTTTAAAAGTTCAAAATGTTATAAAGGCCGAATGCAGAATCGCTTGAAATCGCATCCGGCTCGGAAATGACGGTTTCTGAGTCTTATGGTTGTGTGTATGACAATGAGAATTCGCCTAACACATTTTTATGAACGTTGAGAAAGCTGGCGAGATACTGAAAATAATATAATAAAACGTTGACAACTTTACCGTGTTACTTAGAGCAATACAATAAAAAAATCGAAAAGCTGGCAGATACTGAAAACAAAACTATAAAACGTTGATATATCGGGCAGTTAATGAAAACAATACACCAAAAACATTGGCGTACCTGGCAAGATGCTGGAAACCATACAATAAAGCACTTCCAGAGCTGGTTAAGTAATGAAAACATGAAAACGTTGACAGAGCTGATTAAGTAATGAAGACATGGAAACGTTGACAGAGCTGATTAAGTAATGAAAAATGAAAACATTGACAAAGATGGCAGGTAATGAAAGGAATACAAACGTCTGGAAAGCTAGTGAGGTAACGACTGTAAAGTGTAAAGACAGTAAAGTGTTGACAATGCTGGCAGGATATGAAAATAATACAATGAAACGTTAACAAAGCTGACATGTAATGAAAAAAGACAATAAAATGTTGACAGCTGACAAGTAATAAAAACATGACAATAGAACTCTGACAAAGCAGATGAGTTATGGAAAAGAGGACAAGAAAACAATGTCCAGTGTTAGTGTCCAAGTCTGCAGCAAGGAACTTCACCCACCACTGTGGATTGCAGACTCTCATGGTCATGCATGAATCTGTGGTAGATCTTGTGACAAATATGTCTACCTCTTCCTTTATTTGTCACTTGTTTTTATATACTTTTATTTATGAAATAATATTTGTGATAACTTGTGGAGCATTTATATACTTTTATTTATGAAATAATATTTGTGATAACTTGTGGAGCAATTATTGATATTTCTGATATTTATGCAGTAAGAATTGAAAAGTAAATGAAATACACTGCACATTAAGAGAAAACGCTATGCAAATCACAAGAGTTCATCCTAAATGGATAACTAAACATTGCCTGAAGTAATATTATAATAAACAACACTGGTGTCATTCCTGGTAGAATTCGTTTAAGTTCTAGTGAATGCATAAGTCCACCCTTAAATCTTATTATAGAAAAAGACCTATCAAATGATACAAACATTTGTGAGAAGCTAGCCAAGTAAGGCTAACCAATGGCCGTGTACAGGCCAAACGTAGCAGACCAATGGGTGCTAAGGAAATATGGGGGGGGGGGGGAACCCATGCTATGGAAACCTATCTCTTTCCCATCACTGTCGAAGAAATTCTGCATGCAGTAAAATGTGTTTCTATCGTCAGTCTCCATTTTAGTCAGTTTATTAATGCTGTAAATTTCCTAACTTGTAATTTTATGATTTATTTGCAAATAAATAGAAATGTATGTTAAGCTGACTAATAATGTATTTTAATTTTCATATATAACTCTGTGTGCTGTTTATAATTCTAAGATGCCTTTGCTTATTTGCCACAGCAGAAGATGGAGCAAAAGAAGAAACAGCAGCAAAAGACAAAGCAACAGCAGAAGAAGAAGCAGCAATAGTAGAAGAAGAAGCAGAAGAAACAGCAGCAGAAGTTGCAACAGTAGCAGAAGAAGTAGCTGCAGCAAAAGAAGAGCAGCAGAATAAGCAGCAGGAGAAGATGCAGCTGCAGTAAAAGAAGCAACAGCAGCAGAAGAAGAAGCAGCAGGAGAAGAAGCAGCAGCAGAAGAAGAAGCAGCAGAGGAAGCAGCAGGAGAAGACGAAGTAGCAGCAGAAGAAGCAGAAGAAACATCAGAAGAAGAAGCAACAGCAGCAGAAGATGCATGCAACAGTAGCAGAAGAAGCAGCTGCAGCAAAAGAAGCAACAGCAGAAGCAGCAGCAGCAGAAGAAGAAGCAACAGTGGGAGAAGATGTAAATGCCATAAAAGAAGCAGCAGCAGAAGAAGCAACAGCAGAGGAAGCAGCAGCAGAAAAAGCAGCAGCAGAAGAGGCAGAAGAAGCAGAAGAAGAAGAAGAAGAAGAAGAAGAAGAAGAAGAAGAAGAAGAAGAAGAAGAAGAAGAAGAAGAAGAAGCAGCAGCAGCAAAAATCCCTAACAGGAATGTTGATATGGGGTCTCCTCTAATTGGATGGGACAGTCTGTTTTCTTGTTCACTCATTGACAGATGTTACATGACTGACCGTAACTAGTGGCGACCCCTTCCATACCTGGCCACTAAAACTCAGCCTTCACATGTACTAAAATTTTGCCTGGTCTGAGATGGCCAGAAGTGGGTGAACCATGATCCAACTGCAGCATGCTCACTCTATAGCTCAGGGGTACCACCAACCTTGGGCCCTTACAGCTTCTGAATGAGAAGGCTATCCTTCCAGTGAAACTCAACAGTTTTCCCAGAACATGTGAATACATACAAAATTGAGAGTTTAGTCTTCTCACAAAAAAATCTTGAAAGAATCATCTGACAACTCTGCAGTTCTGAGTAGGGTTCTTTCTCCCTCATTGTTAGCTACCATCTATCAGTCAGGAACAATTACCTGTTCTGCCATGACCAAGTCCACTACAACATTTTAATGACATGCCCCACTAACAATGGGTTTGGTTGGGGTCATCACTGTTTCATTTCTGCAAATATTACTAATTACTTCTGGTTCACAATGCATTCTTTCATTTTTTAAATATTATTAATCGCATAGTTTTTGAATAAATACCAAGGCAAATATAACTGATTGTTTGTTGATGCATTAAATTTCCTAGAAAACAGATTTATAATTACTGGATGTAAATTTATATCCAGATGTAGCTTCTTGATCAACTTCCCAGCATCTTTTTTCAAATGTTGTATATTTTCCAGGGCACTAGGCAGTAAGCCTTGAGTTGACTTCAAAGAACTTATTTATTTATTTTCTCACTGGATCATTGTCTTCCTTCAGTGATAGATTTGCTATAAATCTCAATTTGTATGCATTTGTATGCATGGTAACTGAAAATATGAGTAGACAATTATTTCTACAAATTTTGAACTCTGATGCTTATAAGTTCTATGCTAAACTCTTGACATTGTTTCTGGTGAACATATTCATAAATTGATATACTGTATTTATTAATCTGTGGCAATTGTAGGGCTAATAAATACTGTTACAGGAAACTGTAAGTTAAGACACGACTGTAGGAAAGTGTTGAGTTTATAAAAGGAAAAAAACTGGAAATTTAGTGTTGTTTCCCTGATTATATTTTTACAACAACAAAGCAGCCTTTCCTTGTGTTATTTGATTCCCTTGGTTTACTGATTGTAAACGACTATGACCATGGTAGACATGGGAGTCATCTACCAGAGTGTGTAAGTGTAAAGAGTACACTACACTCTGTTGATGTAAGGTGGCAAAGTATGCTGAATACATCAAGGAATTTCAGGTACAAATAAGTTAATGGAAATTGATACAATTGTTGTTCTGCTTGAAGGAGCATGTACAGTGAATGAGTGCCCAGCTAACAAGAGAGAATAAACAGCGAGGCAATACTTTTATAGTGTGAGGAGGAAACACAGAATTGATGTGGTCAATAAACTTTTTTTTGGATACAAGGGTATGACGTTATTGCTCTGAAAACTACATTCGACGTCACATTCAATGACGTTTCACATCACGTGGGTATTCCTAATGCTTAGACTGCACATGACCCTTGATGCAAAAATACTGACAGGTCGAAAAGAGCACTCACTAACTAAAGGGTCAAATAATTCATTCTGCAAAGCTTGTGTTGATAACTAATAATTACAAGTTTGTGATGGTATCTGTGAAATAGTTTGCTGATTGGTTGTCACTTTCATCTCCCCTCCCTCCTTCCCCGGAATCCAAGACAATTTACATAAGGATCAAACACGTCACGTCTATTTAAAATTTCGTATATATGTATATGTGAAATATGCATTCATGAGAAGCGTAGATTTGTGCTCTTTCTCAGTGACTGGGATTTTTAATTGCCACTGGTCAGTACATAGAATAACGCAGTCATTATTTGTCTCAGAAACTCATGTACTAAAGGATTTTATCGAAATTGTACATGATTTATCTTACGGGAGGCTGATACTCCAGGCCCACGCAATTTCAAAGATATACTACAAAATCACGTTGTTTTTTTTGTAAAATAAATCTCTGTTGGTTAGAAGATGACCAAAACGCTAAATGTATTCGAATTTTACTATATGATCTGTGCATATTGCATTTAAATATTTATTTATTTTACTTTTTCTGCTGCTTGAAGTCTTTATGCGTATTATTAAACGTGACCCAGCGAGTAAATACTGAACGCTCGATCATATTGACTTCTTTCTGATCAGCACCAGACCTCGGTTTTCTTGGACATTTCTGTACTGGAATCTTGTGGTCTCTGAGCTCTTTGGTTGTCCGTTGTTCAATATCTTGATGTATTCCGACTGCGATTTGACTTTGGCAATATTTAATTTCAGCTACACTGGCTGATATTAAACAGACTACAACAGGAATGAGTGGTCGAGACAATAAGAATCAACCATGTGATAATAATTTATGTTACGCTAACAGTCGATATTACTTTGAAATACTCGAAACAATTCATGTTTAAACAAAATTTAATTGACGAAAGAAAATACATTTAGGAATGTTCTTGTACCAGTTTTCAATATTTTATATTTAAATTTATTGTAGGATTTGATTTTTAAAAACTTACATCTAGAAACCCCCAAAGTCTTCAAAGTACATTTTAACTCAAGGTGCTTAATTCTTCAAGGTTTGAAATCAAGAAATTGTGTTACCTCCCTTAATACAAACCGATGCGATTACTGTCATGCGACCTCTGGGCACCTCTTTCTTGATGCGTATAAAAAGGAAGGAAAGGAAGGATACAAATACATTATTTAAAATTAAATTTACTTTAATTATGCTTATTTTAGCAAGATGATTTTGAAGCGTAACGAATAAAACAACAGAATTATGCAATTATTTGCATTTTATTTTATAAAGCCTTTACATACATAATGAAATGAACATGGGTTAACGTTGCGAAATCGAAACAAGGCTTCGAAAACCGACGGAGGGCGGTTAATCGTATGCACCAAACTAGGTGCGACCGTTTCACTCCCTTCCGCCAGCCCTCCTGCCCTCCACCTCAGACGCACCGCGAGGCTGTGGGGCTCCCCCAGAAGCAGCCCAAGACTGAGAACATCGTGAAGATAAAAAGTCTATTGCGGCTTCTGGTGAGAGAGAGAGAGTGTAACACACACACACACACACACACACACACACACACTAACATACACATATACACACACACACACACACGCACAAACACAAACACACACATACACACACATACACACAAACACACACACGCGCGAAATCAACCCAGGCTAGAAGTGCTACATTAAATTCAGTCATCGGCAAACTGCAATTGTCGTTAATAACACATTTTGCGTGATTAATGCAGCGTGTGTATATTCATGAATCGAAAAAAAAAATGAATTAGAACTTTACTGAACTGTATTCAAACTGTTCTGTTTCCATCCTTGTTTTATTTTTTTTTTTATGGGGGGTTCTTCCGGTCTGGGCAGTTTTGCGCTTCCAATCCTTGTCGAGAGCTTTATTACTGAGAAAAGCATATATCTAGACTACATAATACATTAACTTTATTGTTCGTGCACCACTTTAGAACAGGGATTTACCAACGTTTGGTACCCATTAGATTTCTAGAACTCTTAAAATGCATTTATTTTATGCGTGATTCTAAGTATACAGAGCAAGCTTGTACACTGCGCCAACGCTTGGAGATTAATTAATTAATTTGATTATGTTGTACAATATATTTGTAAATTTTGATCAATGCTATCTTTCTTATGCTCAGTGTGTATCAGGCTAATGAATATCATTGCAACGTTTGTACGTTGAGAATGTGTGTAAGGGAGAAAGAAGTTTAGGAAGAAATATGCCTGAAACTTAGTGTTGCCCTTAATTTGAATTTTGCAGCACTAAAGGAGTAATAAAAATCCGTCTTTTATTTCTATTTAAAGAGCCCTCGTCCATCTGGTATTATTTATCTGGTATATCTCGTATCTGGTTGTTAACTGGATCGGAGCGTGTGGTAGAAAGTCGTTAGAAAGTCATAATCGTATTAGCGCTAAGCAATTGGCCAGATCAAAGACGTGTCTAACAGACACAGGTGTGATTCCAAGGGTGATAAAAAGGTGATAGTGAATTTGTATCATCACTCAGGACGATTCTCCAGGGTGTGTGCTATGTGAGCACATCCATGATTCCGGAACAGTTAAGTAATGTGCTTAGAAGGGGTAGATTGGAGCACCCCTAAATAAAAAGACAGTGACTTGCTGCAAACTGTGTGATTGTGAACATGTGCCAGAGACAGCTGCCATCTTTGAAAGGGTTATGGACATTGACTATTACTATCTGTCTGAAATTCCATTCTCATTTCTGTGATGAATTAAATCAGTGAATTTTATATATGGTTGAAAAATACTTAGTTAATTTGGGCTCGCTAAATATAGATTAAAGACGGATTTATCTTCTCTTTTGTTAAGATGTTTTGAAGGTAAATGTTTGTAATGTGGAAGAGAGAAAACGTTTACAGCCCCCGCATATTCGCCAATCAGAGAGACGAGTGGTGTTTTCAGAAGAATTATTAATAACATAAATTAAGATTCTCATTACTTATTAGCTATGGAAGATTAATGATAATAATAATCAAAACCATTAACTAGTGTGGCGTTGTTTCACATAAAGCATCCATAAAATAATTTTAAAATATCCAACTAAATCACACAATCGGTTATATTCATAGACTACATTATAACTACTTCCTAAGCATAATACATCTATTTTCTTTTAGATCGATTAATTTTGCTGGATTTTAGGATTAAGGTTCCCTTGGTATACAATTTTGATACATCAATGCAAGAACTATTGCATAAAATAACTTTATTGTCCATCTGCCTGCGTTTTGTGATGTAGAAGTTTTACTACTGTATTTGAGATTTATAATGTGTGGTGAATAGCCTGCATGGAAAGCTGGCTTGCCGGGAAAAATCTTTTAGCCACTCTCTCTTTCTTCTCCAAATTTTTCCACGGTTATTTTGGATACAATTCCTTTATCTACGCTTACAACTTCGTATAAGATCAGTTTATACTGGCACGAGTAAATGCGTTTAGAGTTGAGAGTTAGCGGAAGTCACGCATTTGTTTGTTTTCCGATCAGTAATGAGGTACTCTTTTGATTGTAAGCTTCCCCAAAATCTCGGTTCCCTCTATCCGCAATCCTGCTGAAGTAAGATGCATCCGCAAATACATTTTCGCTTTCTTTCCTGATGATAAAAAGGAAAGATTATATTTATTAATTGCTGATAAAATCGTAGACACATAAATAATATCTACACGTTCATTTACATCTTCACAAGAAATAAATAATTTCTTCATTAAGATATACATTAAAATTGGTATATATTACGACAGCTATTCCATTATGAAAAACTATTACACAATGAAATTGAAATCAAGCAGAGAAAACAGTTGTGATATAGCAGTACTGTATCTGAGTATCAATACAACAATCAAAACTATCTATCTATCTGTCTGTCTATATATTTGGAGGGTGTTCATGTAAGGAAATGGAAGTGTTCTACAATACATATATTGCCATAAAATTTGCAATGTCTATATTTCCCATCATACCATAAAAAATGTATGGAAGAATTATTGTATAATTCTTGTGTCATATAATAATTCTTGTGTCATAAAATCTGTTATGTCGATATTTCCTATTAAGCCGTAGTACCAGTCGTGGGTATATTTATAAATGAATGTACTCAACTTTAGTGTGAAATAGGGAACACGGTAAAAGAGACAATCATTTGTCAACGAATATAAGCGTTATTGCCATTTCTCTGCAATCACAGTTTTCTTTTCATTTAACGTACTGACTGTTCTTGGAGACTCCTAGCAGACATGTGACTAAACAAGAGAAAGGCTCAAGAAGTCGCTCGACAGACCCTCATCGGAATAATTATTTTGTTTCAAGAACAAATTCCTTTGTTAAAATGTCAGCAAAGTGCACAGCAAACGACCCACCGTGTGCTGGCATCGAAAGAAACTAAAGATTTGCAAACTTATGCATAGTGGGTTTTATAAGCAGATATTAAAGTCTCCAAAGGGGACCTATATTTAGACCTTAAAACATATGCATAGTGGGTTTTATAAGCAGATATTAAAGTCTCCACAGAGGACCTATATTTAGACCTTAAAACATATGCATATTGGGTTTTATAAGCAGATATTAAAGTCTCCAAAGGGGACCTTTATTTAGACCTTAAAAGGGAAGACAAATTCAGTGTGCCTTGGCGCTGGCAATTCTGATCTCTACAGTAATAATTATTATTTTGTATTTGAACGTGACATGAAACATGACGTTCTAACTATCACATATCACAGATATCGATGACAAGTAATAGTTTTAGGGAGTAACGTAAACACACGATGTTACATGACATGTGTACACTATGGTGAACCCTCACAACTACACTAGTTGGATTGTAAACGGAAAAGAAAATCTACTAAAATGTTTGCCTGCATTAAAGAGGTACAGATAATTCACATGTTTCAATCAGCCATGCAATTGCTAACATTAAAAAAAAAACAACAACTACAGGTTCATGTGTGAGTCAACTCAAAATGCTTCCAGATTTATCCCACCTGTCCTTTGGAGTATGGTTACATGTGCAGCAGCGTATACAGCACAGAACTGCGAGAAGTGCAGAGACGCCCAGAATGATAACAATCGTCTCAATAAGCCATATTCTTGGCAGTACGTCTGACAAGAAATCGGAAAATAGAAGAACAATGGAAGCATAGAAAACTGTTTCATTTATTCATTCACTCTACGAAACGTGTACACACGGACAAACGCACATTTGAACTAACCAGAAATTGTTAATTTGAATCACTTTTTTGAAAAGAAATTGGGAAGAGCTGGAAACAATCAAGCGTAATTATATACACTATGTAAAAGTGCACAGACAATGTCATTCTTACTACACTGTAAATGTTACACATATGTGTAGTAAACTATGAGACGGTAAGGGTAGAGGGGTAGCTTCCCCACAATTCATTTGTCTTTACGTCCTAGGGAACAAGTCGTTGGTAAATTCATCTAGTAATGCTTGCATCATTTGACTCCATTTTGCAAAGACGATGTTATCGGGTCTCACTACATATACACCGGCACGTGTGCTGCTTGGTCAGCCAATGTGGGTACACTTGTAATAGTCGAATATTTAGCCTACTGAGACTTGTCTATTTGACCAGTTGTGATAGACAGTCGAATATTTAGCCTACTGAGCACTTGTCTATTTGACCAGTTGTGCAATGCTAGCGCACCAAGAATTGTTCAAATTCTCAGCCATTTTCGAGGACATCGATTAAAACCCGCCAAGAACACTCTCAGATTAAACCCTGGTAAAAAGACTTTTATTGAGAAACATCAGTATGCAACTGTCGCACGAATATTTTTTTATTGAACTGTGAATGACGTATGCTTTTTGAGTTAAGTATCTATTTTAGTTCCCACAGAAAGTTAGGGAAAGGAGTTTTGCGCCAAGCACCCTGTGCACCATTTATGCACCACATCAAACATCGAATAAAAGCAATATGACATGGACAAAGCAAACATAAAATGAACAAAACCTACTTAAGATGGGCAAATGAAATGCAAAGTAGACAAACGCCATGCATGAGAGACTGAATACGAAAACAAGAACTGCATAACACAATGGGCAAATGTTTTGCACACTAAACACAAAGTTATACAAAAAGGGCAAAGGTTTTGCACACTAAACACAAAGCTATACATAAAGGGCAAAAGTTTCCTACACTAAACAAAAAGCTATGCACAATGGGCAAATGATTTGCTATGAACAAAGCTATGCAAAAAAAGGTAAACGTTTTGCACAGTAAGTACAAAGCTATTTTAAAAGGGCAAAGGTTTAGCACACTAAGCACAAAACTATACACAAATGGCAAAAGTTTCATACAATAAGCAAAAAACATACATAATCGGCAAACGTTTCGCACACTAAAAGCCTATTGTTAATTATATTTAATATAATGTTAAGTTTTTTGTAGAACTATAATATTGTTATAATTTATATATCTTTTTCTGTCTTTCTTTTACCGACTGTTGGCCCTTTCTGGTTAAAAATTATATATCCGATTGCTTCTGTCATTTTCTGTCTAATTTATGTCTCAGAGTACTAATTTGGACTGTATATTCGTCTGTCTCTGTATCTCCATCTGTCCCATCTGTCTGTATCTGTCTTGTCTATTGTCACGCACGGAAAAATCACTGAAGGTGTCCAAACATCACGCAGTACACAAGAACTAAAACTAAGGAACTATTTCGTTACTAAATATTAAACACACAATATAACATTTAAGCAATCTATTTATAACTTAAGACACTGCCAAGGATATTCTTTGCATATACAGTGTGCAGACGATCAATTATTTTTAATACAAGAGGCAAGCTACATATATGTTTTAACTAGCAAATGAGACATATTTCAGCATACCGATACTTCATTAATCACGAGGCAAGCTACATAAAAGTTTAACCTAGCAAATATTTCAGCATGCCGACACTTCGTTAATCACGAGGAGTAATGGATAACAGGCAAGTTTTCAATTACCATACCAATGTCGACTTGGAAATATTTTCAACCCTAATTACCATACCAATGTCGACTTGGAAATATTTTCAACCCTAATTGTAAAGAAGGAGCGATGTCGATGAAATGACGCACTAACACCATTCTTTTATTATGAATTCCATAGAAATATTACTAAATGACGCACTAACACCATTCTTTTATTATGAATTCCATAGAAATATTACTAAATGACGCACTAACACCATTCTTTTATTATGAATTCCATAGAAATATTACTAAATGTGCGATATGAAGGCTTGTGCCACAGTTTCTCTTCTGAACTGTGAAGACCATACACGATGTGGAAAAGACCAAAAATCGGTTAATAAAGAGAGATGGATATTAAAATGGCATTTATAAAGGTTTGAAAATTGCTTTACTTGACTGAAGTTAAAATTCTGTCCATTTCAATGAGCGTGAATGTTGTGAGTTGTGGAGGAAATGTGTTTTTACCTGGCTTTATGACTTACCTTTTTTTCTTTCTTCATGCAGCCTTTCAGCGTCATTTGGTCTCGTTTTATCTTTAAAGGAGAAAAATAAAATCAGTAATAACAACAACATATGTTAATACGTTACACCTGTCATTATTAAAATTGAGGATTGATTCTATATAGCTCCAAAAAATGGCGACAAAGGCTAAAACTGATCAAGAATACTATCGAAGGAGAGTTTCTTGCCTTGTCAGATAGTCTCGAGTTACAACAATGAAATTCCATTCAGAAGCGCAGTAGACATAAGTGAATTTATTATACCAATTTCCGAAATTAATCAATGAAACGATGTATGGTACATCAAGACAAACATCAGAAAAACACTGGCGTGAAAGATTTAAAACATGTCAAGTTAGTCAAAATACAAATAGCTACCAGAAATAACCCATTTTCCGCACACAATCATGCACTAAACAAAATTTCAAGAAGGGAAAGATCACGAACAGTTCAGAGGATTTCAAACGCCAATTCCCAGGAGTTCATGAAACAACTGAATATTGACCGGATGCCAATCTCTGCCTGGAACGAAGTAAACCAGAAGGAACAGTGACACTGCAATAGTCAATGATCGTATATAGGGATTCAAACATCCCGAAGAACATGGGTTCACCCACTCGGAGTCGCGGAAATAAAATACTCTGGATTTTGAAAGAAGACCTAATCGTGTCATTCCCACATGCAGACAATAGAGTCTAATTTTCAAAAACCAACAATAGAGTCTGATTTTCAACAAAACCAAGAATAGAGTCTAATTTTCAACAAAACCAACAAAAATCAATGTCAGCAATGTTGTTGTTCCAAATGACAGAAAGAGTAAAAGTATGTGAGGAAATAGATTGAAACAAAATTGGATCTTATCTTAGAAATCCAAACTACTGTATCGTGTAAGACCAGATAGGGCACTAGCTGTAGTGGTACCCACATATAAAGTGACTAAGCCGCCCTATCAATATGACATCTATCACTATGATACTTATTTATATGACCTCGACTTATATGGCACCATGTATATTACATCTATCTCCTTGATACCTATACTTATGAAAATCTGACTTTCCTACTGAAGACAGAGCTGAGAACATTGTTCTTAAAATTTATTTGCACAATTCTGCATTTTGTTTTCCTTAACAGGAGGAGACATTAAAAGCCATGTAATCCACGGCCCTAAAACATCAAAATTATGTACGTTATATTAAACTAGGTTCCTTACTTCGTTCTTCAATAGCCTATGACACGTATACAGGGTCTAAATATTAGTGATGAGACCTAATGACAATTTATGGGAAGATCACACACGACATAATAAGTCTACGTGATGACAATATGATATCTAGAGTAAAACATACTTATGACACAAAGACATCTAGAGTAAAACATACTTATGACACAAAGACATCTAGAGTAAAACATACTTATGACACAAAGATATCTAAAGTAAAACATACTTAAGACGACACAAAGATATCTAGAGTAAAATATACTTATGACATAAAGACATCTAGAATAAAACATACTTATGACACAAAGACATCCATTGCCGAACTCTGTTCCGACAGAATTTGACACAGAGCACTTGAAACATGTGTTGTTGTCGGTCTTTATTTCCGTGTTTTTCACAGTCAGTTTCCGCTTGTCAGAACTAAATACGTATTTCTCAGAGTCTGAAAAACACAAGGTTGTCCATTACTAACTTCTTATTTATCTGTCATTTATCTACATTTCCATCAATGTACTTATCACCCTAAATGGCTCGCTTCGAATATTTACATATGCACATAATGTATATCAATTTGGAGAAAGAGAGAAGAGATGGTGGAGGGGGGAGTTTTACGTTATGAAAAATAATTCATCTGCGACGTTACACATCGTTCTCTGTCAGTCATAAGATTCTTAAATTCACAAATAGGTCATTATGCGCATTGTCTCACCACGTTCCACGGTCAAGTTGTTAGTCCCATTAATGTACCACTCTGGAATGTCAGGAGGATTTTCTCCCTTGGCGGACCGGGCCATGCATGTAAACGTAGCATCTTCGCCCTCTGGTGTCGTCTGGTTTTTTAACGGCTTTTCCCAAATAGGTGTCGCTGGAGTGGAAACAATTATATACAGTTTACAGGTATTCATTCTCTTTTCCAAATGGTATTAATCTCATTTAACTTGTTGACTTCTCACTGCCATAGTAATTTCACATTAAGTACAAAATAATGCAAATCTAAGATAAAAATAAAAATAAATGTGCACAAATACAATACAAGCATAAAAATTGAATTTACCTTAGTAAAATGAAAAAGAATAAAATAGAACTTGTCCAATCTCCATATCAGCAGATATCAAAAGAACTTCTTACCAGCATGAACGTCATCACGAATCAACCATCAATGACAAAGTCCATAATTATTTCTCTCCTAAGCCACGTCATCACGAACAAACCGTCAATGACAAAGTCCATAATTATTTCTCTCCTATGGTCAAGTGTTCATAATGGGAACCAATGTTGTCGTTGCACAATGAAGGCAATCGCATGAAAACTACACGTTACAACATATATCTTTAAATACAATTTTATGAATGAAAGATTCTCATAATGTAAATTTTATATCAACTGTGACAGCAATAAAAGAATATATAATTAAACTATGAAGACAAGAATACAAAATATACAAAAATGAAATTAAATGGATTATACCAAACTTAACCTACATGTATTAAGCCAGCAAAGTCAAGGTTCTATCTTAAGCAGTGCAATCCTAGTAAATATCATAGGCAGTATGAGAAAAAGCATCTTAAGATATTTGAGCCAATAAACATTTTAAACAGTGAGAGCCAAATAAACATCACAAGGGTTGTGAACCAAATTAATATCCTAAGGAGTGTGAGCCAAATAAGCACCAAAATTACAATATGAACCAAATAATCACCAAAAGACATGAGCCAAATAAATACCAAAAGATAGTGTGAGACAAATAAGAAACAAGGACAGTGTGAGCCAATAAACATCGTAAGCAATGTATCAATAAATATAAGTGGCTGGAGTCTAACAGACATCTTAAGTAGTATGAGCCAAATTAATATATTTAAGCATTGTGAGCCTAGTAAATATTTTAATCAGTGTGAACCAAATAAACAACGTGTATAGTGTGAGCCAATACAAATCAAAAGCAGAAATAGCCAAATAAATATCTTCAAGCATTTGAGAAAAATAAGCAAAATACACATCTTACAGAAGTGCAACCAAATAAATATAACTTGCATGTTTAAGAAATGTGAAGCAAACAAACAATACTTACATATCCGATGAGTGTGATTGAATAAATAAATAATATTGTCCAAGCAATGAAACCAAACTTACATTTTCAAGAGTAACCAGGTTAAACCAATAACACTTTCCGGCAGTGAAAGCCAATAAATTAAAAAATGAAGATATTCATACAGAAAACCATTTATGCAAATGTGGAAGATCAATTATGAAAACTTAAATCTTCTTAATATTCCGCAGCCAACAAATGACTTTGGAGAAAACTTGCTGCCCAAATGTGCCCAGATGTACAGACGGATCTAGATCTAAGTGTGTCTTTTAGCATTAAGAAAATATTCTGCTATACCAAACGTACACGTTACGTTCAAGAACATCCGACCGTCTGCTGTACCCAAATGATTGGTGCCACGACACCTGTAAATTTGCTCGTCCTCTTCTTGGACCATGTCAATTGATAATACTTGTCCCCCATTTTTGATTTGATGGCGGCCATCCAATACTATGTCCGCCTCAGAATCATCGAGCCATGTGATTACAACCGCGCTGTGGATGACAACAATAATCTTGCAAGTATGGTTGTAATTGATTAGTACTGCAAATCAATAATAATGATTAAGGTTTTGATTTTGAAATTAATTGAAACCGTCGAACCAAGAACGTGTTGAATGATATGTTGAATGGCAAAGGTTTTGAGTAATTATGCAGGGACCATTTAAGTTTGCGAATTCTTAACTACCAAAATGTTATTAACAATTAAAAAAAAAGAAAATTAAAACATCAAGATATATATATGCAATATTCACACATATAATCTCATTAAGTAATATCTCATATACTAAAGAGATATTATTGCTAATGCTAGAGAAAGATAATTTATCAATGCAGATTACTCTTTGAGTGCAAGCTTTTTGTGACGATGGCCCAAATGAATGCAAGTAGCGATGCTATTTGTCACAAGATGTGTGTCACTATAATGATACTAGACGTCACAAGACAGACAAAAAGTAACTACAGCAGAAGCTTCTTTCCCAGTTACACTCTTTCACGCAGAAATATTCAGGTAACAATGAAATCTAAAAGATGAACATAGGTAGATGAACATTCTTATAAAAGTTATAGCAAAAATTAAATTACATTACATCACCGACATATTATCAGAGGTTCCTTATAGAATGTTTTTTTCAGGCAAATCTTTTATTTAAAATTACGTTCAGTTGAAATATCCCTCACATAAAGAGTAGTATTTAATTTCAATTCTGGACATAATAATAACACGTGAAACCAAACACTAACCAATGAACCATATTGTTGTGACACGTGAGTCTGTGATCTAGATCATAGTTCATGCTGTGTTGTGACACGTGAGTCTCTGGTCTAGATAATAAGTTCATGCTGTGTTGTGACACGCGAGTCTCTTGTTTAGATCATAAGTTCATGCAGTATTGTGACACGTGAGTCTCTGGTCTAGATCATTCGTTCATACAGTGTGGTGACACGTGAGTCTCTGGTCTAGACTCTAGATCATAAGTTCATGGTGTATTGTGACACGCGAGTCTGTGGTCTAGATCAAAAGTTCATGGTGTATTGTGACACGCGAGTCTGTGGTCTAGATCAAAAGTTCATGCTGTGTTGTGACACGCGAGTCTGTGGTCTAGATCAAAAGTTCATGGTGTATTGTGACACGCGAGTCTGTGGTCTAGATCAAAAGTTCATGCTGTGTTGTGACACGCGAGTCTGTGGTCTAGATCAAAAGTTCATGCTGTGTTGTGACACGCGAGTCATTGGTCTAGATCAAAAGTTCATGCTGTGTTGTGACACGCGAGTCTCTTGTCTAGATCAAAAGTTTATGCAGTTGTAGATCACGGTATACAATTAACGTACACATCTTTTGGGCAAAATTATTGACAAAATATAGTTTTCCGCCATTGTCCACCAGTTATGCATAATTATAATTTGTGTTATATAATAATACCGATATTATAAACTTTCGACTATCATTATACATTTTTGTTCAAGGCAGTTCAAGGAATGAGTGCTAATGAGTGCAGTAAAATACTAAATCGGAGTAAATTATTTGTCACAATGGCGGCATAAGTTTCTGTTGAGTAGAAGAACTAGTACCGATATGAAATTTTCATTACACGGAAAGATTCCTTGAATATTCATTAATAAGGTTTAATACTCAACATCAATACGTTAGACAGAGGGGTTTAAATAATAGGCTATTATATATTGTATGTTTTAATCCCTTAAATTGAAGAACCAGTTCACGATTCTCTGGTCTGACTACCAATATAGTTGTGTTAACTTGAATCTCTTTCTTTTCCCTTCCAAGCATCACGCTTTTCAAATTTTCAAAGGAGTGGGGGGTGGGAATGGATCTGGGCCCGTGTGTCAGGTATTTCACTCACGGACTTCCTTGAATGTTCAAAAATGAAAAAGAAATCTCTCCATTTCACTCGTTCTCTCGAAATCTGTTGTGTGATACCACTATATATATGTCACGTCTGTACAATAAATACCATACTACATATATAATACCATAACTACCACTATATATGTCTGTACAATAAATACCATACTACATATATAATACCATAACTACCACTATATATATATATATGTATGTACAATAAATACCATACTACATATATAATACCATAACTACCACTATTATATACTTAAGTAATTACTCTTTCATTAGCTCTGAAAAAGAACAGTATGCTACTTTCGAATATCGTATACTGATCATTCACTCAAGAAGCACTGCAATATTTTTACACATACTTTATACTGAAGGCACTGTCCAACATTACATACACACTTTAAACTAAAAGCACTCTCCAATATCATTTACATAATCTCCTTGGAAAACACACTTCAGTATTATATATACACTAAAGGCACACTACAATAGTATATACATACTCTCCACTGAAGGTACACTCCAGAACTGCCACCTTGTTGCGAAGCACTGTCAATGATTTTTCAGAACTGATGCTATTCAATTTTGGCGGCATCTGTCTTTCTGTTGGAAAGTATTTGTAATATCATTTTTAAAAAATAATTTTTACTACTACTGTCACAAAATGGCTTATGTAGCCTACACCTACCCCTCCTCTAAAAATAGACTAAACCTAGCTCTTAGAAAGGCTGACTCTTATCCTCTGCTTGGGAACATACCTGAATGTTCCAGGCAGCTCGCTAAAATAACCAAAGTGCAGCTAAGCCACATGAACAAACGTATCAGAAACTCACCTGTAGATAGTTAGTCGAATGCAGCTGATCATTGAGGCAATATGTATTTTGGCTTTCAGTGTTAACAAAGTAATCACTCATTGAGAGAAAAGTTTGATATGAGTAATGCTAATTTAGCCAAAATGTTCCTGATACAGCCTGAAGACGAGTAAAGAAAACTCACACATTGAAGTAATAAATGTATGAAGAATTCACGATGATTATCATCTAAATCAATTAAAACATACTTAGGACTTTAAGGCATCCTCTACTAAGCTCCTTCCCAATGGAATTGGAAACAGAGCACTGGAAGCAGCCGATGTCGGAGTTCTGTTTAACATGACTCACAGTCAGTTCCCGCATGTCCTGGCTGAAGACATACTTCCCTGGGTCTGAAAAATAAACAGAATTACGCTCCGATCTATCTATCTATCTATCTATCTATCTATCTATCTATCTATCTATCTATCTATCTATCTATCTATCTATCTATCTATCTATCTATCTATCTATCTATCTATCTATCTATCTATCTATCTATCTATCTATCTATCTATCTATCTATCTATCTATCTATCTATCTATCTATCTATCTATCTATCTATCTATCTATCTATCTATCTATCTATCTATCTATCTATAAATCACGAAATTCCACTTGGAGAGAGTGACTGATAGAGAGAAAGAGAGATAAGTGTGAATGTGTTTGATTACCTATGTAACGTTTTAATAGTATCGCTTTTGATAAAACTATAAATTAATTAATCATTTGCACGTAGAAATATTTCTAATTTTAACTGTTACTATATCAATGCCTGTTCTTATATACTTACAATTCCATTAAGTTAAAAACCATCAAGAAGAAAAACTTTTAAAAACAAGAAACTACTTAAAAGACTGAGGAATTATATGTACAGCATTATATCTTAAGATATGTATAGAATAACTTGTAAGAGTAGTCTAAATAATTATACTAACAGAATCATTTTTACACATGTCTAAGGTTTGTAAAATTTGAATGAAACAATATTTGCAATTTGAAAAGAAATAACTAAATGGAGGCAAAGTAATTTAGTCACCACGACCAAACAGTAACACATACAATTATTAACTTATCGTACTATTCGTGTTTGACGTCTTTGCTAAACTCAAGAAATATACAATTATTAACTTAGCGTACTATTCGTGTTTGACGTCTTTGCTAAACTCAAGAAATATACAATTATTAACTTAGCGTACCATTCGTGATTGACGTCTTTGCTAAACTCAAGAAATATGAAAATGAATAACATGGCTTAGTATTCATGTTTGATGTCTATACAAACATTTGCTTGCAAAAAATTATTTTACAATTGTCGTTTTCTCTTCCTCCGATAAAATAGCCTATTGAGATATACAATAATAAATGTACCTCGAAAACTAATAAGTGAACGTAATTTATTTATAGAAGAAAATTTATGAATCAATTCTTCCTCTGTCGTAAATACTCTAAACAGATTAACTTTTAAAATCGTCGAACACAAGCAGCACAAATATTTCCATAAATATTATGATCTTTGCTCAGTGAGGAAGTAAGAACAATTACTGAGATATCCACATGTCGGTACATGTTGACTCTGTCAGTTAAAATATTTAATTCACAATACATTAAAGTGACCATTTCTTACCAGCGTTCAAGCTCGAAATTTGTTTTCCATCACGAAACCACTCTGGAGCATTCGGAGGATTCTCTCCCTTGGCAGAGCGAGCAATGCAAGTAAAGGTAGCATTGTCGTCCTCTTGTATCACCAGGTCTTCTAATGACTTTACCCAAATAGGTTTCGCTGAGATTGAAGCAATTAATATAATTTTACATTTATGCATTCTCCTCTACAAATTCTACTTATTCCCCTTAATTAATTGACAGATTCAATTTCATTGCTATAGTGAATTCATAGTAAGCATAAACAAATGAAAACTGATAAGTCAATTCAATGCCACATATATAACAATTAACATAACTTAGTACGATAAAATGAAAAGAAATTTAAAATGCTCCTCGGCCAGTCGAAAGGCACAGCAATCACATGACCTAACGAACATGGAGCCATTATAACGTCAGAAAGATGACCTCTTATTGTCACTGTCCATCAATATTTACACCTTCCCCTCGTGTGGTTAAAGAAACATAAATCTTCCTAGATAAAAGAGAAGACTTCAAAAGTAAATTTACATCAGATTCCACAAATAACTGTCCCGTTATGTAAGTTGGTGATGCACGAAATTAATTTCAAATCATTAATTATATAAAGGAAATCTTAAACGTAATGAATAGGAAACATCACTCAATGTTAAAGGTGATAAATAAAAGGAAACGTAAAGAATGACTGATACATTTTAAAGCAATGATCTATTTAAACCAATATAACAGCTAAAAGCATTAATCCAGAGAAATCAAACTTACATCTTCAAAACATTAAAACGAATAAACCAGTCATTAAACCACTTATATTAATGTTACATATTAAATCACTGCAAGCCAAATAAAATACCAAACTTTTAACTTAAGTACTTTAAGTCAAATAAACCTATCGAGTATCTTATAGCAGTGTGCGTTAAAAGGAACAACATATGTATATATTCAGGCAGTGTAATTCAAAAGGAATCAAATTCATACTCTCACATAGTGCAATCCAAATGAAACCTAACTTACATCTTCAAGCAGATATGCAATTAAACCAATAACTTCTATGGCAGTGTAAACAAAATCAATCTCAATTACAACCCCAGGCAGAGTTAGCTAAATAAACCAAGCGTATGTGTTCATGCAATGCAAATAAACCAGAATTAGATTATTCAACCTAAGTAAACCAAATAAACCAAAACTGGATTATTCAAGCTAAGCAAACCAAATAAACCAGAATTAGATTATTCAAGCTACGTAAACCAAATAAACCAGAATTAGATTATTCAAGCGAACTAAACCAAATAAACAAAATTTAAATCTTCATGCAATTTGGACCAAAATAAAAGTATAACGAACCTGAAAACAAATTCCAGTTAAACTAAATGTACACTGTCAAAAAGTAGTGTAATTAAGCGTTTCTTTCGTCTAGAAAACAGTAGGCTAAATAAGCCTTACACATTTCAGGCAGTGAGCCATTTCAATACAGTCGTTATCTTAACAGACATTTATAGCAAACCTACACGTTACGTTCAAGAATAGCTGACCCTCTGATGTACCCAAAGGGTTAGTACCACGGCATGTATACACTTTTTCATCTTCTTCTTTGACTTTGGTAATTTTTAGCATTGTTCCATTATTTTCGATTTGGTAGTCGTCGCCCGCTATTATTTTCTTGCCAGTGTCATCAAACCACGTGACTGAGGGTGTTTCGCTTCCTGCGGTGCTATACACGACAAAAATAAATTTTATGAGAATAGTGTTACATTAATCAATGATTCATTCATTCAGTGAGATATTAATTGGAAGTGTATTGGAGCAATTATGCATAGTCTAACTAGTACAATGAATTGTAATATAATTTACAATAATTTTTAAGATATGGAACATCACTTCTCCCTATTATGTTATGAAAGTCGTGCAAGCAATTATGAAACTTATGATCTCATACAGGTAATATGAAATAATTGTGACATAATTAAATAATAAAATAAATAAAAATAGATTGCTACAACTAATTAATAGTGAATCAGTCATCATCTTTAGAGATTTATCCTTTGGAGTCAACTTTTTTGTGGCGTGTAGGGAGAGTGAATGCAACTGCTAGTGATATACATAAGGAAATGGAGATTAGTCACAAACATGACCCGATTAGACGTCACATTACAGACAATAAAATAAGTGTAACATAAGTTTATTTCATACTTTCACTGTCTCACGTCATAAAATGTTTTAAAAAGCAAAAAGAAACAAACATATTTTCCGATTCGATAGTTATGCAAGAAACATAAACTAGTTTTCAAAGGCTGTCAGCAAAGTTTCTTCAACATTAAAGGCACTTTACTAAAGCAGAGTTACGACACCCTTGTTCTATTAATATCCAACTGTCTTTGGTAATTTATTTTATAATAATTCATGTGAAAGACAAGAAACATTCTGATACACTTTGTAACCAATCATACCTTTCTACTGGTATTCACATTGTATCTGGAGTGATAAAGTGTATGCTACTTTCAAGATTGTGTATCCACTTTAATGTTTAAAAAATACTTAAGTTTTCGTATGCACTTGTAAGGTAAATATATCTTAATTTCTGGTATCTACTTTAATGTGTGGAGAAACCTTAAAGATTTGGTATTCGCTTTAATGTAAGTGATGAAAACCTACGTTTTTGGTATTCACTTGAATGTGTAAAGAAACCTTAAGTGTTGGTTCTCACTTGAATGTGTAAAGAAACCTTAAGTGTTGGTATTCACTTTATTGTGTAAAGAAACCTTAAGTGTTGGTATTCACTTTATTGTGCAAAGAAACTTAAATTTTGGTATTCACTTTAATGTGTAAAAAAACATTATATAGATTTATTTCGAGAGAGAAAGAGAGAGAGAGAGTGAGAGAGAGAGAGAGAGAGAGAGAGAGAGAGAGAGAGAGAGAGATAGCGAGGGAAAGACCTTCTCCAATATTATGTATACTACCCTATTGTAGGCACACTCCATTATTATATACATACTATCCTCTAAAGATACACTCCATTATTATATACATACTATCCTCTAAAGATACACTCCATTATTATATACATACTATCCTCTAAAGATACACTCCATTATTATATACATACTATCCGCTAAAGATACACTCCATTATTATATACATACTATCCTCTAAAGATACACTCCATTATTATATACATACTATCCGCTAAAGATACACTCCAAAACTGCAGTTGTGTTGATTAAAACAGTCAAAGAATCTTTGGCAGTGCTGTTAATCAACATCGGCAATGACTCAGTTCCTGTTGGCAAGAATTCATAAAGTTTTGAATACTTTGCAAAAAGAATAATAAATAATCTATGACTATTTATTTAATCTGTATGAAAGTTCTCCACGCTTTAATGTAACAACCTATTCAAAATACATATAAACACATGCCATGAAAACGATAATAAATGCAATAATACGTGCAAACAAATCGATGTACACCCGAATAACCTTTTTGTGTGTGGATTGTATGTGTATGTGTGTTTCTGTGTTTGTGGCAGAGTAAATTTACATGTCCCTATTTCTAAACTTAATTTTTATATAAATTGTTAAATTGTCGAATCAACCTGACCTTGGGCACTCCTTATGATGTATATTTGTGTCAGAGTTGGAGTAAACACGAGTTGAGAATACTGTTGAAATTGCTGATGCAATACAAACCAGTTCCAACAGGATGAGTTGTTTTTATGATTCAATGGTTAAGATTTGTGAGAATGACAAGAACCAATTGGTTTAGATAAAAACTTTACATGCTGTACATAATTCTGTTGTCTGATCACTTGACTTTGTGTGGCATGAAATCTGGTCATGAAAAGGGCAATTAGCTTAATGGTGAGTTAACTGACTGATTGAAAGAGAATGGATTTAGAAATGTTTCATGCATTTTTGCTATTGTATGTTATACTTGTGTTTTATGTAGAGAGGTAAGGGTAGACTATTATTTCTACAAATTGTGAACTATGATGCTTATATGTGATAGGTTAAACATTTGACATTGTTTCTAGCGAAACTGCTCTTAACACTGATATATTGTATTTATTATTCTTGTATGCGTGTATTGGGCTAATAAATACTGTTGCAGGAATCTGTAAGTTGAGACTTGTATGTAAGAAAGAATAGAGTTAAAAAGGGATAAACTATAAACTTGCAGGAAACTGTAAGTTGAGACTTGTATGTAAGAAAGCATGTAATTGTAAGGGATACACTACACTTCATTGATGTATGGTGGCAAAGTATGCTGACTGATAAGATTTGTATTGGCACTATTGTTGAATCGAGTATTAGGATATAACACAATATAAAAATATAAAAAAAAATATTTGAACATGGTTTAATGGAAATAGTAATGTCAAGTAATATTTTTCATTGTGTTTGTTATATGTATATTTGATTGTTCATTTAATAAATTTATTGTTAAATTTATTGACCTTCTTACACATATTGATAACCTTGTGTTGGAGAAGAAAGTGGGTGGATGGGGACTAGCTAAATATAGATTAACGTTGGATATGTTTTCTCCTTTAGTAAAACGTTTTCCATGTACGGAAATATTGTGTGACGTTAAATGTTTGTCTTTAATGTTGTAGAAGAGAGAAAACGTTTACTGCTCCCGCATGTCCGCAAAGTAAGAGAAGAGTGTTGTCTTCTGGAGAATTATTAATAACATAAATTATGATTATCATCACTTGTAATTAGTTAGGGACGATTAATTAATTAATAATAATAACTATTAAGTAGGTGACGTTGTCGTCACAGTATGTATGTACATGTGTTTGATTGTGTGTATGTGATTCTTTCGTGTTCACGCTTGGTGTCATCACTTCACACGTTTGACTGATCTCAAGTCCGTCGTTTTGATGTTATCAGTTAGACATTTGTCAGTTATCAGTTAGACATTTGTCATGTCCTGAAGACAAAGTTCGCTACCACAGTCGCCCCGCCTGCCCCTCCTCCAAATCACAATTCTTTCTCAATCAGTCAGTTAACTCGCCATTAAGAAAATGACCACCTTTCATGATGAAACTCGGCCACACCAAATTCAAAGTGATTAGAAAGTAAAACTTTTTTCAACAGGTAAACTTTGATCTCAGTCTATTGGCAGGTCTCATTCTTGTAAATCTTAACCATTGGATAATAAAAAACTACTCATCCACCTAAAACTGGTTTTTATCATATCAATATGTTTTTCTAGCATATTTTCCACCTAAAGTGTTTACCTCCAGCTTTGACACTTAAAAATATCAGCATAAGCAGTGCCCAAGGTCGGTTCACTTTGACATTTCACAATTTATATAACAACTAAGATTAGAAATAGGGATAAACAAATTTAATTTGCCTCAATATCATTATGCATGCTGATATAATTCAAACTATAATATATATTCTTTTCGTTATGCATCTGTTCTGACCATTTTCTTCACAGACCACCAGATTTCCTTTAACTCAGATTCTTTTTTTTCATAATGACCTAAATCCAGATTAAGAAAAGAGTAAATAAATATATTATTTTCAGTAATGACCTAAATCCAGATTAAGAAAAGAGTAAATAAATATATTATTTTCAGTAATGACCTAAATCCAGATTAAGAAAAGAGTAAATAAATATATTATTTCACAATGACGTTGAAAGACCGAAGGAAATAGATTTAAATTAATTGTCATTAAGCAATAAATGAGTGAGAGAAAAATATGTACATGTTTTAGATGGGAGGATAACTTACCTCTCTGAGACGCAACAAAGGTAATCAGTCTAATTAGCATATAGATACGTAATGAGACTATTGACAATTTGTCAGACGCCATTCTCACACCTGAAACAAACATATAGATACGTAATGAGACTATTGACAATTTGTCAGACGCCATTCTCACACCTGAAACAAACATATAGATATGTAATGAGACTATTGACAATTTGTCAGACGTCATTCTCACACCTGAAACAAACATATAGATACTTAATGAGACTATTGACAATTTGTCAGACGCCATTCTCACACCTGAAACAAACAGAGGTTTAGACAAAGTCTGCACTCACTCTCTCTGTCACACTCTATCATACACACACACACGCGCGCGCGCGCGCTAATAGACAGACACATATGTAGATACCTGTCTGATGACATCGACACTGAATGTATAGATACCTGTCTGATGACATCGACACTGAATGTATAGATGCATAAATGTCTTAAAATTTCACTCTGAAGAGAAGATAGGACCTTATCTATCTAGTATAGTAGACAACAGATATGGTAAAATATAAAACAAATATTGATTATTTGAAATTGTATTCAATGTGTACATTTATGTAAATACAAAGAAATATCTTCTACACTTATTTATCCTAGAAATCCTTAATAAACGTATCCCTTATTTGTTACCATAAATTCGTCTCCATGTGATCATATCTGCACTTTATTGTGTTGTTAATGTTTTCGTTTTATGTTGATGATATTCTGAACAGTATTTCTTCATGTTTATTGATGTTAGATCTTCAGCTCTGAACTGTACAAGGGTTGAGTATTCATTTTTAATTATTTCAGTTCTATAAGATCCTCTGACTAAACACCTCCCCATTGTGATTACATGGTTCGCTTCCCGTCTTCAGGTGTGTGTGTGTGTGTGTGTGTGTGTGTGTGTGTGTTGTATGATTGATATCGCCCCTTGAAAGAGATCATAATCCTAATCAGTAAACGAGTCCGTTCATTCAATCTCTCTCTCCTCTTCCCTTCTCATCTTAATTTGTATCGCTATTTATTGTTGTTTTGTGATGAGTTTGCCAAATTGATCAGAAAGTATTCCATAGAGAAATACATTTTCTACTCTGTTTGACCCGTACAGAAGGTCTACAGCTAGTAATACAAAATGAAATAAGTCGGTCGGATGGATATAAAGAGAGAGTAACAATGGCAGAAAGAAAGAAAGAAAGAAAGACAGAAAGAAAAGACAGAAAGAAAAGAAAAACGGAAGGAAAGAAAGAGAGTCGGAAAGAAAGACAGACAGAGAGAGAGAGAGAGAGAGAGAGAGAGAGAGAGAGAGAGAGAGAAGTGAACGAAATGAAGGAATGAATAAAACAAAATGAAACGAAGAATGGAAAGAGAGGGAGAAAACAGAATGAATAAACGAGAAAGAGAAAATTAACAAATAAGACTGAACAAAATGATAAATAAGAAACCAGATAAAAATAAATGAAGAAAGTGGAGCGAACGCGAAGATGAAAGAACACTTTCTGACAGGTCATGACGTCATACTTGATCCTGACACGGTTCGAGCTAGCTAGTACAGATGGAGCTTCAGTAATCCAATGTTCAAATCCTGCTGGCAATCATCATTTTGCACAGTGATCACTCAGTGTGTTGGACTGAAAGATTCCAGAGTACAACTACTCGTCTCGTTTAGTGAAGTTTCTGCAAGAAAACAAACATTAGGATAAATCAATTTAAAATCTTAAGTCATTCATCGAAATATATATATATTTTAAATAAAAACCTTCAAAAATATTATATTGACAGTGAAGTCCTAAAAAATATTTAATTTAAAACTCACATTAATGCTGGCTGTTCCGCATACGATAATTTTCCCACTAAACTTATTTTATCTACAAAGTGATGTAGTTGCTGAAGGAAATGAATGTGACGCAATTATTTTGTTATTTCACTCGATATTACGTCATACTCGGGGAAGAAATACATTCATGAAAGGTCCCTAATGTAAATCAGCGAAAAATTACGTGGGCCCTTTTTCGTGCTCATGTGACAGATATGACTTAATACACACCTAGGAGGTGTGCTGACATTAATCAGGTTGATTTGGAACTGGCTTTAGCGAGCGAAATGTAAAAAATAGAACGATTCTGTGATATAATTAATTAGTCTGTGAACAGATACTGTAAAGGAGATATGGCGTGACGTAATCAATGGCGAAAACACTTATGGATCTTTCTTACAGTTTCCTGACCGTTGGAATTTTCTGCTGCAAATGAGACAACAGGGACGGAAGACGAGCCTTACTGTCGTCACATCGAGAGGTCGAAAGAGCACGCTGTCTATGAGAGCTTTGGATGTCAATTGACGTAAGATTTTAAACTTACGAAATAGCGTGTGTCCATGTGTGAAATGTTGTCTCCCTCTCAATATTTGTATTATTTCTTTCTGTCTATTTTTAAGGGAACTTTTATTATTAATCTAATTTAAAAGCCGATCTGCGCTATTACAGAAAAGAACATAATGTCCTCAATGTCCTTCATGGACAGAATAATGTGAACATGCTGAAGAACACACAGGCATGCATGGTAAGCATGATTCTAACCGTATTGCGATGTAAATCTCCTTTGTTAAATATTCAAAATACTGGAAATGTCCAATAATAACATTAGAAATGTCTTCAGATACTAAGAGTACAGGATTTACTGCGAGAATAATTTTCTCTTCCTATCTTTTGTCATTCCAGATTTTTCAGATAACGATCTCTCTCCACGTTTTCGACAGTTTATAGATTTGCAAGTAGGAAACTTTTACAGCACTTGAAATAACAGTAAGGAAATATTGACACGATTGTATTAAATCTTCAAAACCTTTCTTTGTATCTATTCTGTTTCGTTCGTATTCGTCAGTTTATAGATTTAAAAGTAGGAAACATTTACAGCACTTGAAATAACAGTAAGGAAATATTGACATGATTAATTTTCAAAACTTCTTTGCCTGTATTTTTTCGTTTGCATTCGTCTCTGGGAACGTAGTCGAAAGAGGGAAAACGAAAACGTATGAACTTATTCTCAAAACAATGACTTCCCATCTTGTCCGGAAGGAATCTAATTGATTTTTCATACAGTAAAAACAAAAGCGTTTGTCATATCGCGACAAGTTTTACATGTGCGTCTATAGTGGCTAGTTTTATTCTTATTTCAGTGTATGACATATCAGATCGTCGGATATACATAATACATAACGATAACACAGAGGCTTCACTGTCTGGAGAGATTTTACCTCAAGAGGGGATGTAACTCTTCGATCCTATCTGGTCATTCGGGTCAGAAGACTATTCACTGTGGCAAACCGAAATTTCTTCATGTTCACGTTTCTCTTTCAACAATGTAAAGTTTATTCCGGTACTACTGAAAGTAAATGAAACAAGTAGCATATTATTTCTGCAAAAGGATGCTAAACGCATTTACATACTTCCGGGAATGTATTGTTGCCAGTACATATTCTCGCTGAGGGCAAGTTCAAGGTCGTAGTAATGTGGTGCCGCATGTTGCTGCAATTGACATCAAACATATGAATTGCAACGCATGAAAAGATAGACTGTACGTAATGCATTAGAATGCATGAAAAGATAGACTGTACGTAATGCAATAGAATGCATGAAAAGATAGACTGTACGTAATGCATTAGAATGCATGAAAAGATAGACTGTACGTAATGCAATAGAACACATGAAAAAATAGACTGTACGTAATGCAGTAGAACGCATGAAAAAATAGAAAGTACTTAATGAAATACAACGCATGATACAGACTGAATGCATAAAATGAAATTGTTAGTATTATTAATTAATCACTCATAACTAATTACAAGTTATGAGAAACTTAATTTATGTTGTTAATAATTCTCCAGAAGACACCACTCGTCTCTATCATTTGGCGGATATGCGGGCGTGTAAATGTTTTCTCTCTTTCTCAACATTAAAGACAAACATTTACCATCACACAATATAACAAAGGAGAAGGAGAAGATAAATCCGTCTTTTCATCTATATTTTGTGAGCCCCCATCCATCCAACATATGTAAGAGAGTCAATAAATTTAATTTTAAAAATCAATCAAATATACGTATAACAAATACAATAAACAAAAGATTACTAGACACTATATTTTCATGTAACCACTTACAAATAATTAAAATTAATATATAGCCTTATATCCTAACACATAATTCAACAGATAAGTGTCAATACAAATCACAGGATATTTCTTATCAGAGAACAGAGATGGAGTTATTAGTCTCGTGCTTTCATAAAATAGTGACACGTTTATTCTTCATGTTAGTATTGCTAGTCTCACTTGTTTCTCTTGCACATTGTAGAACGTTTATGAGCTGTTATTCTCTCGAAGCTAACCTGGGCGCTCCCCTGTCGTATTAGTTCCCTCAAGCAGAACAGCAGTATAGCAGGTTCCTGTCTTCTTTGTACTAGAAATTCATTGCTATATCCAAACATACTTTGTCAGGATACATCAACAGATTGTAGTGTATTCATTACATTTACACACTGGGGTAGAGACTTATAGCATCTACGATGGTCGTAGCAGTTTATAAATCAGTAAACCGAGATTTTCTGGTGGAAACAGAAAAGACTGCTTCTTCCCTGTCAAATATAATCAAGGAACAAATGTTAAGTTTCCAGTTTATTCGTTTCTAATTCCATTTTTCTTACATTCAAATCTCAACTTACAGTTACCTGCAACAGTATTTATTAGCCTGACACATGTACATGTGTTGAGTTTTAAAAAGGAAAAAAAAAACTGGAATTGGTCCCTGATTATATTTTTACAGTAACAAAGCAGCCTTTCCTTGTGTTATTTGATTCCCCTGGTTTACTGATTGTAAACGAATATGACCGTGGTAGACATGGGAATCATCTACCAGAGTGTGTAAGTGTAAAGAGTATACTAAACTCTGTTGATGTAAGGTGGCAAAGTATGCTGAATACATCAAGGAATTTCAGGTACAAATAAGTTAATGGAAATTGATACAATTGTTGTTCTGCTTGAAGGAGCATGTACAGTGAATGAGTGCCCAGCTAACAAGAGAGAATAAACAGCGAGGCAATACTTTTATAGTGTGAGAAGAAAACACATGGAATTGATGTGGTCAATAATCTTTTTTTGGATACAAGGGTATGACGTTATTGCTCTGAAAACTACATTCGACGTCACATTCAATGACGTTTCACATCACGTGGGTATTCCTAATGTTTAGACTGCACATGAGTCTTGATGAAAAAATATTGACAGGTCGAAAAGAGCACTCACTGACTAAAGGGTCAAATAATTCATTCTGCAAAGCTTGTGTTGATAACTAATAATTACAAGCTTGTGATGATATCTGTGAAATAGTTTGCTGATTGGTTGTCACTTTCATCTCCCCTCCCTCCTTCCCCGGAACCCAAGACAATTTACATAAGGATCAAACACGTCACGTCTATTTAAAATTTCGTATATATGTATATGTGAAATATGCATTCATGAGAAGCGTAGATTTGTGCTCTTTCTCAGAGACTGGGATAATCGCCACTGGTGAGTACATAGAATAATGCAGTCATTATTTGTCTCAGTGACTGGGATAATTGCCACTGGTCAGTACATAGAATAATGCAGTCATTATTTGTCTCAGTGACTGGGATAATTGCCACTGGTCAGTACATAGAATATTGCAGTCATCATTTGTCTCAGAGACTGGGATAATTGCCACTGGTCAGTACATAGAATAATGCAGTCATTATTTGTCTCAGTGACTGGGATAATTGCCACTGGTCAGTACATAGAATAATGCAGTCATTATTTGTCTCAGTGACATGGGATAATTGCCACTGGTCAGTACATAGAATAATGCAGTCATTATTTGTCTCAGAAACTCATGTACTAAAGGTTCTTATCGAAATTGTACATGATTTATCTTACGGGAGGCTGAAGCTCCAGGCCCATGCAATTTCAAAGACATACTACAAAATCACGGTTTTTCTTTGTAAAATAAATCTCTGTTGGTTAGAAGATGACCAAAACGCTAAATGTATTCGAATTTCACTACATGATCTATGCATATTGCATTTAAATATTTAATATTTCATTTTACTTTTTCTGCTGCTTGAAGTCTTTATGCGTATTATTAAACGTGACCCAGCGAGAAATAGATACTGAACGCTCGATCATATTGACTTCTTTCTGATCAGCACCAGACCTCGGTTTTCTTGGACATTTCTGTACTGGAATCTTGTGGTCTCTGAGCTCTTTGGTGGTCCGTTGTTCAATATCTTGATATATTCCGACTGCGATTTGAATTTGGCAATATTTAATTTCAGCTACACTGGCTGATAATAAACAGACTACAACAGGAATGAGTGATCGAGACAATAAGAATCAACCATGCTGATAATAATTTATGTTACGCTAACAGTCGATATTACTTTGAAATACTCGAAACAATTCATGTTTTAACAAAATTTAATTGACGAAAGAAAATACATTTAGGAAAGTTCTTGTACCAGTTTTCAATATTTTATATTTACATTTATTGTAGGATTTGATTTTTAAAATCTTACATCTAGAAACCCCCAAAGTCTTCAAAATACATTTTAACTCAAGGTGCTTAATTCTTCAAGGTTTGAAATCAAGAAAATGTGTTACCTCCCTTAATACAAACCGATGCGATTATTGTCATGTGACCTCTGGGCACCTCTTTCTTGATGGGTATAAAAAGGAAGGAAAGGAAGGATATGATAGCGGAACAACAGGATACAAATACATTATTTAAAATTAAATTTACTTTAATTATGCTTATTTTAGCAAGATGATTTTGAAGCGTAACGAAAAAAACAGAAGTATGCAATTATTTGCATTTTATTTTATAAAGCCTTTACATACATAATAAAATGAATATGGTTTAACGTTGCGAAATCGAAACAAGGCTTCGGAAACCGACGGAGGGCGGTTAATCGTATGCACCAAACTAGGTGCGACCTGTTTCACTCCCTTCCGCCAGCCCTCCTGCCCTCCACCTCAGACGCACCGCGAGGCTGTGGGGCTCCCCCAGAAGCAGCCTAAGACTGAGAACATCGTGAAGATAAAAGGTCTATTGCGGCTTCTGGTGTAAAAGAGTGTAACACACACACACACACACACGCACAAACACGCACAAACACACACATACACGCGCACAAACACGCGCGCTCGCGCACACACACACACACACACACACACACACACACACACACACACGCGCGCGAAATCAACCTAAGCTAGAAGTGCTACATTAAATTCAGTCATCGGCAAACTGCAATTGTCAATAATAACATATTTTGCGTGATTAATGCAGCGTGTGTATATTCATGAATCGAAAAAAAAATGAATTAGAACTTTACTGAACTGTATTCAAACTGTTCTGTCTCCATCCTTGTTTTATTTTTTTTTATGGGGGGTGCTTCCGGTCTGGGCAGTTTTGCGCTTCCAATCCTTGTCGAGAGCTTTATTACTGAGAAAAGCATATATCTAGACTACATAATACATTAACTTTATTGTTCGTGCACCATTTCAGAACAGGGATTTACCAACGTTTGGTACCCATTAGATTTCTAGAACTCTTAAAATGCATTTATTTTATGCGTGATTCTTTGTATACAGAGCAAGCTGGTACACGGCACCAACGCTTGGAGATTAATTAATTAATTTGATTATGTTGTACAATATATTTGTGAATTTTGATCAATGCTATATTTCTTATGCTCAGTGTGTATCAGGCTAACGAATATCATTACAACGTTTGTACGTTGAGAATGTGTGTAAGGGAGAAAGAAGTTTAGGAAGAAATATGCCTGAAAGTGTTGCCCTTAATTTGAATATTGCAGCACTAAAGGAGTAATAAAAATCCGTCTTTTATTTCTATTTAAAGAGCCCTCGTCCATCTGGTATTATTTATCTGGTATATCTCGTATCTGGTTGTTAACTGGATCGGAGCGTGTGGTAGAAGTCGTTAGAAAGTCATAATCGTATTAGCGCTAAGTAATTGGCCAGATCGAAGGCGTGTCTAACAGACACAGGTGTGATTCCAAGGGTGATAAAAAGGTGATAGTAAATTTTTATCATCACTCAGGACGATTCTCCAGGGTGTGCTATGTGAGCACATCAATGATTCCGGAACAGTTAAGTAATGTGCTTAGAAGGGGTATATTGGACCACCCCTAAATAAAAAGACAGTGACTTGCTGCAAACTGTGTGATTGTGAACATGTGCCAGAGACAGCTGCCATCTTTGAAAGGGTTATGGACATTGACTATTACTATCTGTCTGAAATTCCATTCTCATTTCTTTGATGAATTAAATCAGTGAATTTTATATATGGTTGAAAGATACTTGGTGAATTTGGGCTCGCTAAATATAGATTAAAGACGGATTTATCTTCTCTTTTGTTAAGATGTATTCCACATACAGAAATATTGTGAAGGTAAATGTTTGTAATGTGGAAGAGAGAAAACGTTTACAGCCCCCGCATATTCGCCAATCAGAGAGACGAGTGGTGTTTTCAGGAGAATTATTAATAACATAAATTAAGATTCTCATTACTTCTTATTAGCTATGGAAGATTAATGATAATAATAATCAAAACCATTATCTAGTGTGGAGTTGTTTCACATAAAGCATCCATAAAATAATTTTAAAATATCCAACTAAATCACACAATCGGTTATATTCATAGACTACATTATAACTACTTCCTAAGCATGATACATCTATTTTCTTTTAGATCGATTAATTTTGCTGGATTTTAGGATTAAGGTTCCCTTGGTATACAATTTTGATACATCAATGCAAGAACTATTGCATAAAATAACTTTATTGTCCATCTGCCTGCGTTTTGTGATGTAGAGATTTTACTACTGTATTTGAGATTTATAATGTGTGGTGAATGGCCTGCATGGAAAGCTGGCTTGCCGAGAGAAATCTTTTAGCCTCTGTCTCTTTCTTCTCCAACTTTTTCCACGGTCATTTTGGATACAATTCCTTTATCTACGCTTACAACTTCGTGTGAGATCAGTTTATACTGGCACGAGTAAATGTGTTTAGAGTTGAGAGTTAGCGGAAGTCACGCATTTGTTTTTTTTCCGATCAGTAATGAGGTACTCTTTTGATTGGAGGCTTCCCCAAAATCTCGGTTCCCTCTATCCGCAATCCTGTTGAAGTAAGATGCATCCGCAAATACATTTTCGCTTTCTTTCCTGATGATAAAAAGGAAAGAATTATATTTATTAATTGCTGATAAAATCGTAGACACATAAATAATATCTACACGTTCATTTACATCTTCACAAGAAATAAATAATTTCTGCATTAAGATATACATTAAAATTGGTATATATTACGACAGCTATTCCATTATGAAAAACTATTACACAATGAAATTGAAATCAAGCAGAGAAAACAGTTGTGATATAGCAGTACTGTATCTGAGTATCAATACAACAATCAAAACTATCTATCTATCTGTTTGTATATATATTTGGAGGGTGTTCATGTAAGGAAATGGAAGTGTTCTACAATACATATTTTGCCATAAAATTTGCTATGTCTATATTTCCCATCATACCATAAAAAATGTATGGACGAATTATACAATAATTCTTGTGTCATATAATAATTCTTGTGTCATAAAATCTGTTATGTCGATATTTCCTATTAAGCCTTAGTACCAGTCGTGGGCATATTTATAAATGAATGTACTCAACTTTAGTGTGAAATAGGGAACACGGTAAAAGAGACAATCATTTGTCAACGAATATAAGCGTTATTGCCATTTCTCTGCAATCACAGTTTTCTTTTCATTTAACGTACTGACTGTTCTTGGAGACTCCTAGCAGACATGTGACTAAGCGTTATTGCCATTTCTCTGCAATCACAGTTTTCTTTTCATTTAACGTACTGACTGTTCTTGGAGACTCCTAGCAGACATGTGACTAAACAAGAGAAAGGCTCAAGAAGTCGCTCGACAGACCCTCATCGGAATAATTATTTTGTTTCAAGAACAAATTCCTTTGTTAAAATGTCAGCAAAAGTGCACAGCAAACGACCCACCGTGTGCTGGCATCGAAAGAAACTAAAGATTTGCAAACTTAAGCATAGTGGTTTTTATAAGCAGATATTAAAGTCTCCAAAGGGGACCTATATTTAGACCTTAAAACATTTGCATAGTGGGTTTTATAAGCAGATATTAAAGTCTCCAAAGGGGACCTTTATTTAGAGGAGGACAAATTCAGCGTGCCTTGGCGCTGGCAATTCTGATCTCTGCAGTAATTATTATTATTATTATTATTTTGTATTTGAACGTGACATAAACATGACGTTCTAACTATCGATGTTACATGACATATGTACACGATGGAGAAATTTCACAACTACACTAGTTGGATTGTAAACGTAAAAGAAAATCTACTAAAATGTTTGCCTGCATTAAAGAGGTACTGATACATTTCACATGTTTCAATCAGCCATGCAATTGCTAACATAAAAAAAAACAACAACTACAGGTTCATGTGAGAGTCAACTCAAAATGCTTCCAGAGTTATCCCACCTGTCCTTTCGAGTATGGTTACATGTGCAGCAGCGTATACAGCACAGAACTGCGAGAAGTGCAGAGACGCCCAGAAGGATAACAATCGTCTCAATAAGCCATATTCTTGGCAATACGTCTGACAAGAAATCGGAAAATAGAAGAACAATGGAAGCATAGAAAACTGTTTCATTTATTCATTCACTCTACGAAACGTGTACACACGGACAAACGCACATTTGAACTAACAAGAAATTGTTAATTTGAATCACTTAGCACGTGTGTTAGGTCTGTTTGAAAAAAAATTATATATATACATTGGTAAGAGCTGGAAACAATCAGGCGTAATTATATACACTATGTAAAAGTGCACAGACAATGTCATTCTTACTACACTGTAAATGTTACACATATGTGTAGTAAACTATGAGACGGTAAGGGGAGAGGGGTAGCTTCCCCACAATTCATTTGTCTTTACGCCTAAGGGAACAAGTCGTTGGTAAATTCATCTAGTAAGGCTTGCATCATTTGACTCCATTTTGCAAAGACGATGTTATCGGGTCTCACTACACATACACCGGCACGTGTGCAGCTTGGTCTGCCAATGCGGGTACACTTGTAATAGTTGAATATTTAGCCTACTGAGACTTGTCTATTTGACCAGTTGTAATAGACAGTCGAATATTTAGCCTACTGAGCACTAGTCCATTTGACCAGTTGTAATAGACAGTAGAATATTTAGCCTACTGAGCACTTATCTATTTGACCAGTTGTAATAGACAGTCGAATATTTAGCCTACTGAGCACTTGTCTATTTGACCAGTTGTAATAGACAGTCTATTATTTAGCCTACTGAGCACTTGTCTATTTGACCAGTTGTAATAGACAGTAGAATATTTAGCCTACTGAGCACTTGTCTATTTGACCAGTTGTGCAATGCTAGCGCACCAAGAATTGTTCAAATTCTCAGCCATTTTCGAGGACATCGATTAAAACCCTGGTAAAATTACTTTTATTGAGAAACATCAGTATGCAACTATCGCACAACTATTTTTATTGGACTGTGAATGACGTATGCTTTTTGAGTTAAGTATCTATTTTAATTCCCACCGAAACTTAGGGAAAGGAGTTTTGCGCCAAGCACTCTGTGCACCATTTATGCACCACATCAAACATCGAATAAAAGCAATATGACATGGACAAAGCAAACATAAAATGAACAAAACCTACTTAAGATGGACAAATGAAATGCAAAGTAGACAAACGCCAAGCACGAGGGACTGAATACGAAAACAAGAACTGCATAACACAATGGGCAAATGTTTTGCACACTAAACACAAAGTTATACAAAAAGGTCAAAGGTTTTGCACACTAAACACAAAGTTATGCAAAAAGGCAAATGTTTTGCACACTAAACACAAAGTTATACAAAAAGGGCAAAGGTTTTGAACACTAAACACAAAGCTATACATAAAGGGTAAAAGTTTCCTACACTAAAATAAAAAGCTATGCACAATGGGCAAATGATTTGCACACTAAGAACAAAGCAATGCAAAAAATGATAAACGTTTTTCACAGTAAGTACAAAGCTATTTTAAAAGGGCAAAGGTTTAGCACACTAAGCACAAAACTATACACAAATGGCAAAAGTTTCATACAATAAGCAAAAAACATACCTAATCGGCAAACGTTTCGCACACTAAAAGCCTATTGTTAATAATATTTAATATAATGTTAAGTTTTTTTTAGAACTCTAATCTTGTTATAATTTATATATCTTTTTCTGTCTTTCTTTTACCGACTGTTGGCCCTTTCTGGTTAAAAATTATATATCCAATTGCTTCTGTCATTTTCTGTCTAATTTATGTCTCAGAGTACTAACTTGGACTGTATATTCGTCTGTCTCTGTATCTCCATCTGTCCCATCTGTCTGTCTGTCTCTTGTCTATTGTCACGCACTGAGCACTCATTGAAGGTGACCAAACATCACGCAGTACACAAGAACTAAAACTAAGGAGTTATAGCAATCTATTTATAACTTAAGACACTGCCAAGAAGGATATTCTTTGATATACAGTGTGCAGACGATCAATTTTTTAAATACAAGAGGCAAGCTACATATATGTTTTAACTAGCAAATGAGACATATTTCAGCATACCGATACTTCATTAATCACGAGGCAAGCTACATAAAAGTTTAACCTAGCAAATATTTCAGCAAGACGACACTTAGTTAATCACGAGGAGTAATGGATACCAGGCAAGTTTTCAATTACCATACCAATGTCGACTTGGAAATATTTTCAACCCTAATTCTAAAGAAGGAGCGATGTCGATGAAATGACGCACTAACACCATTCTTTTATTATGAATTCCATAGAAATATTACTAAATGACGCACTAACACCATTCTTTTATTATGAATTCCATAGAAATATTACTAAATGACGCACTAACACCATTCTTTTATTATGAATTCCATAGAAATATTACTAAATGACGCACTAACACCATTCTTTTATTATGAATTCCATAGAAATATTACTAAATGACGCACTAACACCATTCTTTTATTATGAATTCCATAGAAATATTATTAAATGTGCGATATGAAGGCTCGTGCCACAGTTTCTCTTCTGAACTGTGAAGACCATATACAATGTGGAAAAGACCAAACATCGGTTAATAAAGAGAGATGGATACTAAAATGGCATTTATAAAGGTTTGAAAATTGCTTTACTTGACTGAAGTTAAAATTCTGTCCATTTCATTGAGCGTGAATGTTGTGAGTTGTGGAGGAAATGTGTTTTTACCTGGCTTTTTGACTTACCTTTTTTTCTTTCTTCATTCAGCCTGTCAGCGTCATTTGGTCTCGTTTTATCTTTAAAGGAGAAAAATAACAATGAGTAATAACAACAACATATGTTAATACGTTACACCTGTCAATATTAAAATTGAGGATTGGTTCTATATAACTCCAAAAAATGGCGACAAAGACTAAAACAGATCAAGAATACTATTGAAGGAGAGTTTCTTGCTTTGTCAAATAGTCTCGAGTTACAACAATAGAGTCTGATTTTCAACAAAACCAACAATAGAGTCTTATTTTCAACAAAACTAACAATAGAGTCTAATTTTCAACAAAACCAACAATAGAGTATAATTTTCAACAAAACCAATAATAGAGTCTTATTTTCAACAAAACTAACAATAGAGTCTAATTTTCAACATAACCAACAAAAATCAATGTCAGCAATGTTGTTGTTCCAAATGACAGAAAGAGTAAAAGTATGTGAGGAAATAGATTGAAACAAAATTGGATCTTATCTTAGAAATCCAAACTACTGTATCGTGTAAGACCAGATAGGGCACTAGCTGTAGTGGTACCCACATATAAAGTGACTAAGCCGCCCTATCAATATGACATCTATCACTATGATACTTATTTATATGACATCTACTTATATGATACCATGTACATTACATCTATCTCCTTGATACCTATACTTATGAAAATCTGACTTTCCTTCTGAAGACAGAGCTGAGAACATTATTCTTAAAATTTATTTGCACAAATCTGCATTTTGTTTTCCTTAACAGGAGGAGACATTAAAAGCCCTGTAATCCACGGCCCTATAACATCAAAATTATGTACGTTATATTAAACTAGGTTCCTTACTTCGCTCTTCATTATCCTATGACACGTATACAGGGTTTTAATATTAGTGATGAGACCTAATGACGAGTTATGGGAAGATCACACACGACATAATGTCTACGTGATGACAATATGATATCTAGAGTAAAACATACTTATGACACAAAACATCTAGAGTACAACATACTTATGACACAAAGACATCTAGAGTAAAACATTCTTATGACACAAAGACATCTAGAATAAAACATACTTATTACACAAAAACATCTAGAGTAAAACATACTTATGACACAAAGACATCTAGAGTAAAACATACTTAAAACACAAAGATATCTAAAGTAAAACATACTTAAGACACAAAGATATCTAAAGTAAAACATACTTAAGACACAAAGATATCTAGAGTAAAACATACTTATGACACAAAGACATCTAGAGTAAAACATACTTAAGACACAAAGATATCTAGAGTAAAACATACTTATGACACAAAAACATCTAGAGTACAACATACTTATGACACAAAGACATCTAGAGTAAAACATTCTTATGACACAAAGACATCTAGAGTAAAACATACTTAAGACACAAAGATATCTAAAGTAAAACATACTTAAAACACAAAGATATCTAGAGTAAAACACACTTATGACACAAAGACATCTAGAGTAAAACATACTTATGACACAAAATGATATCTAAAGTAAAACATACTTAAGACACAAAGACTCTAGAGTAAAACATACTTAAGACACAAATATATCTAAAGTAAAACATACTTATGACACAAAGACATCTAGAGTAAAACATACTTAAGACACAAAGATATCTAGAGTAAAACATACTTATGACACAAAGACATCTAGAGTAAAACATACTTATGACACAAAGACATCCACTGCTGAACTCTGTTCCGACAGAATTTGACACAGAGCACTTGAAACATGTGTTGTTGTCGATCTTTATTTCCGTGTTTTTCACAGTCAGTTTCCTCTTGTCAGAACTAAATACGTATTTCTCAGAGTCTGAAAAACACAAGGTTGTCCATTACTAACTTCTTATTTATCTGTCATTTATCTACATTTCCATCAATGTGCTTATCACCCTAAATGGTCGCTTCGAATATTTACATATGCACAAAATGTATATCAATTTGGAGAAAGAGAGAAGAGATGTGGAGGGGGAAGTTTTACGTTATGAAAAATAATTCATCTGCGACGTTACACATCGTTCTCTGTCAGTCATAAGATTCTTAAATTCACAAATAGGTCATTATGCGCATTGTCTCACCACGTTCCAGGGTCAAGTTGTTAGTCCCATTAATGTACCACTCTGGAGGGTCAGGAGGATTTTCTCCCTTGGCGGACCGGGCCATGCATGTAAACATAGCATCTTCGCCCTCTGGTGTCGTCTGGTTTTTTAACGGCTTTTCCCAAATAGGTGTCGCTGGAGTGGAAAGAATTAATATACAGTTTTCACGTATTCATTCTCTTTTCCAAATGGTACTAATCTCATTTAAATTGTTGACTTCTCACTGCCATAGTAATTTCACATTAAGTACAAAATAATACAAATCTAAAATAAAAATAAAAATAAATGTGCACAAATACAATACAAGCATAAAAATTGAATTTACCTTAGTAAAATAGAAATGAAAAAGAATAAAATAGAAATGAAAAAGAATAAAATAGAACTTGTCCAATCTCCATATCAGCAGATATCAAAAAAATTTCTTACCAGCATGAACGTCATCACGAACAAACCATCAATGACAAAGTCCATAATTATTTCTCTCCTAAGCCCACGTCATCACGAACAAACCATCAATGACAAAGTCCATAATTATTTCTCTCCTATGGTCAAGTGTTCACAATGGGAACCAATGTTGTCGTTGCACAAGTGAAGGCAATCACATGAAAACTACACGTTACAACATATATCTTTAAATACAATTTTATGAATGAAAGATTCTCATAATGTAAATTTTATATCAACTGTGACAGCAATCAAAGAATACATCATTTAACTATGAAGAAAAGAATACAAAATAAACAAAAATGAAATTAAATGGATTATACCAAACTGAAACTACATGTATTAAGCCAGCAAAGTCAAGCTGCTATCTTAAGCAGTGCGATTCTAGTAAATATTATAGGCAGTATGAGACAAAGAAACATCTTAAGATATTTGAGCCAATAAATATTTTAAACAGTGAGAGCCAAATAAACATCACAAGGGTTGTGAAACAAATTAATATCCTAAGGAGTGTGAGCCAAATAAACACCAAAATTACAATATGAGCCAAATAATCACCAAAAGACAACATGAGCCAAATAAATACCAAAAGATAGTGTGAGCCAAATAAGAAACAAGGACTGTGAGCCAATAAACATCGTAAGCAGTGAGAGCCAAATAAACATCGTAAGCAATGTATCAATAAATATAAGTGGATGGAGTCTAACAGACATCTTAAGTAGTATGAGCCAAATTAATATATTTAAGCATTCTGAGCCTAGTAAATATTTTAATCAGTGTGAACCAAATAAACAACGTGTATAGTGTGAGCCAATACAAATCAAAAGCAGAAATAGCCAAATAAATATCTTCAAGCATTTGAGAAAAATAAACAAAATACACATCTTACAGAAGTGCAACGAAATAAATATAACTTGCATGTTTAAGAAATGTGAAGCAAACAAACAATACTTACATATCCGATGAGTGTGATTGAATAAATAAATAATATTGTCTAAGCAATGAAACCAAACTTACATTTTCAAGAGTAACCAGGTTAAACCAATAACACTTTCCGGCAGTGAAAGCCAATAAATTAAAAAAATGAAGATATTCATACAGAAAACCATTTATGCAAATGTGGAAGATCAATTATGAAAACTTAAATCTTCTTAATATTCCGCAGCCAACAAATGACTTTGGAGAAAACTTGCTGCCCAATGTGCCCAGATGCACAGACGGATCAAGTTTAAGTCTGTCTTTCAGCATTAAGAAAATATTCTGCTATACCAAACGTACACGTTACGTTCAAGAACATCCGACCGTCTGCTGTACCCAAATGATTGGTGCCACGACACCTGTAAATTTGCTCGTCCTCCTCTTGGACCATGTCAATTGATAATACTTGTCCCCCATTTTTGATTTGATGGCGGCCATCCAATACTATGTCCGCCTCAGAATCATCGAGCCATGTGATTACAACCGCGCTGTGGATGACAACAATAATCTTGCAAGTATGGTTGTAATTGATTAGTACTGCAAATCAATAATAATGATTAAGGTTTTGATTTTGAAATTAATTGAAACCGTCGAACCAAGAACGTGTTGAATGATATGTTGAATGGCAAAGGTTTTGAGTAATTATGCAGGGACCATTTAAGTTTGCGAATTCTTAACTACCAAAATGTTATTAACAATTAAAAAAAAAGAAACTTAAAACATCAAGATATATATATGCAATATTCACACATATAATCTCATTAAGTAATATCTTATATACTAAAGAGATATTATTGCTAATGCTAGAGAAAGATAATTTGTGACGATGGCCTTAATGAATGCAAGTAGCGATGCTATTTGTCACAAGATGTGTGTCACTATAAAGATACTAGACGTCACAAGACAAACAAAACGTAACTACAGCAGAAGCTTCTTTCCCAGTTACACTCTTTCACGCAGAAATATTCAGGTAACAATGAAATCTAAAAGATGAACATAGGTAGAAGAACATTCTTATAAAAATTATAGCAAAAATTAAATTACATCACCGACATATTATCAGAGGTTCCTTATAGAATGTTTTTTTTCAAGCAAATCTTTTATTTAAAATTACGTTCAGTTGAAATATCCCTCACATAAAGAGTAGTATTTAATTTCAATTCTGGACATAATAATAACACGTGAAACCAAACACTACCCAAGGAACCATATTGTGACACGTGAGTCTGTGGTCTAGATCATAGTTCATGCTGTGTTGTGACACGTGAGTCTCTGGTCTAGATCATAGTTCATGCAGTATTGTGACACGTGAGTCTCTGGTCTAGATCATTCGTTCATACAGTGAGGTGACACGTGAGTCTTTGGTCTAGATCATAAGTTCATGGTGTGTTGTGACACGCGAGTCTGTGGTCTAGATCAAAAGTTCATGCTGTGTTGTGACACGCGAGTCAGTGGTCTAGATCAAAAGTTCATGCTGTGTTGTGACACGCGAGTCATTGGTCTAGATCAAAAGTTTATGCAGTTGTAGATCACGGTATACAATTAACGTACACATCTTTTGGGCAAAATTATTGACGAAATATAGTTTTCCACCATTGTCCACCAGTTATGCATAATTATAATTTGTGTTATATAATAATACCGATATTATAAACTTTCGACTATCATTATATATTTTTGCTCAAGGCAGTTCATGGAATGAGTGCTAATTAGTGCAGTAAAATACTAAATCGGAGTAAATTATTTGTCACAATGGCGGCATAAGTTTCTGTTGAGTAGAAGAACTAGTACCGATATGAAATCTTCATTACACGGAAAGATTCCTTGAATATTCATTAATAAGGTTTAATACTCAACATCAATACGTTAGACAGAGGGGTTATATATTGTATGTTTTAATCCCTTAAATTGAAGAACCAGTTCACGATTCTCTGGTCTGACTACCAATATAGTTGTGTTAACTTGAATCTCTTTCTTTTCCTTTCCAAGCATCACGCTTTTCAAATTTTCAAAGGAGTGGGGTGGGAATGGATCTGGGCCCGTGTGTCAGGTATTTCACTCACGGACTTCCTTGAATGTTCAAAAATGAAAAGAAAATCTCTCCATTTCACTCGTTCTCTCGAAATCCTTTGTGTGATACCCCTATATATATGTCACGTCTGTACAATAAATACCATACTACATATATAATATCATAACTACCACTACATATATATATACATATATATATATATGTCTGTACAATAAATACCATACTACATATATAATACCATAACTACCACTATATATATATATATATATATATATATATATATATATGTCTGTACAATAAATACCATTCTACATATATAATACCATATCTACCAATATATATATATATATATATATGTATGTACAATAAATACCATACTACATATATAATACCATAACTACCATTATTATATACTTAAGTAATTACTCTTTCATTAGGTCTGAAAAAGAACAGTATGCTACTTTCGAATATCGTATACTGATCATTCACTCAAGAAGCACTGCAATATTTGTACACATACTTTATACTGAAGGCACTGTCCAACATTACATACACACTTAAAACTAAAGGCACTCTCCAATATCATTTACATAATATCCTTGGAAAACACACTTCAGTATTATATATACACTAATGGCATACTACAATAGAATATACATACTCTCCACTGAAGGTACACTCCAGAACTGCCACCTTGTTGCGAAGCACTGTCAATGATTTTTCAGAACTGATGTTATTCAATTTTGGCGGCATCTGTCTTTCTGTTGGAAAGTATTTGTAATATCATTTTTAAAAAATAATTTTTACTACTACTGTCACAAAATGGCTTATGTAGCCTACACCTACCCCTCCTCTAAAAATAGACTACACCTAGCTCTTAGAAAGGCAGACTCTTATCCTCTGCTTGTGAACATACCTGAATGTTCCAGGCAGCTCACTAAAATAACCAATCAAAGTGCAGCTAAGCCACATGAACAAACGTATCAGAAACTCACCTGTAGATAGTTAGTCGAATGCAGCTGATCATTGAGGCAATATGTATTTTGGCTTTCAGTGTTAACAAAGTAATCACTCATTGAGAGAAAGGTTTCATATGAGTAATGCTAATTTAGCCAAAATGTTCCTGATACAGCCTGAAGACGAGTAAAGAAAACTCACACATTGAAGTAATAAATGTATGAAGAATTCACGATGCTTATCATCTAAATCAATTAAAACATACTTAGGACTTTAAGGCATCCTTTACTAAGCTCCTTCCCAATGGAATTGGAAACAGAGCACTGGAAGCAGCCGATGTCGGAGTTCTGTTTAACATGACTCACAGTCAGTTCCCGCATGTCCTGGCTGAAGACATACTTCCCTGGGTCTGAAAAATAAACAGAACTACGCTCTGATCTATCTATCTATCTATCTATCTATCTATCTATCTATCTATCTATCTATCTATCTATCTATCTATCTATCTATCTATCTATCTATCTATCTATCTATCTATCTATCTATCTATCTATCTATCTATCTATCTATCTATCTATCTATCTATCTATCTATCTATCTATCTATCTATCTATAAATCACGAAATTCCACTTGGAGAGAGTGACTGATAGAGAGAAAGAGAGATAAGTGTGAATGTGTTTGATTACCTATGTAACGTTTTAATAGTAACGATTTTGATAAAACTATAAATTAATTAATCATTTGCACGTAGAAATATTTCTAATTTTAACTGTTACTATATCATAGCCTGTTCTTATATACTTACAATTCCATTAAGTTAAAAACCATCAAGAAGAAAAACTTTTAAAAACAAGAAACTACTTAAAAGACTGAGGAATTATATGTACAGCATTATATCTTAAGATATGTATAGAATAACTTGTAAGAGTAGTCTAAATAATTATACTAACAGAATCATTTTACACAATTCTAAGGTTTGTAAAATTTGAATGAAACAATATTTGCAATTTGAAAAGAAATAACTAAATGGAGATAAAGTAATTTAGTCACCACGACCAAAGTGTAACACATACAATTATTAACTTAGCGTACTATTCCTGTTTGACGTCTTTGCTAAACTCAAGAAATATACAATTATTAACTTAGCGTACTATTCGTGTTTGACGTCTTTGCTAAACTCAAGAAATATACAATTATTAACTTAGCGTACTATTCGTGTTTGACGTATTTGCTAAACTCAAGAAATATACAATTATTAACTTAGCGTACTATTCGTGTTTGATGTCTTTGCTAAACTCAAGAAATATACAATTATTAACTTAGTGTACTATTCGTGTTTGACGTCTTTGCTAAACTCAAGAAATATGAAAATGAATAACATGGCTTAGTATTCATGTTTGATGTCTATACAAACATTTGCTTGCAATAAATTATTTTACAATTGTCGTTTTCTCTTCCTCCGATAAAATAGCGTATTGAGATATACAATAATAAATGTACCTCGAAGACTAATAAGTGAACGTAATTTATTTATAGAAGAAAATTTATGAATCAATTCTTCCTCTATCGTAAATACTCTAAACAGATTAACCTTTAAAATCGTCGAACACAAGCAGCACAAATATTTCCATAAATATTATGATCTTTGCTCAGTGAGGAAGTAAGAACAATTACTCAGATATCCACATGTCGGTACATTTTGACTCTGTCAGTTAAAATACATTTAATTCACAATACATTAAAATGACCATTTCTTACCAGCGTTCAAGCTCGAAATTTGCTTTCCATCACGAAACCACTCTGGAGCATTCGGAGGATTCTCTCCCTTGGCAGAGCGAGCAATGCAAGTAAAGGTAGCATTGTCGTCCTCTTGTATCACCAGGTCTTCTAATGACTTTACCCAAATAGGTTTCGCTGAGATTGAAGCAATTAATATAATTTTACATTTATGCATTCTCCTCTACAAATTCTACTTATTCCCTTTAAATAATTGACAGATTCAATTTCACTGCTATAGTGATTTCATGGTAAGCATAAACAAATGAAAACTGATCAGTCAATTCAATGCTACACATATAACAATTAATATAACTTAGTACGATAAAATGAAAAGAATTTTAAACTGCTCCTCGGCCAGTCGAAAGGCACAGCAATCACATGACCTAACGAACATAGAGCCCTTATAACGTCAGAAAGATGACCTCTTATTGTAACTGTCCATCATTATTTACACCTTCCACTCGTGTGGTTAAAGAAACATAAATCTTCCTAGATAAAAGAGAAGACTTCAAAAGTAAATTTACATCAGATTCCACAAATAACTGTCCCGTTATGTATGTTGGTGATGCAAGTAATTAATTTTAAATCATTAATTATATAAAGGAAATCCTAAACGTAATGAATAGGAAACATCACTCAATGTTAAAGGTGATAAATAAAAGGAAACGTAAAGAATGACTGATACATCTTAAAGCAATGATCTATTTAAACCAATATAACAGCTAAAGGCATTAAGCCAGATAAATCAAACTTACATCTTCAAAACATTAAAACGAATAAACCAGTTAAAAAACCCACTTATATTAAGGTTACATATCAAATCACTGCAAGCCAAATAAAATACCAAACCTTTAACTTAAGTACTTTAAGTCAAATAAACCGATCGAGTATCTTATAGCAGTGTGCGTTAAAAGGAACAACATATGTATATATTCAGGCAGTTTAATTCAAAAGGAATCAAATTCATACTCTCACATAGTGAAATCCAAATGAAACCTAACTTACATCTTCAAGCAGTTATGCATTTAAACCAATAACTTCTGTGGCAGTGTAAACAAAATCAATCTCATTTAAAACCCCAGGCAGAGTAATCTAAATAAACCTAGCGTATTTGTTCATGCAATGCAAATAAACCAGAATTAGATTATTCAAGCAAAGTAAACCAAATAAACCAGAATTTCATTATTCAAGCTAAGTAAACCAAAGAAACCGGAATTAGATTATTCAAGCTAAGTAAACTAAATAAACCAGAATTATATTATTCAAACTAAGTAAACCAAATGAACAAAATTTAAATCTTCATGCAATTTGGACCAAAATAAAAGTATACACGTACCTTAAAACAAATTCCAGTTAAACTAAAAGTACACTGACAAAAAGTAGTGTAATTAAGCGTTTCTTTCGTATAGAAAACAGTAGGCTAAGTAAGCCTTACACATTTCAGGCAGTGAGCCATTTCAATACAGTCTTTATCTTAACAGACATTTATAGCAAACCTACACGTTACGTTCAAGAATAGCTGACCCTCTGATGTACCCAAACTGTTAGTACCACGGCACGTATACACTTTTTCATCTTCTTCTTTGACTTTGGTAATTTTCAGCATTGTTCCATTATTATCGAGTTGGTAGTCGTCGCCCACTATTATTTTCTTGCCAGTGTCATCAAACCACGTGACTGAGGGTGTTTCGCTTTCTGCGGTGCTATACACGACAGAAATAAATTTTATGAGAATAGTGTTACAATCAATGATTCATTCATTCATTCAGGGAGATATTAATTGGAAGTGTATTGAAGCAATTATGCCTAGTCTAACTAGTACAATGAATTGTAATATCATTTACAATAATTTTTAAGATATGGAACATCACTTGGAGATTAGTCACAAACATGACCCGATTAGACGTCACATTATAGACAATAAAATAAGTGTAACATAAGCTTATTTCATACTATCACGGTCTCACGTCATAAAATGTTTTAAAAAGCAATAAGATACAAACATATTTTCCGTTTCGATAGTTATGAAAGAAACATAAACTAGTTTTCAAAGGCTGTCAGCAAGATTTCGTCAACATTAAAGGCATATTACTATAGCAGAGTTACGACACCCTTGTTCTATTAATATTCAACTGTCTTTGGTAATTTATTTGATAATAATTCAGGTGAAATACAAGAAACATTCTGATACACTTTGTAACCAAACATAACTTTCTACTGGTATTCACATTGTATCTGGAGTGATAAAGTGTATACTACTTTCAAGATTGTGTATCCACTTTAATGTTTAAAAAATACTTAAGTTTTCATATGCACTTGTATGGTAAAGATATCTTAATTTCTGGTATCTACTTTAATGTGTGGAGAAACCTTAAAGATTTGGTATTCGCTTTAATGTAAGTGATGAAAACCTTAGTTTTTGGTATTAACTTGAATGTGTAAAGAAACCTTAAGTGTTGGTATTCACTTTATTGTGCAAAGAAACTTAAATTTTGGTATTCACTTAATGTGTAAAAAAACATTATATAGATATATTGATAGAGAGAGAGAGCGAGAGAGAGAGAGAAGACAGAGAGAGCGAGCGATGGAAAGACCTCCAATATTATGTATACTACCCACTGTAGGAACACTCCATTATTATATACATACTATCCGCTAAAGATACACTCCATTATTATATACATACTATCCGCTAAAGATACACTCCATTATTATATACATACTATCCACTAAAGATACACTCCATTATTATATACATACTATCCTCTAAAGATACACTCCAAATCTGCAGTTGTGTTGATTAAAACAGTCAAAGAATCTTTGGCAGTGCTGTTAATCAACGTCGGCAATGACTCAGTTCCTGTTGGCAAGAATTCATAAAGTTTTGAATACTTTGCAAAAAGAATAATAAATAATCTATGAATATTTATTTAATCTGTATGAAAGTTCTCCACGCTTTAATGTAACATCCTATTCAAAATACATATAAACACACATGCCATGAAAACGATAATAAATGCAATAATACGTGCAAACAAATCGATGTACACCCGAATAACCTTATTGTGTGTGGATTGTATGTGTATGTGTGTTTCTGTGTTTGTGGCAGAGTAAATTTACATATCCCTATTTCTAAACTTAATTGTTATATAAATTGTAAAATTGTCGAATCAACCTAAACTTGGGCACTCCTTATGATGGTATATTTGTGTCAGAGTTGGAGGAAACACGAGTTGAGAATACTGTTGAAATTGCTGATGCAATACAAACCAGTTTCAACTGGATGAGTAGTTTTTATGATTCAATGGTTAAGATTTGTGAGAATGACAAGAACCAATGGGTTTAGATAAAAAGTTTACATGCTGTACACACTTCTGTTGTCTGATCACTTGACTTTGTGTGGCATGAAATCTTACCATGAAAGTGGGCAATTAGCTTAATGATGAGTTAGATGACTGATGGAGAGAGAATGGACTTAGAAATGATTCATGCATTTTTGCTATTGTATGTTATACTTGTGTTTTATGTAGAGAGATAAGGGTAGACTAATATTTCTACAAATTGTGAACTATGATGCTTATATGTGATAGGTTAAACATTTGACATTGTTTCTAGTGAAACTGCTCTTAACACTGATATAATGTATTTATTATTCTGTAGGCGTGTATTGGGCTAATAAATACTGTTGTAGGAAACTGTAAGTTGAGACTTGTATGTAAGAAAGAATGGAGTTAAAAAGGGATAAACGGGAAACTTCGAGTTTGCTCCCTGGTTATATTTTTCAAGGATAAAGAAGCTTTTCCTTGTGATATTTGAATCTATAGTCTACTGATTATAAACCTCTACAACTGTGGTTGGTGCAGCAATCATGTAATTGTCAGGGATACACTACACTCCATTGATGTATGGTGGCAAAGTATGCTGACTACATCGAACAATTAATTACTGGAAATTGCTACTACTGTTCTTCTTGAAGGAGCTTGTTCAGGGAATAAGTGACGTGAAAGAATTACAGTGAATCAGTTATCTGAAAGAATTACAGTGAATCAGTTATCTGAAAGAATAACAGTGAATCAGTTATCTGAAAGAATAACAGTGAATCAGTTATCTGAAAGAATAACAGTGAATCAGTTATCTGAAAGAATAACAGTGAATCAGTTATCTGAAAGAATTACAGTGAATCAGTTATCTGAAAGAATTACAGTGAATCAGTTATCTGAAAGAATTACAGTGAATCAGATATCTGAAAGTATTACAGTGAATCAGTTATCTGAAAGAATTACAGTGAATCAGTTATCTGAAAGAATAACAGTGAATCAGTTATCTGAAAGAATAACAGTGAATCAGTTATCTGAAAGAATAACAGTGAATCAGTTATCTGAAAGAATAACAGTGAATCAGTTATCTGAAAGAATTACAGTGAATCAGTTATCTGAAAGAATTACAGTGAATCAGTTATCTGAAAGAATAACAGTGAATCAGTTATCTGAAAGAATTACAGTGAATCAGTTATCTGAAAGAATTACAGTGAATCAGTTATCTGAAAGAATTACAGTGAATCAGTTATCTGCAGCATGAGGACGGAATCACATGGAATTGACAGTAATAACTGAACAAAAATCTTGTGGTTCTGTTACACACAAAAATCTTGTGGTTCTGTTACACCAAAAATAAAGCATGTGAATGACTATTGAGACAGCACCTAAATCAGAATGAAGTAGAAACTATTATCATTTATCTCTAATAACTCTATTTCTGCTCACTGATAAGAACTATCCTGTGATTTGTATTGGCACTATTGTTGAATTGAGTATTAGGATATAACACTTTATAAATATAAAAAAAAATATTTTAACATGGTTTCATGGAAATATTAATGTCAAGCAATATGTTTCATTGTGTCTGTTATATGTATATTTGATTGTTCATTTAATACATTTATTGTAAAATTTATTGACCTTTTTACACATATTGATAACCTTGTGTTGGAGAAGAAAGTGGGTGGATGGGGACTAGCTAAAATAGATTAATGTTGGATTTGTTTTCTTCTTTAGTAAGACGTTTTCCAGGTACGGAAATATTCTGTGACGGTAAATGTTTGTCCATAATGTTTTAGAAGACAGAAAACGTTTACTGCTTCCACATGTCCGCAAAGTGAGAGAAGAGTGGTGTCTTCTTGAGAATTATTAATAACTTAAATTATGATTATGATCTCATGTAATTAGTTAGTTACGATTAATTAATTAAATAATAATAACTATTAACTAGGTGGCATTGACGTCACAGTATGTATGTTCATGTGTTTGTGTGTGTATATGTGTTTCTGTGTGATTCTTTCGTGTTCACGCTTGGTGTCATCACTTCACGCGTTTGACTGATCTCAAGTCCGTCGTTTTGATGTTATCAATTAGACATTTGTCATGTCCTGAAGTCAGAGTTCGCTACCACAGTTGCCCCCCCTGCCCCGCCCCCCAATCACCATTCTTTCTCAGTCAGTCATCTCGTTAACTCGCCATTAAGAAAATGACCACCTTTCATGATGAAATTCTGCCACACTAAATTCAAAGTGATTAAAAAATAAAACTCTTTTCAACAGGTAAACTTTGATCTCATCCCATTGGCTGGTTTCGTTCTAGTAAATCAATCATTGGAAAATAAAACTACTCATCCAGTTATGACTGGTTTGCATGGCTTCATCAATTTCTAGCATATTCTCAACTCGAGTGTTTACTTCAACTCAGACACTTTCAAAAATAGCGTCATAAGGAGTGCTCAAGGTAGGTTACTCTGACAATTTTAACAATTTACATTTTAAAATAGGGATAGGCAAATTTACTCCACCACAGATGTCACTTAATCTTGGATGTTGGTTTGATGATCAATGAGTTTCAAGCAACACAAGAGCAAAACGACCCATGGGCCAAGGACGTGTGTGTCTGCTAATGAGAATCGCTAAGACCCTAGGTTACACGACAGGTGATCTAAAGCTATGTATTTATAAAGTCACAACTGCGCAGCTTCAGTCAAGTGGTAGACAAACTCTACCAAAGTACTCTAGAGTCAACTAAAAAAATTCAGTGTTCTCTTATAAACTCATTTATAGTTGGCTGATATGAACGAACCAAATAACTACTAATATGCCACAGGACTCAAACTCAAACTCAAACATTCTCATACGACACCTGATAATAAACTTTATATATATATAAACACCAACTGTAAAAATTGAACTATTTGCTATATGTAACCATGCTGTCTTATGTTATATCTTGTTGAATACAATTATTGTTGATACATAGACCTCTCGTGTTAGACTCATGTACCATTTTACTCAATATCCTTGCTGTATGTATTAGAGGGTTTGAGCTATCTTCTAGAACTATTACTCTTATATTCTACATTATCTATCATTCATTCATCTTTCTAAAAAATGTTGCCAAACAGAAGTGTTTTGGTGATTAGCCTAAGGTTATAGGCGGCCCAGTGTGGTGTAAAATTAACACCTTGCCCATCTCCCAGCAAAGCGTCTCAACTATTGACAACCACAATTACCAGAACTTCTACTGCATCTATTATTACTAATGTAAATTATGATTATTATTATTCAGTCTTGTTTCACATTTCCGTTTACTGTAGATTGTGAACCCGGGTCTCGGAATCTTATCAGGATTCAAGGTTTTCCGGAGGATGAGGGCATATGAATTAGGGACTAAAAGGTTCTTCTCAATATGTTTACAGAATTACCACCTGTTCTGAGGACACTATTGACGTCATATACACTATCAGGTTATCATGAAAACAGTGAACAAAATACGCCTATTACTATCATATTCAAAATTCCATTGAGAGAAACGTTTGTTATGAGTAATGCTAATTTAGTCAAACTTTTCTTGATACAGCTTGTAGACGAGTCAAAGAAAACTCACACATTGTATGAAGAATTCACGATGCTTATCATCCAAATCAATTAAAACATACTTAGGACTTTAAGGCATCCTTTACTAAGCTCCTTCCCAATTGAATTCGAAACAGAGCACTGGAAGCAGCCGATGTCGGAGTTCTGTTTCACATGACTCACAGTCAGTTCCCGCATGTCCTGGCTGAAGACATACTTCCCTGGGTCTGAAAAATAAACAGAATTACGCTCCGATCTATCTATCTATCTATCTATCTATCTATCTATCTATCTATCTATCTATCTATCTATCTATCTATCTATCTATCTATCTATCTATCTATCTATCTATCTATCTATCTATCTATCTATCTATCTATCTATCTATCTATCTATCTATCTATCTATCTATCTATCTATCTATCTATCTATCTATCTATCTATCTATCTATCTAACTTATCTATCTATCTATTTATCTATCTATCTATCTATCTATCTATCTATCTATCTATCTATCTATCTATCTATCTATCTATCTATCCTTCTATCTATCCAACTATCTATCTATCTATCTATCTATCTATCTATCTATCTATCTATCTATCTATCTATCTATCTATAAATTACGAAATTCCACTTGGAGAGAGTGACTGATAGAGAGAAAGAGAGATAAGTGTGAATGTGTTTGATTACCTATGTAACGTTTTAATAGTAACGCTTTTGATAAAACTATAAATTAATTAATCATTTGCACGTAGAAATATTTCTAATTTTAACTGTTACTATATCAATGCCTGTTCTTATATATTTACAATTCCATTAAGTTAACAACCAACAAGAAGAAAAACTTTTAAAAACAAGAAACTACTTAAAAGACTGAGGAATTATATGTACAGCATTATATCTTAAGATATGTATAGAATAACTTGTAAGAGTAGTCTTAATAATTATACTAACAGAATTATTTTTACACAATTCTAAGCTTTGTATAATTTGAATGAAACAATATTTGCAAACTTGAAAAGAAATAACTAAATGGAGATAAAGTAATTTAGTCACCACGACCAAACAGTAACACGTACAATTATTAACTTGGCGTACTATTTGTGTTTGACGTCTTTGTTAAACTCAAGAAATATACAATTATTAACTTAGCGTACTATTCGTGTTTGATGTCTTTGCTAAACTCAAGAAATATACAATTATTAACTTGGCGTACTATTCGTGTTTGACGTCTTTGCTAAACTCAAGAAATATACAATTATTAACTTAGCGTACTATTCGTGTTTAACGTCTTTGCTAAACTCAAGAAATATACAATTATTAACTTAGCGTACTATTCGTGTTTGACGTCTTTGTTAAACTCAAGAAATATGCAATTATTAACTTAGCGTACTATTCGTGTTTGACGTCTTTGCTAAACTCAAGAAATATGAAAATGAATAACATGGCTTAGTATTCATGTTTGATGTCTATACAAACATTTGCTTGCAATAAATATTTTACAATTGTCGTTTTCTCTTCCTCCGATAAAATAGCGTATTGAGATATACAATAATAAATGTACCGGGAAAACTAATAAGTGAACGTAATTTATTTATAGAAGAAAATTTATGAATCAATTCTTTCTCTATCGTAAATACTCTAAACAGATTAACCTTTAAAATCGTCGAACACAAGCAGCACAAATATTTCCATAAATATTATGATCTTTGCTCAGTGAAGAAGTAGGAACAATTACTGAGATATCCACATGTTGGTACATGTTGACTCTGTCAGTTAAAATACATTTAATTCACAATACATTAAAGTGATCATTTCTTACCAGCGTTCAAGCTCGAAATTTGTTTCCCATCACGAAACCACTCTGGAGCATTCGGAGGATTCTCTCCCTTGGCAGAGCGAGCAATGCAAGTAAAGATAGCATTGTCGTCCTCTTGTATCACCAGGTCTTCTAATGACTTTACCCAAATAGGTTTCGCTGAGATTGAAGCAATTAATAATATTTTACATTTATGCATTCTCCTCTACAAATTCTACTTATTCCCTTTAAATAATTGACAGATTCAATTTCACTGTTATAGTGATTTCATAATAAGCATAAACAAATGAAAACTGATCAGTTAATTCAATGCTACACATATAACAATTAATATAACTTAGTAAGATAAATTGAAAAGAATTTTAAAATGCTCCTCGGCCAGTCGAAAGGCACGGCAATCACATGACCTAACGAACATGGAGCCATTATAACGTCAGAAAGATGACCTCTTATTGTATCTGTCCATCATTATTTACACCATCCCCTCGTGTGGTTAAAGAAACATAAAGCTTCCTAGATAAAAGAGAAGACTTCAAAAGTAAATTTACATCAGATTCCACAAATAACTGTCCCGTTATGTAAGTTGGTGATGCACGTAATTAATTTCAAATCATTAATTATATAAAGGAAATCTTAAACGCAATGAATAGGAAACATCACTCAATGTTAAAGGTGATAAATAAAAAGAAAAGTAAAGAATGACTGATACATCTTAAAGCAATGATCTATTTAAACCAATATAACAGCTAAAGGCATTAACCCAGAGAAATCAAACTTACATCTTTAAAACATTAAAACGAATAAACCAGTTAAAAAACCACTTATATTAAGGTTACATATCAAATCACTGCAAGCCAAATAAAATACCAAACTTTTAACTTAAGTACTTTAAGTCCAATAAACCAATCGAGTATCTTTTAGCAGTGTGCGTTAAAAGGAACAACATATGTATATATTCAGGCAGTGTAATTCAAAAGGAATCAAATTCATACTCTCACATAGTGAAATCCAAATGAAACCTAACTTACATCTTCAAGCAGTTATGCATTTAAACCAATAACATCTGTGGCAGTGTAAACAAAATCAATCTCAATTACAACCCCAGGCAGAGTAAGCTAAATAAACAAAGCGTATTTGTTCATGCAATGCAAATAAACCAGAATTAGATTATTCAAACTAAGTAAACCAAATAAACAATATGTAAATCTTCATGCAGTTTGGACCAAAATAAAAGTATAACGAACCTGAAAACAAATCCCAGTTAAACTAAAACTACACTGTCAAAAAGTAGTATAATTAAGCGTTTCTTTCGTATAGAAAACAGTAGGCTAAGTAAGCCTTACACATTTCAGGCAGTGAGCCATTTCAATACAGTCTTTATCTTAACAGACATTTATAGCAAACCTACACGTTACGTTCAGGAATAGCTGACCATCTGATGAACCCAAACTGTCAGTACCACGGCATGTATACACTTTTTCATCTTCTTCTTTGACTTTGGTAATTTTCAGCATTCTTCCATTATTATCGAGTTGGTAGTCGTGGCCCGCTATTATTTTCTTGCCAGTGTCATCAAACCACGTGACTGAGGGTGTTTTGCTTTCTCCGGTGCTATACACGACAGAAATAAATTTTATGAGAATAGTGTTACAATCAATGATTCATTCATTCAGTGAGATATTAATTGGAAGTGTATTGAAGCAATTATGCCTAGTCTAACTAGTACGATGAATTGTAATATCATTTACAATATTTTCTAAGATATGAAACAATCACTTCTCTGTATTATGCTATGAAAGGCGTGCAAGCAATTATGAAAATATGATCTCATACAGTTAATATGAAATAATTTTGACATAATTAAATAAGAAAATTAAATAAAAATAGATTGTTACAACTAATTAATGAATCAGTCATCATCTTTAGAGATTTATCCTTTGAAGTCAAATCTTTTGTGGCGTGTAGGGAGAGTGAATGCAACTGCGAGTGATATACATAAGGAAAGGGAGATTAGTCACAAACATGACCCGATTAGACGTCACATTACAGACAATAAAATAAGTGTAACATAAGCTTATTTCATACTCTCACTGTCTCACGTCATAAAATGTTTAAAAAGCAATAAGATACAAACATATTTTCCGTTTCGATAGTTACGCAAGAAAAATAAACTAGTTTTCAAAGGCTGTCAGCAAGGTTTCGTCAACATTAAAGGCACTTTACTATAGCAGAATTACGATACACTTGTTCTATTAATATTCAACTGTCTTTGGTAATTTATTTGATAATAATTCAGGTGAAATACAAGAAACATTCTGATACACTTTGTAACCAAACATAACTTTCTACTAGTATTCACATTGTATCTGGAGTGATAAAGCTTATGCTACTTTCAAGATTGTGTATCCACTTTAATGTTTAATTTAATACTTAAGTTTTCGTATGCACTTGTATGGTAAAGATATCTTAATTTCTGGTATCTACTTTAATGTGTGGAGAAACCTTAAAGAGTTTTGGTATTTGCTTTAATGTAAGTGATGAAAACCTACGTTATTGGTATTCACTTGAATGTGTAAAGAAACATTAAGAGTTGCTACTCACTTGAAAGTGTAAAGAAACCTTAAGTGTTGGTATTCACTTTATTGTGTAAAGAAACCTTAAATTTTGGTATTCACTTTAATGTCTAAAGAAACATTATTTAGATGTATATATCGCATGAGAGAGAGAGAGAGAGAGAGAGAGAGAGAGAGAGAGAGAGAGAGAGAGAGAGAGAGAGAGAGAGGGAGAGAGAGAGCGAGGGAAAGACCTTCTCCAATATTATGTATACTACCCACTGTAGGCACACTCCATTATTATATACATACTATCCTCTAAAGATACACTCCATTATTATGTACATACTATCCTCTAAAGATACACTCCATTATTATATACATACTATTCTCTAAAGATACACTGCATTATTATATACATACTATCCTCTAAAGATACACTCCATTATTAATATACATACTATCATCTAAAGAGACTCTCCATTATTATATACATACTATCCTCTAAAGATACACTCCATTATTATATACATACTATCCTCTAATGATACGCTCCATTATTATATACATACTATCCTCTAAAGATACACTCCATTATTATATACATACTATCCTCTAAAGATACACTCCATTAATATATACATACTATCCTCTAAAGATACACTCCATTATTATATACATACTATCCTCTAAAGATACACTCCATTATTATATACATACCATCCTCTAAAGATACACTCCATTATTATATACATACTATCCTCTAAAGATACACTCCAAAACTGCAGTTGTGTTGATCAAAGAATCTTTGGCAGTGCTGCTAATCAATATCGGTGGCGAAAGAGGTTCTGTTGGCAAGAATTCGTAATGTAGTTTTGAATACTTTGCAAAAAGAATAATAAATAATCTATGACTATTTATTTAATCTGTATGAAAGTTCTGCAAGGTTTAATGTAACAACCTATACAAAATAAATATAAACACATGCCATGAAAACAATAATAAATACAATTATACGTGCAATCAAATTTATGCACATCCAAATAACCCTTTGTGTGTTTATTGTGTGTGTATGTGTATTTATGTGTTCGTGTGTGTTTGTGTGTTTGTGTGTGCATGTGTGTTTTAGTTTGTGGCAGAGTAAATTTACCTATCCCTATTTATAACTTAATTGTTATATAAATTGTTAAATTGTCGAATCAACCTGACCTTGGGCACTCCTTATGATGGTATATTTGTGTCAGAGTTGGAGTAAACACCTAGTTGAGAATATTGTTGAAATTGCTGATGCAATACAAACCCGTTCCAACTGGATGAGTAGTTTTTATAATTCAATGGTTAAGATTTGTGAGAATGAGAACAACCAATGGGGTGAGATAAAAACTTTACATGCTGGACATAATTCTGTTGTCTGATCACTTGACTTTGTGTGGCATGAAATCTGGTCATGAAAGGGGGCAATTAGCTTAATGGTGAGTTAACTGACTGATCGAGAGAGAATGGACTTAGAAATGTTTCATGCATTTTGCTATTGTATGTTATACTTGTGTTTTATGTAGAGAGTTAAGGGTAGACTATTATTTCTACAAATTGTGAACTATGATGCTTATATGTAATAGGCTAAACATTTGACATTGTTTCTAGTGAAACTGCTCTTAACACTGATACATTGTATTTATTATTCTGTTGCAGGAAACTGTAAGTTGAGACTTGTATGTAAGAAAGAATGGAGTTAAAAAGGGATAAACGGGATTTGTTATTTGAATCTATAGGTCTACTGATTATAAACCTCTACAACTGTGGTTGATGCAGCAAGCATATACCGCAGTGTGTAATTGTAAGGGATACACTACACTCCATTGATGTATGGTGGCAAAGTATGCTGACTACATCGAACAATTAATTACTGGAAATTGCTACTACTGTTCTTCTTGAAGGAGCCTGTTCAGGGAATAAGTGACCTGAAAGAATTACAGTGAATCAGGTATCTGAAAGAATTACAGTGAATCAGTTATCTGAAGGAATTACAGTGAATCAGTTACCTGAAAGAATTACAGTGAATCAGTTATCTGAAAGAATTACAGTGAATCAGTTACCTGAAAGAATTACAGTGAATCAGTTATCTGAAAGAATTACAGTGAATCAGTTACCTGAAAGAATTACAGTGAATCAGTTATCTGAAAGAATTACAGTGAATCAGTTACCTGAAAGAATTACAGTGAATCAGTTATCTGAAAGAATTACAGTGAATCAGTTATCTGCAGCATGAGGACGGAATCACAAGGAATTGACAGTAATAACTGAACAAAAATCTTGTGGTTCTGTTACACCAAAAATAAAGCATGTGAATGACTACTGAGACAGCACCTAAATCAGAATTAAGTAGAAACTATTATCATTTGTCTCTAATAACTCTATTTATGCTCATAGATAAGAACTATCCTGTGATTTGTATTGGCACTATTGTTGAATTGAGTATTAGGATATAACACTTTATAAATATAAAAAAATATTTCAACATGGTTTCATGGAAATATTAATGTCAAATAATATTTTTCACTGTGTCTGTTATATGTATATTTGATTGTTCATTTAATAAATTTATTGTTAAATTTATTGACGTTTTAACACATATTGATAACATTGTGTTGGAGAAGAAAGTGGGTGGATGGGGACAAGCTAAATATAGATTAATGTTGGATTTGTTTTCTCCTTTAGTAAAACGTTTTCCAAGTACGGAAATATTGTGTGACGGTAAATGTTTGTCCTTAATGTTGTAGAAGAGAGAAAACGTTTACTGCTTCCACATGTCCGCAAAGTGAGAGAAGAGTGGTGTCTTCTGGAGAATTATTAATAACAGAAATTATGATTATCATCACTTGTAATTAGTTAGGGACGATTATTAATTAATAATAATAACTATTAACTAGGTGGCGTTGACGTCACATTATGTATGTACATGTGTTTGTCTGTGTGTATGTGTTTCTGTGTGATTCTTTCGTGTTCACGCTCGGTGTCATCACTTCTAGCGCGTTTGTCAGTTATCAGTTAGACATATGTCAGCTATCAGTTAGACATTAGTCATGTCCTAAAGTCAGAGTTCGCTATCTTAGCCGCCCCCCTGCCCCTCCCCCGAATCACCATTCTCTCTCAATCAGTCAGTTAACTCGCCACATGGTGAAACTCTGCCACACTAAATTCAAAGTGATTAGAAAATAAATTTTTTTTCAACAGGTAAACTTTGATCTCAGCCCATTGGCAGGTTTCATTCTTGTAAATCGTAACCATTGGATAATAAAAACTACTCATCCACCTAAAACCAGTTTTGATTATATCAATATGTTTCTAGCATATTCTCCACCTAAAGTGTTTACTTCCAACTTTGACACTTAAAAATATCAGCATAAGCAGTGCCCAATGTCGGGTCACTTTGAAATTTAACAATTTATATAACAACTAACTTTAGAAATAGGGATAGGCAAATTAAATTTGCCTCAATATTATTATGCAAGCTGATATAATTCAAACTATAACATATATTATTTTCGTTATGCATCTGTTCTGACCATTTTCTTCACAGACCACCACATTTCCTTTAACTCAGATTCATTTTTTCTATAATGACCTAAAACCAGATTAAGAAAAGAGTAAATAAATATATAATTTCACAATGACGTTGAAAGAACGAAGGAAAATAAATTTAAATTAATTGTCATTAAGCAATAATGAGTGAGAGAAAAATATGTACACGTTTTAGATGGGAGGATAACTTACTTCTCTGAGTCGCAACAAAGGTAATCAGTCTAATTAGCATATAGATACGTAATGAGACTATTGACAATTTGTCAGACGCCATTCTCACACCTGAAACAAACATATAGATACGTAATGAGACTATTGACAATTTGTCAGACGCCATTCTCACACCTGAAACAAAGAGAGGTTTAGACAATGCCTGCACTCACTCTCTCTGTCACACTCTATTATACACACGCGCGCGCGCGCGCCCAAATAGACAGACACACATAATATACACGCATAAATGTATTCAAATAAACATATTTTATGAATGTGTAAATTCATATATGCAAATAGCGTAATGTGTGAAATTAAAAATAAATGCGATATGATAAAAACGGAAACAAAAGTCTCCAGAAAAATCAATGATGCGTGAGAAGGATTAATCTGCAGCTATACGGATAACTAACTAACCTGCCAGCCAAAGGTGTCAGGTTTTAGGGGCGGGGACTTTGAATCACTTTGAAAGCCGAAGAGTAACAAGTTTGATTGGGGTCTACGACGAGATACACGAATTGCTACCAAGGGAAGTAAGATATCTTCTGAGTCCTTTTGGCTCTGAGCCAAGTTTTCATTCCAATTCCAATGTTGGGGTGGTGGTGGTGAGTGGAGTCATAGGATCTGTTCTTTGGTGCTCTACACATTACTACCTTCAATTATACTGTTGACAATTAAGTGAAATATCACAGACGTTTGGAATCCACCAAACAGACTTTTGCAGTCAAGAAAATGTTTAGCTACTTTTCTCGGGACATTCACACTGAATGTATAAATATTCAGGACATTCACATTGAAAGTAGATACTTGTCTCAGGACATTCACATTGAAAGCAGATACTTGTCTCAGGACGTGACTATAGAGACTTGTCTCTGGACATTTAAGTTGAATGTATAGATCATTTTCTCAGGACATCGACACTGAATGCATACATATTTGTCTCAGGACATCGACACTGAATGTATAGATACCTGTCTGATGACATCGACACTGAATGTATAGATACTTGTCTCAGGAAATCAACACTGAATGTATAGATGCATACGTATCTCAGAACATCACATTAAAGAGAAGATATGACCTTTTCTACCTAGTATAACAGACAACAGATATGGCAAAATATAAAATAAATATTGATTTTTTGAAATTGCATTCACTGTGTACATTTATGTAAATACAAAAAATATCTTCTACACTTATTTATCCTAGAAATCCTTAATAAACGTATCCCTTATTTGTTACCATAAATTCGTCTCCATGTGATCATATCTGCACTTTATTGTGTTGTTAATGTTTTCGTTTTATGTTGATGATATTCTGAACAGTATTTCTTCATGTTTATTGATGTAAGATCTTCAGCTCTGAACTGTACAAGGGTTGAGTATTAATTTTTAATTATTCCAGTTCTATAAGATCCTCTGACTAAACACCTCCCCATTGTGATTACATGGTTCGCTTCCCGTCTTCAGGTGTGTGTGTGTGTGTGTGTGTGTGTGTGTGTGTGTGTGTGTGTGTGTTGTATGATTGATATCGCCCCTTCAAAGAGATCATAATCCTAATCAGTAAACGAATCCGTTCATTCAATCTCTCCTCTTCCCTTCTCATCTTAATTTGCATCGCTATTTATTGTTGTTTTGTGATTGATTTGTATTGCCAAATTGATCAGAAAGTATTCCATAGAGAAATACATGTTCTACTCTGTTTGACCTGTACAGAAGGTCTACAGCTAGCAATACAAAATGAAATATGTCGGATGAATATAAAGAGAGATTACAATGACAGAAAAAGAGAAAGAAAGAAAGAAAGAAAGAAAGAAAGAAAGAAAAGACAGAAAGAAAAGAAAGACGGAAAGAAAGAAAGAAAGTCAGAAAGAAAGAAAGAGAGAGAGAGAGAAAGAAAGAAGTGAATGAAATGAAGGAATGAATAAAACAAAATGAAACGAAGAATGGAAAGAGAGGGAGAAAACAGAATGAATAAACGAGAAAGAGAAAAATTAACAAAAAAATAAGACTGAATGATAAATAAGAAACCAAATAATAAAGTGGAGCGAACGCGAAGATGAAAGAATGAAAAAAAAATATTGATTGAATGAAAGAACACTTTTTGACAGGTCATGACGTCATACTTGATCCTGACACGGTTCGAGCTAGCTAGTACAAATGGAGCTTCAGTAATCCAATGTTCAAATCCTGCTGGCAATCATCATTTTGCACAGTGATCACTCAGTATGTTGGACTGAAAAATTCCAGAGTATAACTACTCGTCTCGTTCAGTGAAGTTTCTACAAGAAAACAAACATTAGGATAAATCAATTTAAAATCTTAAGTCAATCATCGAAATATATATATTTTCTAAAGATAAAAACCTTCAAAAATATTATATTGACAGTGAAGTCCTAAACATATTTAATTTAAAACTCACATGCTGGCTGTTCCGCATACGATAATTTTCCCACTAAACTTATTTTATCTACAAAGTGATGTAGTTGCTGAAGGAAATGAATGTGACGCAATTATTTTATTTCACTCGATATTACGTCAGACTCGGGGAAGAAATACATTCATGAAAGGTCCTTAATGTAGCTCAGCGAAAAGTTGCAAAAATTACGTGGGCCCTTTTTCGTGCTCATGTGACAGTGTTCTGACATTAATCAGGTTGATTTGGAACTGGCTTTAGCGAGCGAAATGTGAAAAATAGAACGATTCTGTGATATAATTAATTAGTCTGTGAACAGATACTATAAAGGAGATATGGCGTGACGTAATCGATGGCGGAAACACTTATGGACCTTTCTTACAGTTTCCTGACCGTTGGAATTTTCTGCTGCAAATGAGACAACAGGGACGGAAGACGAGCCTTACTGTCGTCACATCGAGAGGTCGAAAGAGCACGCTGTCTATGAGAGCTTTGGATGTCAATTGACTTAAGATTTTAAACTCAGCAAATAGTGTTGCTTTGATTCAGTTGAGGATGGTTTGCCTTTCAACCTGGGTCAGTGTCAAAGCTTTATCAAGACACACATGTATCTAACATTAAATTGTAAAGATTCAAACATTATGTGACGCCAACGCCACTTAGTTAATTGATATTATTATTCTTATTAATTAATAATCCAAAACTAATTAAAAATATGAAAATCTTATATTTTATTAATGATCCTCCAGCAGACACAACTCGTCTCTCGTACTTGTGGATATACGGACGCTGTAAATATTATCTCTCTTCCACACAATTAAAGACAAACATTTACTTTCACACAATATTCCAAAGGTGGAAAACTTCTTACAAAAGGAGAAGACAAACCCGTATTTAATTTATATTTAGCGAGCCCCACCCACCCACTCTCTTCTCCAACGTAAGATTATCAATATGCATAAGATGGTTAATAAGTTTATTAAATCAACAATTAAATAATTAAATTGAGAAAGATAACGAAATAGATTGCGTGACATAAATATTTCTACGAAACTACATTCAAAATTATGTCCTTACTACATGGTATTATGCCTAAAATACAAATCAATAATTCAATACAAATCAATAATTCAACACAAATCAGTAAGTTTCAATACAAATCAATAATTCAATACAAATCAGTAAGTTTCAATACAAATCAATAATTCAATATAAATCAATAATTCAACACAAATCAATAATTCAATACAAATCAGTAAGTTTCAATACAAATCAATAATTCAATATAAATCAATAATTCAATACAAATCAATAAGTATCAATACAAATCAATAATTCAATACAAATCAGTAAGTTTCAATACAAATCAATAATTCAATATAAATCAATAATTCAACACAAATCAATAATTCAATACAAATCAATATTTCAATACAAATCAATAATCGAATACATATCAATAATTGAATACAAATCAATAATTCAATACAAATCACAGGATACTTCTTATCAGAGAAGAGAAATGGAAATAAACCAGATAAGAGATAAACAATAATAGTTTAACGATAATAAAATGATAACATGGGTCGACATGTGTCTCCTTCCACTCATGTGGAAAACATTGATGTGCTATTGTTCTCTCAAAGTCAACTTGAGTGCTCTCTTTGCTCTGCCAGTTCCTTAAGTTGGAACAACAATTAACGTAATTCTAGGAATTCCTGTACCAGGAATTTCCTGATGTAGTCAGCACACGCTGCCATGATACATCAAAAGGTAGAGTGAATTGTCCACACTTACACACCATGGCAGATGATTCCCGCATGTCCCTGGTCATAGCAGTCTACAATCAGTGAACCAGTAAATTCAAACAACCCATGAAAGAAGAACAAAGGCTGTTTACTCACTATAAAATATATCAGGGAACCAGTAAATTCAAACAACCCATGAAAGAAGAACAAAAGGCTGTTTTCTCACTACAAAATATATCAGGGAGCAACCTAAAATTTTTGTTTATCACTTTATAACTCCATTCTTTCCTACATTCCAGTCTCAACTTACAGTTTCCTGCAATGGTATTTATTAGCCCGATGCACGCACACAGCAGAATAAATGCAGCATATCAAAACAATGCCAAGTGTTAGCTCACTACATACGAGCAGCTTAGTTCAGACATTTGTAAAAATAATAATCTACTTACATAATACATCTTATTAAAACACAAGTATATCATATCAATGGCAAAATACACTAAATATTTCTAACTCCATTCTCTCTCATCCAGTTAGTTAACTCATTGTTAAGCTAACGGCCGCCTTTCAAGACTGGACTTCTTTGCCACTTCAAATTTAAGTAATCAGACAATTGATTTCTCTACAGCAGGTAAACATTTTAATTTCAGCCAATTGGCTGGTCCCGTTCTCGTAGATAATCATTAGATAACAAAACTACTCACCCAGTTGGGATGGTTTGCATTTCATCAGCAAATTTCACACACACACACACACACACACACACACACACACACACACACACACACACACACATACACACACACACACACACACACACACACACCTCCTGTGTATGTTCATGTTGTGTATGAATGCGTTTATGCAACGGCAATTAGTTCCTCTTAGAGGCCAACTGAAGAAGCAATGGCTGGAGAATGAAAATTACGAAATAGCGTGTGTTCATGTGTGAAATGTTGTCTCCCTTTCAATATTTGTATTATTTCTTTCTGTCTATTTTTAAGGGAACTTTTATTACTAATCTAATTTAAAAGCCGATCTGCGCTATTACAGAAAAGAACATAATGTCCTCACTGTCCTTCATGGACAGAATAATGTGAACAAGCTGAAGAACACACATGCATGCATGGTAAGCATGATTCTAACCGTATTGCGATGTAAATCTCCTTTGTTAAATATTCAAAAGACTGGAAATGTCCAATAATAACATTAGAAATGTCTTCAGATACTAAGAGTACAGGATTTACTGCGGGAATAATTTTCTCTTCCTATCTTTTGTCATTCCAGATTTTTCAGATAACGATCTCTCTCCACGTTTTCGACAGTTTATAGATTTGCAAGTAGGAAGCTGTTACAGTACTTGAAATAACAGTAAGGAAATATTGACACGATTGTATTAAATCTTCAAAACCTTTCTTTGTATCTATTCTGTTTCGTTCGCATTCGTCAGTTTATAGATTTAAAAGTAGGAAACATTTACAGCACTTGAAATAACAGTAAGGAAATATTGACATGATTAATTTTCAAAACTTCTTTGCCTGTATTGTTTCGTTTGCATTCGTCTCTGGGAACGTAGTCGAAAGAGGGAAAACGAAAACGTATGAACTTATTCTCAAAACAATGACTTCCCATCTTGTCCGGAAGAAATCTAATTGATTTTTCATATAGTAAAAACAACAGCGTTTGTCATATCACGACAAGTTTTACATGTGCGTCTATAGTGGCTAGTTTTATTCTTATTTCAGTGTATGACATATCAGATCGTCGGATATACATAACGATTACACAGAGGCTTCACTGTCTGGAGAGATTTTACCTCAAGAGGGGATGTAACTCTTCGATCCTATCTGGTCATTCGGGTCAGAAGACTGTTCACTGTGGCAAACCGAAATTTCTTCATGTTCATGTTTCTCTTTCAACAATGTAAAGTTCATTCCGGTACTACTGAAAGTAAATTAAACAAGTAGCATATTATTTCTGCAAAAGGATGCTGAACGCATTTACATACTTCCGGGAATGTATTGTTGCCAGTACATATTCTCGCTGAGGGCAAGTTCAAGGTCGTAGTAATGTGGTGCCGCATGTTGCTGCAATTGACATCAAACATATGAATTGCAACGCATGAAAAGATAGACTGTACGTAATGCATTAGAATACATGAAAAGATAGTCTGTACGTAATGCATTAGAATGCATGAAAAGATAGTCTGTACGTAATGCAATAGAACGCATGAAAAGATAGAAAGTACTTAATGAAATACAACGCATGATACAGACAGAATGCATAAAATGAAATTGTTGGTATTATTAATTAATCACTCATAACTAATTACAAGTTATGAGAAACTTAATTTATGTTGTTAATAATTCTCCAGAAGACACCACTCGTCTCTATCTTTTGGCGGATATGCGGGCGTGTAAGTGTTTTCTCTCTTTCTCAACATTAAAGACAAACATTTACCATCACACAATATAACAAAGGAGAAGGAGAAGATAAATCCGTCTTTTCATCTATATTTTTTTAGCCCCCATCCATCCAACATATGTAAGAGAGTCAATAAATTTAATTTTAAAAATCAATCAAATATACGTATAACAAATACAATAAACAAAAGATTACTAGACACTACATTTTCATGTAACCACTTACAAATAATTAAAATTAATATATAGCCTTATATCCTAACACATAATTCAACAGATAAGTGTCAATACAAATCACAGGATATTTCTTATCAGAGAACAGAGATGGAGTTATTAGTCTCGTGCTTTCATAAAATAGTGACACGTTTATTCTTCATGTTAGTATTACCAGTTTCACTTGTTTCTCTTGCACATTGTAGAACGTTTATGAGCAGCTATTCTCTCGAAGCTAACCTGGGCGCTCATCTGTCGTATTAGTTCCCTCAAGCAGAACAGCAGTATAGCAGGTTCCTGTCTTCTTTGTACTAGAAATTCATTGCTATATCCAAACATACTTTGTCAGGATACATCAACAGATTGTAGTGTATTCATTACATTTACACACTGGGGTAGAGACTTATAGCATCTACGATGGTCGTAGCAGTTTTTAAATCAGTAAACCGAGAATTTCTGGTGGAAACAGAAAAGACTGCTTCTTCCCTGTCAAATATAATCAAGGAACAAATGTTAAGTTTCCAGTTTATTCGTTTCTAATTCCATTTTTCTTATATTCAAATCTCAACTTACAGTTATCTGCAACAGTATTTATTAGCCTGACACATGTACATGTGTTGAGTTTTAAAAAGGAAAAAAAACTGGAATTTTAGTGTTGGTCCCTGATTATATTTTTACAGTAACAAAGCAGCCTTTCCTTGTGTTATTTGATTCCCCTGGTTTACTGATTGTAAACGAATATGACAATGGTAGACATGGGAATCATCTACCAGAGTGTGTAAGTGTAAAGAGTACACTAAACTCTGTTGATGTAAGGTGGCAAAGTATGCTGAATACATCAAGGAATTTCAGGTACAAATAAGTTAATGGAAATTGCTACAATTGTTGTTCTGCTTGAAGGAGCATGTACAGTGAATGAGTGCCCAGCTAACAAGAGAGAATAAACAGCGAGGCAATACTTTTATAGTGTGAGGAGGAAACACATGGAATCGATGTGGTCAATAATCTTTTTTTGGATACAAGGGTATGACGTTATTGCTCTGAAAACTACATTCGACGTCACATTCAATGACGTTTCACATCACGTGGGTGTTCCTAATGCTTAGACTGCACATGACCCTTGATGCAAAAATATTGACATGTCGAAAAGAGCACTGCCGACTAAGGGTCAAATAATTCATTCTGCAAAGCTTGTGTTGATAACTAATAATTACAAGCTTGTGTTGATAACTAATAATTACAAGCTTGTGTTGATAACTAATAATTACAAGCTTGTGTTGATAACTAATAATTACAAGCTTGTGTTGATAACTAATAATTACAAGCTTGTGATGATATCTGTGAAATAATTTGCTGATTGGTTGTCACTTTCATCTCCCCTCCCTCCTTCCCCGGAATCCAAGAAAATTTACATAAGGATCAAACACGTCACATCTATTTAAAATTAAGTATATATGTATATGTGAAATATGCATTCATGAGAAGCGTAGATTTGTGCTCTTTCTCAGTGACTGGGATAATTGCCACTGGTCAGTACATAGAATAATGCATTCATTATTTGTCTCAGTGACTAGGATAATTGCCACTGGTCAGTACATAGAATAATGCAGTCATTATTTGTCTCAGTGACTGGAATAATTGCCACTGGTCAGTACATAGAAAAATGCAGTCATTATTTGTCTGACTGGGATAATTGCCACTGGTCAGTACATAAAATAATGCAGTCATCATTTGTCTCAGAGACTGGGATAATTGCCACTGGTCAGTACATAGAATAATGCAGTCATTATTTGTCTCAGTGACTGGGATAATTGCCACTGGTCAGTACATAGAATAATGCAGTCATTATTTGTCTCAGTGACTGGGATAATTGCCACTGGTCAGTACATAGAATAATGCAGTCATTATTTGTCTCAGTGACTGGGATAATTGCCACTGGTCAGTACATAGAATAATGCAGTCATTATTTGTCTCAGAAACTCATGTACTAAAGGTACATGATTTATCTTACGGGAGGCTGATACTCCAGGCCCATGCAATTTCAAAGACATACTACAAAATCACGGTTTTTCTTTGTAAAATAAATCTCTGTTGGTTAGAAGATGACCAAAACGCTAAATGTATTCGAATTTCACTACATGACCTGTGCATATTGCATTTAAATATTTAATATTTTATTTTACTTTTTCTGCTGCTTGAAGTCTTTATGCGTATTATTAAACGTGACCCAGCGAGAAATAAATACTGAACACTCGATCATATTGACTTCTTTCTGATCAGCACCTGACCTCGGTTTTCTTGGACATTTCTGTACTGGAATCTTGTGGTCTCTGAGCTCTTTGGTTGTCCGTTGTTCAATATCTTGATGTATTCCGACTGCGATTTGAATTTGACAATATTAAATTTCAGCTACACTGGCTGATAATAAACAGACTACAACAGGAATGAGTGGTCGAGACAATAAGAATCAACCATGTGATAATAATTTATGTTACGCTAACAGTCGATATTACTTTGAAATACTCGAAACAATTCATGTTTTAACAAAATTTAATTGACGAAAGAAAATACATTTAGGAAAGTTCTTGTACCAGATTTTAATATTTTAGGATTTGATTTTTAAAATCTTACATCTAGAAACCCCCAAAGTCTTCAAAATACATTTTAACTCAAGGTGCTTAATTCTTCAAGGTTTGAAATCAAGAAAATGTGTTACCTCCCTTAATACAAACCGATGCGATTATTGTCATGCGACCTCTGGGCACCTCTTTCTTGATGGGTATAAAAAGGAAGGAAAGGAAGGAAAGCGGAACAACAGGATACAAATACATTATTTAAAATTAAATTTACTTTAATTATGCTTATTTTAGCAAGATGATTTTGAAGCGTAACGAAAAAAACAGAAGTATGCAATTATTTGCATTTTATTTTATAAAGCCTTTACATACATAATAAAATGAATATGGTTTAACGTTGCGAAATCGAAACAAGGCTTCGGAAACCGACGGAGGGCGGTTAATCGTATGCACCAAACTAGGTGCGACCTGTTTCACTCCCTTCCGCCAGCCCTCCTGCCCTCCACCTCAGACGCACCGCGAGGCTGTGGGGCTCCCCCAGAAGCAGCCCAAGACTGAGAACATCGTGAAGAAAAAAGGTCTATTGCGGCTTTTGGTGAGAGAGAGAGAGTGTAACACACACACACACACACTAACATACACATATACATACTCACACACACACACACACACACACACACACGCACACACACACGCGCGAAATCAACCTAGGCTAGAAGTGCTACATTAAATTCAGTCATCGGCAAACTGCAATTGTCGTTAATAACACATTTTGCGTGATTAATGCAGCGTGTGAATATTCATTAATCGAAAAAAAAATGAATTAGAACTTTACTGAACTGTATTCAAACTGTTCTGTTTCCATCCTTGTTTTATTTCTTTTTTATGGGGGGTGCTTCCGGTCTGGGCAGTTTTGCGCTTCCAATCCTTGTCGAGAGCTTTATTACTGAGAAAAGCATATATCTAGACTACATAATACATTAACTTTATTGTTCGTGCACCATTTCAGAACAGGGATTTACCAACGTTTGGTACCCATTAGATTTCTAGAACTCTTAAAATGCATTTATTTTATGCGTGATTCTTTGTATACAGAGCAAGCTGGTACACTGCACCAACGCTTGGAGATTAATTAATTAATTTGTTTATGTTGTACAATATATTTGTGAATTTTGATCAATGCTATATTTCTTATCCTCAGTGTGTATCAGGCTAACGAATATCATTACAACGTTTGTACGTTGAGAATGTGTGTAAGGGAGAAAGAAGTTTAGGAAGAAATATGCCTGAAACTTAGCGTTGCCCTTAATTTGAATATTGCAGCACTAAAGGAGTAATAAAAATCCGTCTTTTATTTCTATTTAAAGAGCCCTCGTCCATCTGGTATTAATTATCTGGTTGTTAACTGGATCGGAGCGTGTGGTAGAAGTCGTTAGAAAGTCATAATCGTATTAGCGCTAAATAATTGGCCAGATCGAAGGCGTGTCTAACAGACACAGGTGTGATTCCAAGGGTGATAAACAGGTGATAGTAAATTTTTATCATCACTCAGGACGGTTCTCCAGGGTGTGCTATGATAGCACATCAATGATTCCGGAACAGTTAAGTAATGTGCTTAAAAGGGGTATATTGGACCACCCCTAAATAAAAAGACAGTGACTTGATGCAAACTGTGTGATTGTGAACATGTGCCAGAGACAGCTGCCATCTTTGAAAGGGTTATGGACATTGACTATTATTATCTTTCTGAAATTCCATTCTCATTTCTCTGATGAATTAAATCAGTGAATTTTATATATGGTTGAAAGATACTTGGTGAATTTGGGCTCGCTGAATATAGATTAAAGACGGATTTATCTTCTCTTTTGTTAAGATGTATTCCACATACAGAAATATTGTGAAGGTAAATGTTTGTAATGTGGAAGAGAGAAAACGTTTACAGCCCCCGCACATTCGCCAATCAGAGAGACGAGTGGTGTTTTCAGAAGAATTATTAATAACATAAATTAAGATTCTCATTGGTTGTTATTAGCTATGGAAGATTAATGATAATAATAATCAAAACCATTAACTAGTGTGGCGTTGTTTCACATAAAGCATCCATAAAATAATTTTAAAATATCCAACTAAATCACACAATCGGTTATATTCAAAGACTACATTATAACTACTTCCTAAGCATAATACATCTATTTTCTTTTAGATCGATTAATTTTGCTGTATTTTAGGATTAAGGTTCACTTGGTATACAATTTTGATACATCAATGCAAGAACTATTGCATAAAATAACTTTATTGTCCATCTGCATGCGTTTTATGATGTAGAGGTTTTACTACTGTATTTGAGATTTATAATGTGTGGTGAATGGCCTGCATGGAAAGCTGGCTTGCCGGGAAAAATCTTTTAGCCACTCTCTCTTTCTTCTCCAAATTTTTCCACGGTTATTTTGGATACAATTCTTTTATCTACGCTTACAACTTCGTATAAGATCAGTTTATACTGGCACGAGTAAATGCGTTTAGAGTTGAGAGTCACCGGAAGTCGCGCATTTGTTTGTTTTCCGATCAGTAATGAGGTACTCTTTTGATTGGAGGCTTCCCCAAAATCTTGGTTCCCTCTATCCGCAATCCTGTTGAAGTAAGATGCATCCGCAAATACATTTTCGCTTACTTTCCTGATGATAAAAAGGAAAAATTATATTTATTAATTGCTGATAAAATCGTAGACACATAAATAATATCTACACGTTCATTTACATCTTCACAAGAAATAAATAATTTCTGCATTAAGATATACATTAAAATTGGTATATATTACGACAGCTATTCCATTATGAAAAACTATTACACAATGAAATTGAAATCAAGCAGAGAAAACAGTTGTGATATAGCAGTACTGTATCTGAGTATCAATACAACAATCAAAACTATCTATCTATCTGTTTGTATATATATTTGGAGGGTGTTCATGTAAGGAAATGGAAGTGTTCTACAATACATATTTTGCCATAAAATTTGCTATGTCTATATTTCCCATCATACAATAAAAACTGAATGGAAGAATTATTGTATAATTCTTGTGTCATAAAATCCGTTATGTCGATATTTCCTATTAAGCCTTAGTACCAGTAGTGGGTATATTTATAAATGAATGTACTCAACTTTAATGTGAAATAGGGAACACGGTAAAAGAGACAATCATTTGTCAACGAATATAAGCGTTATTGCCATTTCTCTGCAATCACAGTTTTCTTTTCATTTAACGTACTGACTGTTCTTGGAGACTCCTAGCAGACATGTGACTAAACAAGAGAAAGGCTCAAGAAGTCGCTCGACAGACCCTCATCGGAATAATTATTTTGTTTCAAGATCAAATTCCTTTGTTAAAATGTCAGCAAAGTGCACAGCAAACGACCCACCGTGTGCTGGCATCGAAAGAAACTAAAGATTTGCAAACTTATGCATAGTGGGTTTTATAAGCAGATATTAAGTCTCCACAGAGGACTTATATTTAGACCTTAAAACATATGCATAGTGGGTTTTATAAGCAGATATTAAAGTCTCCAAAGGGGACCTTTATTTAGACCTTAAAAGGGAGGACAAATTCAGTGTGCCTTGGCGCTGGCAATTCTGATCTCTGCAGTAATTATTATTATTATTATTATTTTGTATTTGAACGTGACATGAAACATGACGTTCTAACTATCACATATCACAGATATCGATGACAAGTAATAGTTTTAGGGAGTAACGTAAAGACACGATGTTACATGACATGTATACATGATGGTGAAACTTCACAACTACACTAGTTGGATTGTAAACGTAAAACAAAAATCTACTGCATTAAAGATGTACTGATAATTCACATGTTTCAATCAGCCATGCAATTGCTAACATTTAAAAAAAAAACAACTACAGGTTCATGTGTGAGTCAACTCAAAATGCTTCCAGAGTTATCCCACCTGTCCTTTCGAGTATGGTTACATGTGCAGCAGCGTATACAGCACAGAACTGCGAGAAGTGCAGAGACGCCCAGAAGGATAACAATCGTCTCAATAAGCCATATTCTTGGCAATACGTCTGACAAGAAATCAGAAAATAGAAGAACAATGGAAGCATAGAAAACTATTTCATTTATTCATTCACTCTACGAAACGTGTACACACGGACAAACGCACATTTGAACTAACAAGAAATTGTTAATTTGAATCACTTAGCACGTGTGTTAGGTCTGTTTGAAAAGAAATTATATAAATACATTGGTAAGAGCTGGAAACAATCAAGCGTAATTATATACACTATGTAAAAGTGCACAAACAATGTCATTCTTACTACACTGTAAATGTTACACATATGTGTAGTAAACTATGAGACGGTAAGGGGAGAGGGGTAGCTTCCCCACAATTCATTTGTCTTTACGTCCTAGGGAACAAGTCGTTGGTAAATTCATCTAGTAAGGCTTGCATCATTTGACTCCATTTTGCAATGACGATGTTATCGGGTCTCACTACATATACACCGGCACGTGTTCAGCTTGGTCTGCCAATGTGGGTACACTTGTAATAGTCGAATATTTAGCCTACTGAGACTTGTCTATTTGACCAGTTGTAATAGACAGTAGAATATTTAGCCTACTGAGCACTTGTCTATTCGACCAGTTGTAATTAAGTCGAATATTTAGCCTACTGAGACTTGTCTATTTGACCAGTTGTAATAGACAGTAGAATATTTAGCCTATTGAGCACTTGTCTATTCGACCAGTTGTAATAGAGTCGAATATTTAGCCTACTGAGCACTTGTCTACTTGACCAGTTGTAATAGTCGATTATTTAGCCTACTGAGCACTTGTCTATTTGACCAATTGTGCAATGCTAGCGCACCAAGAATTATTCAATTGTTAAAATCCGCCAAGAACACTCACAGATTAAACACTGGTCAAATTACTTTTATTGAGAAACATCAGTTTGCAACTGTCGCACGACTATTTTTATTGAACTGTGAATGACGTATGCTTTTTGAGTTAAGTATCTATTTTAGTTCCCACTGAAAGTTAGGGAAAGGAGTTTTGCGCCAAGCACCCTGTGCACCATTTATGCACCACATCAAACATCGACTAAAAGCAATATGACATGGACAAAGCAAACATAAAATGAACAAAACCTACTTAAGATGGGCAAATGAAATGCAAAGTAGACAAACGCCAAGCACGAGAGACTGAATACGAAAACAAGAACTGCATAACACAATGGGCAAAGGTTTTGCACACTAAACACAAAGCTATGCACAATGGGCAAATGATTTGCACACTAAGAACAAAGCTATGCAAAAAATGGTAAACGTTTTGCACACTAAGAACAAAACTATACACAAATGGCAAAAGTTTCATACAATAAGCAAAAAACATACATAATCGGCAAATGTTTCGCACACTAAAAGCCTATTGTTAATTATATTTAATATAATATTAAGTTTTTTGCAGAACTCTATTCTTGTTATCATTTATATATCTTTTTTCTGTCTTTCTTATACCGACTGTTTCCGTTTGTCAGTATTTGTAGAACTATGTATCTGCCTTTCTGCCCTATCTGGTTAAAAATTATATATCCGATTGCTTCTGTCATTTTCTGTCTAATTTATGTCTCAGAGTACTAACTTGGACTGTATATTCGTCTGTCTCTGTATCTCCATCTGTCCCATCTGTCTGTCTCTCTCTTGTCTATTGTCACGCACGGAAAAATCACTGAAGGTGACCAAACATCACGCAGTACACAAGAACCAAAACTAAGGAGCTATTTCGTTACTAAATATTAAACACACAATATAACATTTAAGCAATCTATTTATAACTTAAGACACTGCCAAGAAGGATATTCTTTGCATATACAGTGTGCAGACGATCAATTATTTTAAATACAAGAGGCAAGCTACATATATGTTTTAACTAGCAAATGAGACATATTTCAGCATACCGATACTTCATTAATCACGAGGCAAGCTACATAAAAGTTTAACCTAGCAAATATTTCAGCATGCCGACACTTCGTTAATCACGAGGAGTAATGGATACCAGGCAAGTTTTCAATTACCATACCAATGTCGATTTGGAAATATTTTCAACCCTAATTCTAAAGAAGGAGCGATGTCGATGAAATGACGCACTAACACCATTCTTTTATTATGAATTCCATAGAAATATTACTAAATGTGCGATATGAAGGCTTGTGCCACAGTTTCTCTTCTGAACTGTGAAGACCATGGAAAAGATGTGGAAAAGACCAAAAATCGGTTAATAAAGAGAGATGGATATTAAAATGGCATTTATAAAGGTTTGAAAATTGCTTTACTTGACTGAAGTTAAAATTCTGTCCATTTCATTGAGCGTGAATGTTGTGAGTTGTGGAGGAAATTTGTTTTTACCTGGCTTTATGACTTACCTTTTTTTCTTTCTTCATGCATCCTTTCAGCGTCATTTGGTCTCGTTTTATCTTTAAAGGAGAAAAATATCAATGAGTAATAACAACAACATATGTTAATACGTTACACCTGTCAATATTAAAATTGAGGATTGATTCTATATAACTCCAAAAAAATGGCGACAAAGGCTAAAACAGTTCAAGAATACTATCGAAGGAGAGTTTCTTGCCTTGTCAGATAGTCTCGAGTTACAACAATGAAATTCCATTCAGAAGCGCAGTAGACATAAGTGAATTTATTATACCAATTTCCGAAATTAATCAATGAAACGATGTATGGTACATCAAAACAAACATCAGAAAAACACTGGCGTGAAAGATTTAAAACATGCCAAGTTAGTCAAAATACAAAATAGCTACCAGAAATAACCCATTTTCCGCACACGATCATGCACGAAACAAAATTTCAAGAAGGGAAAGATCACGAACAGTTCAGAGGATTTCAAACGCCAATTCCCAGGAGTTCATGAAACAATTGAATATGTATTACCGGATGCCAATCTCTGCCTGGAACTAAATAAACCAGAAGGAACAGTGACACTGCAATAGTCAATGATCGTATATAGGGATTCAAACATCCGGAAGAAAATGGATTCACCCACTCAGAGTTGCGGAAATAAATACTCTGGATTTTGAAAGAAGACCTAATCGTGTCGTTCCCACATGCATTTTGTCTTCCTTAACAGGAGGAGATATTAAAAGCCCTGTGATCCACGGCCTTAAAGCATCAAAATTATGTACGTTATATTAAACCAGGTTCCTTACTTCGTTCTTCAATAGCCTATGACACGTATACAGGGTCTAAATATTAGTGATGAGGCCTAATGACGAGTTATGGGAAGATCACAAACGACATAATAAGTCTACGTGATGACAATATGATATCTAGAGTAAAACATACTTATGACACAAAAACATCTAGAGTAAAACATACTTATGACACAAAGACATCTAGAGTAAAACATACTTATGACACAAAGATATCTAGAGTAAAACATACTTATGACACAAAGACATCTAGAGTAAAACGTACTTATGACACAAATATATCTAGAGTAAAACATACTTATGACACAAAGATATCTAGAGTAAAATATACTTATGACACAAAGACATGTATAGTAAAACATACTTATGACACAAAGCCATCTAGAGTAAAGCATATTTATGACACAAATATATCTAGCGTAAAACATACTTATGACACAAAGACATCTAGAGTAAAACATACTCATGATACAAAGACATCCATTGCTGAACTCTGTTCCGACGGAATTTGACACAGAGCACTTGAAGCATGTGTTGTTGTCGGTCTTTATTTCCGTGTTTTTCACAGTCAGTTTCCGCTTGTCAGAACTAAATACGTATTTCTCAGAGTCTGAAAAACACAAGGTTGTCCATTACTATCTGTCATTTATCTACATTTCCATCAATGTACTTATCACCCTAAATGGCTCGCTTCGAATATTTACATATTCACATAATGTATATCAATTTGGAGAAAGAGAGAAGAGATGGTGGAGGGGGGAGTTTTACGTTATGAAAAATAATTCATCTGCGACGTTACACATCGTTCTCTGTCAGTCATAAAATTCTTAAATTCACAAATAGATCATTAAGCACATTCTCTCACCACGTTCCAGGGTCAAGTTGTTAGTCCCATTAATGTACCACTCTGGAGGGTCAGGAGGATTTTCTCCCTTGGCGGACCGGGCCATGCATGTAAACATAGCATCTTCGCCCTCTGGTGTCGTCTGGTTTTTTAACGGCTTTTCCCAAATAGGTTTCGCTGGAGTGGAAACAATTAATATACAGTTTACAGGTATTCATTCTCTTTTCCAAATGGTACTAATCTCATTTAAATTGTTGACTTCTCACTGCCATAGTAATTTCACATTAAGTACAAAATAATGCAAATCTAAAATGAAAATAAAAATAAATTTGCACAAATAGAATACAAACATAACACTTGAATTTACCTTAGTAAAATAGAAATGAAAAAGAATAAAATAGAACTTGTCCAATCTCCATATCAGCAGATATCAAAAGAACTTCTTACCAGCATGAACGTCATCACGAATCAACCATCAATGACAAAGTCCATAATTTTTTCTCTCCTATGCTCACGTGTTCACAATAGGAACCAATGTCGTTGCACAAAGGAAGGCAATCGCATGAAAACTACACGTTACAACATTTCTTTAAATACAATTTTATGAATGAAAGATTCTACTAGTATAAATTTTATATCAACTGTGACAGCAATAAAAGAATATATCTTTAAACTTCGAAGACAAGAATCAAAATAAACAAAAAATGAAATTACAGTGGTACCTCGCATAACGAACATAATTCGTCACAACAATACGTTCGTTATGCGAGGTGTTCCTTATGCGAAAACGATAACCCATAGACAGGAAATCGTGCAATCCGTTCCACATCGCCGCGAAAAATCAAAGAAATTAGAGGAAAATAAAGACAGGACAGTGTTCATGGGGGAAAACGCTAGTAAAGACACACCAAAGCAGGGTATGATGTTAGGTGTTGATGAGGTAAGATGTTAGGCGTTCATCAAAGCAAGGAAAAAAGGACAATCAACTGGGAAAAACACGCCCTGCCTTCATCTGAGCCACGCGAGACACGAGTGGCCGGATTCGGCCATTTTTTCACTGGAAATGCAATGTTTTTGCGGCGTACGTACGGTTCGTTATGTGAAACAAGTTCGTTATGCGAGTCACGCATGGGTTCGCAGCGGCGTTTGTTATTCGGATCGTTCGTTCTGCGAGGTACCACTGAAAATGGATTATACCAAACTTAACCTACAGTTATTAAGCCAGCAAAGTCAAGCTGCTATCTTAAGCAGTGCGATCCTAGTAAACATCTTAGGTAGTCTGAGACAAATGAACATCTTAAGCTGTTTGAGCCAGTAAATATTTTAAACAGTGAGAGTCAAATAAACATCACAAGCGTTGTGAACCAAATATCCTAAGGAGGATGAGCCAAATAATCACCATAATTACAATATGAACCAAATAAACACCAAAAGACAACATGAGCCAAATAAATACCAAAAAATAATGAGAGCCAAATAAGCAACAAGGACACTCTGAGCCAATAAACATCAAAAGCAGTGAGAGCCAAATAAGCAATTTGGCACCGTGAGCCAAATGAACATCGTAAGCAATGTATCAATAAATATAAGTTGTTGGAGTCTAACAAACATCTTAGGTAGTATGAGCCAAATTAATATAGTTAAGCATTGCGAGCCTAATACATATTTTAATCAGTGTGAACCAAATAAACAACATGTGCAGCGTGAGCCAATACATATCAAAAGCAGTAAGAGCCAAATAAACATCTTCAAGCAATTTGAGCAAAATAAGCACATCTTACAGAAGTGCAGCCAAATAAATATAACTTGCATGTTTAAGAAATGTGAAGCAAACAAACAATACTTACATATCCAATGAGTGTGATTGAATAAATAAATGATATTTTCCAAGCAATGAAACCAAACTTAAATTTTCAAGAAGTAACCAGGTTAAACCAATAACACTTTTCGGCAGTGAAAGCCAATAAATATTTTTAAATTCAATATATTCATACAGAAAACCATTTATGCAAAATGTGGAAGACCAATTATGAAAATTTAATTCTTCTTAATATTCCGCAGCCAACAAATTACTTTGCAGAAAACTTGCTGCCCAATGTGCCCAGATGCACAGACGGATCTAAGTTTAAGTCTGTCTTTTAGCATTAAGAAAATATTCTGCTATACCAAACGTACACGTTACGTTCAAGAACATCCGACCGTCTGCTGTACCCAAATGATTGGTGCCACGACACCTGTAAATTTGCTCGTCCTCCTCTTGGACCATGTCAATTGATAGTACTTGTCCCCCATTTTTGATTTGATGGCGGCCATCCAATACTATGTCCGCCTCAGAATCATCGAGCCATGTGATTACAACCGCGCTGTGGATGACAACAATAATCTTGCAAGTATGGTTGTAATTGATTAGTACTGCAAATCAATAATAATGATTAAGGTTTTGATTGAAATTGATTGAAATTAATTGAAACCGTCGAACCAAGGAATTATTGAATGAGATGTAGAATGGCAAAGTTTTTGAGTAATTATGCAGGGACCATTTAAGTTTGCGAATTCTTAACTACCGAAATGTTATTAACAATTTAAAAAAATTAAAAGATACGTGCAATATTCACACATATAATCTCATTAAGTAATATCTCATATACTAAAGAGATATTATTGCTAATGCTAGAGAAAGATAATTAAATATCAATGCAGATTACCCTTTGAGTGCAAGCTTTTTGTGACGTTGGCCCAAATGAATGCAAGTAGCGATGGTATTTGTCACAAGATGTGTGTCATTATAAAGATACTAGATGTCAGAAGACAGACAAAAAGTAATTACAGCAGAAGCTTCTTTCCCAGTTACACTCTTTCACGCAGAAATATTCAGGTAACAATGAAATCTAGAAGATGAACGTAGCTTGATGAACATTCTTATAAAAGGTATAGCAAAAATTAAATTACATTACGTCACGGACATATTGTCAGAGGCTCCTTGTAGGCAAATATCTTATTTAAAATTACGTTCAGTTGAAATATCCCTCACATAAAGAGTAGTATTTAATTTCAATTCTGGACGTAATAATAAAACGTGAAACTACCCAAGGAACCATATTGCTGTGACACGTGAGTCTGTGATCTAGATCATACGTTCATGCAGTGTTGTGACACGCGAGTATCTGGTCTAGATCATACGTTCATGCAGTGTTGTGACACGTGAGTCTCTGGTCTAGATCATTCTTTCATACAGTGTGGTGACACGTGAGTCTCTGGTCTAGATCATAAGTTCATGGTGTGTTGTGACACGCGAGTCTGTGGTCTAGATCAAAAGTTCATGCTGTGTTGTGACACGCGAGTCTCTTGTCTAGATCAAAAGTTTATGCAGTTGTAGATCACGGTATACAATTAACGTACACATCTTTTGGGCAAAATTATTGACAAAATATAGTTTTCCACCATTGTCCACCACTTATGCACAATTATAATTTGTGTTATATAATAATACCGATATTATAAACTTTCGACTATCATTATACATTTTTGTTCAAGGCAGTTCAAGGAATGAGCGCTAATGAGTGCAGTAAAATACTAAATCGGAGTAAATTATTTGTCACAATGGCGGCATAAGTTTCTGTTGAGTAGAAGAACTAGTACCGATATGAAATCTTCATTACACGGAAAGATTCCTTGAATATTCATTAATAAGGTTTAATACTCAACATCAATACGTTAGAGAGAGGAGTTTAAATAATAGGCTATTATATATTGTATGTTTTAATCCCTTAAATTGAAGAACCAGTTCACGATTCTCTGGTCTGACTACCAATATAGTTGTGTTAACTTGAATCTCTTTCTTTTCCCTTCCAAGCATCACGCTTTTCAAATTTTCAAAGGAGTGGGGTGGGAATGGATCTGGGCCCGTGTGTCAGGTATTTCACTCACGGACTTCCTTGAATGTTCAAAAATGAAAAAGAAATCTCTCCATTTCACTCGTTCTCTCGAAATCTGTTGTGTGATACCACTATATATATATGTCATGTCTGTTCAATAAATACCATACTACATATTACATACATAATACCATAATACCATAACTACCACTGTTATATACTTAAGTAATTACTCTTTCATTAGGTCTGAAAAAGAGCAGTATGCTACTTTCGAATATCGTATACTGATCATTCACTCAAGAAGCACTGCAATATTTTTACACATACTTTATACTGAAGGCACTGTCCAATATAATTTACATAATATCCTTGGAAAACACACTTCAGTATTATATATACACTAAAGGCACACTCCAATATCATTTACATAATATCCTTGGAAAACACACTTCAGTATTATATATACACTAAAGGCACACTACAATAGTATATACATACTCTCCACGGAAGGTACACTCCAGAACTGCTACCTTGTTGCGAAGCACTGTCAATGATTTTTCAGAACTGATGCTATTCAATTTTGGCGGCATCTGTCTTTCTGTTGGAAAGTATTTGTAATATCATTTTTTAAAAATATTTTTTACTACTACTGTCACATAATGGCTTATGTAGCCTACACCTACCCCTCCTCTAAAAATAGACTAAACCTAGCTCTTAGAAAGGCTGACTCTTATCCTCTGCTTGGGAACATACCTGAATGTTCCAGGCAGCTCGATAAAATAACCAAAGTGCAGCTAAGCCACATGAACAAACGTATCAGAAACTCACCTGTAGATCTTTAGTCGAATGCAGCTGATCATTGAGGCAATATGTATTTTGGCTTTCAGTGTTAACAAAGTAATCTTGGGTGTTGTGACACCAGTACCACTTAGTTAATAATAATATTATTTATTATTATTATTATTATTATTCAATCTCTTTCCACGACTTCTGTTTGACTGTCGACTGTGATCCAAGGTCTCGCAATCTTACCAAGATTCTGGGAGATCCAAGGTTTTACGGAGGATGTGGGCACTTCCGAGGAGCGCTGCTTTGAGTAGTGGAGCGATTCTGTGGTTTCCAGGGAGTTTATTCAGGTAGCCTTCCAATTCTGATGTTATGTTCCCCAAGGCTCCTATCACTATTGGTATCACTTCTGCTTTTACATTCCACAGTCTCTCTGGATTTCTAATCTGAGGTCTTGGTATTTTTCTATTTTTTCTCTTTCTTTTGTTTTTATGTTTCTATCACTTGGAACAGCGACATCAATAATTGTAACTGTTCTGTTGGACTTAGTGAGAACTACAATGTCTGGTCGTCTTGCAGGAATCACCCGGTCTGTTCTTATCTCGAAGTCCCATAGTATTTTGACTTCTTCTGTTTCGGTGACTGCTTCTGGTTGATGCATCCATGCTCTTTCTGAGGTTTTATTATTATTCAGCCTCTTTCCACGACTTCTGTTTGACTGTCGGTTGTGATCCAAGGTCTCGGAATCTTACCAAGATTCTGGGAGATCCAAGGTTTTACGGAGGATGTGGGCACTTCCGAGGAGCGCTGCTTTGAGTAGTGGAGCGATTCTGTGGTTTCCAGGGAGTTTATTCAGGTAGCCTTCCAATTCAGATGTTATGTTCCCCAAGGCTCCTATCACTATAGGTATCACTTCTGCTTTTACATTCCACAGTCTCTGGATTTCAAATCTGAGGTCTTGGTATTTTTCTATTTTTTCTCTTTCTTATGTTTTTATGTTTCTATCACTTGGAACAGCGACATCAATGATTGATACTGTTCTGTTGGCCTTATTGAGAACTACAATGTCTGGTCTTCGTGCAGGAATCACCCGATCTGTTCTTATCTCGAAGTCCCACAGTATTTTGACTTCTTCTGTTTCGGTGACTGCTTCTGGTTGATGCATCCATGCTCTTTCTGGGGTTTGTATGCCATAGTTCTCACACAGATTTCTATGTATGTGTTTTGCCACTTCATTGTGTCGTTTGGTGTATTCCGTTCCAGCCAGAACCTGACATCCAGATAGTATGTGCTCTGTTGTCTCATCCATGGATTTGCAGAGTCGACATTTGGAATCATTTGAAATTTTCATGATTTTCGCTTTGTGTGCTTTGGTGTTGAGTGCTTGATCTTGTGCAGCTGTTATGAGTGCTTCTGTTTATGCTTTCAATCCTGCCTCTTTCAACCATTTGTACGTTGATTGCTTTGTTGATATTTCGTCGGCTTGTCGTACATACTGGCCATGCAGAGGTTTCTGGCTCCAAGTATGTGCTAGTTCTTGCTTCGTTGTTTTCTTCCATGTTTCTTTGTCTGTTTCTGGGGGTTGGAATAGTCCACTCATTTTTACTGCTTCTATCAGTGGATCATCTTTGTTGTTATACCAGATGTAGTACACAAGGCCAATGACTTCTGCTTCAATGACATGTTTGATTTTCTTGAGACTTCTGCCTCCCATTTTTCGAGATACATAGAGCCTGTCTACGTCTGCTTTTGGGTGTAAGGCTTTATGTATTGTGAGTAGTTTTCGTGTTTTCCTGTCCAGTTCATTTATTTCATTTGCTGTCCAATCTATGATACCTCCAGTGTAGCTTACTACAGGTATTGCGTATGCATTAAGGGCTTGTATTTTGTTTGCCCCATTTAGCTTGGACTTCAGGACTTGTCTAACACGTTTTTCATATTCTCTCTTAACTTTGGACTTCACTTCTCTCTGCATATTTTCTTGATGTTGTAGTATCCCAAGATACTTATATCCATTTTCCATTGAAACATCGTTGATTTTTCCGATGTCGAATTGCAGGCCTTCTGTTGTTTTGACCTTGCCTTTCTGGATGATAATTCGTCCACATTTCTCAAGGCCGAATTTCATGTTGATGTCCTCACTGCAGATCTTGACAGTATTGATCAGGGATGTGATGTCACGTTCATTTTTTCCGTACAGCTTGAGATCGTCCATGTACAGTAGATGGCTGATGACCTGTCCTGCTTTCATTTTGTATCCTAACCCTGTTTTCTGGATCACTTGACTGAGAGGATTCAGTGCAATGCAGAATAGCAGTGGAGGAATCACCTTGGAAGATTCCACAATTTATTGCTATGTCTGCAATATTTGTGTTGTTGCATGTGAGGGTGGTTTTCCAGTTTTTCATTGACTCCTGAATTAGGTTCTGTATTGATGGCGCTACTTTGTACAATTTTAATGTTTCAATTATCCATGAATGTGGGACTGAGTCATAGGCCTTTTGATAATCAATCCATGCCATTGCAAGATTTGTTCTTCGTTTCTTGCTGTCAGTCACTATTGCCTTATCAATTGCCAATTGGTCCTTTGTTCCTCTGCTGCCTGGTCTAGCACCCTTTTGTTCATTGTTTAGAAGTTTGTTTGTTTCAAGGTGAGTCATGATTTTGTCAGCTATAATTCCTGATAGTAACTTCCAGGTGGTTGATAGGCAAGTGATTGGACGATAGTTGTTTGGTGTTGTGCCTTTCTGTGGATCTTTCATAATCAGACTTGTTTTTCCTTTTACCATCCATGCTGGCAGGGTTCCTGGTTTGTTTATTATTATTATTATTATTATTCAGTCTCTTTCCACGACTTCTGTTTGACTGTCGGCTGTGATCCTAGGTCTCGGAATCTTACCAAGATTCTGGGAGATCCAAAGTTTTACGGAGGATGTGGGCACTTCCGAGGAGCGCTGCTTTGAGTAGTGGAGCGATTCTGTGGTTTCCAGGGAGTTTATTCAGGTAGCCTTCCAATTCTGATGTTATGTTCCCCAAGGCTCCTATCACTATTGGTATCACTTCTTCTTTTACATTCCACAGTCTCTGGATTTCTAATCTGAGGTCTTGGTATTTTTCTATTTTTTCTCTTTCTTTTGTTTTTATGTTTCTATCACTTGGAACAGCGACATCAATAATTGTTACTGTTCTGTTGGTCTTATTGAGAACTACAATGTCTGGTCGTCTTGCAGGAATCACCCGGTCTGTTCTTATCTCGAAGTCCCACAGTATTTTGACTTCTTCTGTTCGATGACTGCTTCTGGTTGATGCATCCATGTTCTTTCTGGGGTTTTTATGCCATAGTTCTCACACAGATTTCTATGTATGTGTTTTGCCACTTCATTGTGTCGTTTGGTGTATTCTGTTCCAGCCAGAACCTGACATCCAGATAGTATGTGTTCTGTTGTCTCATCCATGGATTTGCAGAGTCTACATTTGGAATCATTTGAAATTTTCATGATTTTCGTTTTGTGTGCTTTGGTGTTGAGTGCTTGATCTTGTGCAGCTGTTATGAGTGCTTCTGTTTCTGCTTTCAATCCTGCCTCTTTCAACCATTTGTACGTTGATTGCTTTGTTGATATTTCGTCTGCTTGTCGTACATATTGGCCATGTAGAGGTTTCTGTCTCCAGGTATGTGCTAGTTCTTGCTTCGTTGTTTTCTTCCATGTTTCTTTGTCTGTTTCTGGTGGTTGGAATAGTCCACTCCTTTTTACTAATTCTATCAGTGGATCATCTTTATTGTTATTCCAGATGTAGTCCACAAGGCCAATGACTTCTCCTTCAATGACATGTTTAATTTTCTTGAGACCTCGGCCTCCCATTTTTCGAGATACATAGAGTCTGTCTACGTCTGCTTTTGGGTGTAAGGCTTTATGTATTGTGAGTAGTTTTCTTGTTTATTATTATTATTATTATTATTATTATTATTATTATTATTATTATTATTAATTAATTAATTAATAAATTATCCAAAAGTAATTACAATTGATGAGAATTGTAATTCATGTTATTAATGATCCTCCACTAGGCTCTCTCTTGGCGGACATGTGGGAACTGTAAACCTTCTCTCCATTCCACAACATTAAGGATAAACATTTACTGTCACACAATATTCTGTAGGTGGAAAACGTATTACTAAAGGAGAAGACAACTCTTTCCTTAATCTATATTTAGTGAACCTCCTTCCACCCACTTTCGTCTCCAAAATAAGGTTATCAATATGCATAAGGTCAATACATTTAGCAATAAATTTATTAAATCAACAATCAAATATACTTATGATAAATAAAATGAAATAGATTACTTCACATCAATATTTCTGTGAAACTGCATTTGAATAAATTTGTCTACACAGTTTATTTTAAAATACAATTCCACAATTCAATACAAATCACAGGGAGTTCTTATCAGAGATTAGAAATGGAGTTATTAGAGATAAACAATAATAGTCTTTACATAACTTGATTTAGACAACTCCGTAATTGTTTTTCGTACACCTCCTTTTGCAACAACATCACAAATTATAGTTCAGTTCAATTTCCAGGTGTTACCTGGCTCATGTTGAAAACATATTCATCACTAGTTCTCTAAAAGTCGAACTGAACTTTTTACATTGTACCAGCTCATTCAAGCAGAACAGCAATTGTAGTAATTTCTAGTACCAATTTTGTTTGATGTAGCCAGCATACTTTGCCACTATACTTACACACACTGCTTCCCACCTATACCACAGTCGGTCATATCAGTTTACAATCAGTGAGCAGGAGATTCAAATCATGCACAGAAAATGAGAGGCTGCTCCGCTCTGAAAGACACAACCACATGGCAACACTAAGTTTCTAGTCTATTGCTTTATATCTCCATTCTTTCATACATTCAATTCTCAACTTATAATTTCCTGAAACAGTATTTATTAGCCTGATACACACACACACACACACACACACACACACACACACACACACACACACACACACACACACACACACACACACACAGCATATCAAAACAATGCCAAGGATTAGCACACTACATACGAGCAGCTTAGTCCAAGCATTTGTAGAAATAACTGTCTACTCACACACATGCATGCACATGCACACGCGCGCACACACGCACGCACGCACGCACGCACGCACGCACACACACACACATATATCTTATGTAAAACACAAGTATAACATATCAATAGCAAAAATGCCCCAAAAAGTCCATTCTCTCTCAACCAGTCAGTTAACTCACCATTAAGCTAATATCCACCTTTCAATAACGGACTTATTTGCCAAGTCGAATTCAAGAGATCAGAGAATAGAATATTCTACAGCAAGTACACTTTTATATCTCATCCCATTGGCTGGTCTCGTTCTAGTAAATCAATCATTCGATAATAAAACTACTCATTCAGTTATGACTGGTTTGCATTACTTCATCAATTTCTAGCATAGTCTCTTCTCGGGTGTTTACTTAAACTCAGACACTTTCAAAAATAGCGTCATAAGGAGTGCCCAAGGTCGGTTACTCTGACAATTTTAATTTACAGTTTAAAATAGAGGAAGTGTTGCCAGGTCTCTGGCAGCAGGGAATAATGATGCGGCCCAGCTTCACCCAGATTCTACTTCCAGTGGCCCCCAGGCAAAATGAGTTTGAGACCCCTGATCTAAATCAATTAAAACATACTTAGGACTTTAAGGCATCCTTTACTAAACTCCTTCCCAATGGAATTGGAAACAGAGCACTGGAAGCAGCCGATGTCGGAGTTCAGTTTAACATGCCTCACAGTCAGTTCCCGCATGTCCTGGCTGAAGACATACTTCCCTGGGTGTGAAAAATAAACAGAACTACGCTCTGATCTATCTGTCTATCTATCTATCTATCTATCTATCTATCTATCTATCTATCTATCTATCTATCTATCTATCTATCTATCTATCTATCTATCTATCTATCTATCTATCTATCTATCTATCTATCTATCTATCTATCTATCTATCTATCTATCTATCTATCTATCTATCTATCTATCTATCTATCTATCTATCTATCTATCTATCTATCTATCTATCTATCTATCTATCTATCTATCTATCTATCTATCTATAAAATCACGAAATCCCACGTGGAGAGAGTGACTGATAGATAGAAAGCGAGATAAGTGTGAATGTGTTTGATTACCTATGCAACGTTTTAATAGTATCGCTTTTGATAAAAATTAATGTAATTAAACATTTGCACGTAGAAATATTTCTAATTTTAACTGTTACTATATCATAGCCTGTTCTTATATACTTAAAATTCCATTAAGTTAACAACCATCAAGAAGAAAAACTTTTAAAAATTGAAACAACTTAAAAGACATAGGAATTATATGTACAGCATTATATCTAAAAAAATGTGTATAGAATAACATGTAAGAGTAGTCTTAATAATTATACTATCAAAATGTTTACAAAATTCTAAGGATTGTAAAGTTTGAATGAAACAATATTTGCAAATTTGAAAAGAAATAACTAAATGGAGGTAAAGTAATTTAGTCACCACGACCAAACAGTAACACTTATTATTATAACAATTATTAACTTAGCGTACTATTCGTGTTTGACGTCTTTGCTAAACTCAAGAAATATACAATTATTAACTTAGCGTACTATTCGTGTTTGATGTCTTTGCTAAACTCAAGAAATATACAATTAATAACTTAGTGTACTATTCGTGTTTGACGTCTTTGCTAAACTCAAGAAATATGAAAATGAATAACATGGCTTAGTATTCATGTTTGATGTCTATACAAACATTTGCTTGCAATAAATATCTTACAATTGTCGTTTTCCCTTCCTCCGATAAAATAGCCTATTGAGAAATACAATAATAAATGTACCTCGAAAACTAATAAGTGAACGTAATTTATTTATATATGAAAATTTATGAATCAATTTTTCCTCTATCGTAAATACTCTAAACAGATTAACTTTTAAAATCGTCCAACACAAGTAGCACAAATATTTCCATAAATATTATGATCTTTACTCAGTGAGGAAGTAAGAACAATTACTGAGATATCCACATGTCTGTATATGTTGACTCTGTCAGTAAAATACATTTAATTCACAATACATTAAAGTGACCATTTCTTACCAGCGTTCAAGCTCGAAATTTGTTTTCCCTCACGAAACCACTCTGGAGCACTCGGAGGATTCTCTCCCTTGGCAGAGCGAGCAATGCAAGTAAAGGTAGCATTGTCGTCCTCTTGTATCACCAGGTCTTCTAATGACTTTACCCAAATAGGTTTCGCTAAGATTGAAGCAATTAATATATAATTTTACATTTATGCATTCTCCTCTACAAATTCTACTTATTCCCCTTAATTAATTGACAGATTCAATTTCACTGCTATAGTGATTTCATAGTAAGCATAAACAAATGAAAACTGATCAGTCAATTCAATGCCACATATATAACAATTAATATAACTTAGTACGATAAAATGAAAAGAAATTTAAAATGCTCCTCGGCCAGTCGAAAGGCACGGCAATCACATGACCTAACGAACGTGGAGCCATTATAACGTCAGAAAGATGACCTCTTATTGTAACTGTCCATCATTATTTACAGCTTTGCGCTCGTGTGGTTAAAGAAACATAAAGCTTCCTAGATAAAAGAGAAGACTTCAAAAGTAAATTTATATCAGATTCCACAAATAACTGTCCCGTTATGTAAGTTGGTGATGCACGTAATTAATTTCAAATCATTAATTATATAAATTAAATCTTAAACGTAATGAATAGGAAACATCATTCAATGTTAAAGGTGATAAATAAAAGGAAACGTAAATGACTGATACATTTTAAAGCAATGATCTATTTAAACCAATATAACAGCTAAAGGCATTAACCCAGATAAATCAAACTTACATCTTCAAAACATTAAAACGAATAAACCAGTTAAAAAACCACTTATATTAAGGTTACATATCAAATCACTGCAAGCCAAATAAAATACCAAACTTTTAACTTCAAGTACTTTAAGTCCAATAAACCAATCGAGTATCTTATAGCAGTGTGCGTTAAAATGAACAACATATGTATATATTCAGGCAGTGTAATTCAAAAGGAATCAAATTCATACTCTCACATAGTGTAATCCAAATGAAACCTAACTTACATCTTCAAGCAGTTATGCATTTAAACCAATAACATCTGTGGCAGTGTAAACAAAATCAATCTCAATTACAACCCCAGGCAGAGTAAGGTAAATAAACCAAGCGTATGTGTTCAAGCAATGCAAATAAACCAGAACTGGATTATTCAATCAAAGTAAACCAAATAAACCAAATGTAAATCTTCATGCAGTTTGGACCAAAATAAAAGTATACACGAACCTGAAAACAAATTCCAGTTAAACTAAAAGTGCACCGTCAAAATGTAGTGTAATTAAGTGTTTCTTTCGTCAAGTAAACAGTAGGTTAAGTAAGCCTTACACATTTCAGGCAGTGAGCCATTTCAATACAGTCTTTATCTTAATAGACATTTATAGGAAACCTACACGTTACGTTCAAGAATAGCTGACCATCTGATGTACCCAAACTGTTAGTACCACGGCATGTATACACTTTTTCATCTTCTTCTTTGACTTTGGTAATTTTTAGCATTGTTCCATTATTATCGAGTTGGTAGTCGTCGCCCGGAATTATTTTCTTGCCAGTGTCATCAAACCACGTGACTGAGGGTGTTTCGCTTTCTGCGGTGCTATACACGACAAAAATAAATTTTATGAGAATAGTGATACATTAATTAATGATTCATTCATTCAGTGATATATTAATTGGAAGTGTATTGAAGCAATTATGCATAGTCTAACTAGTACAATGAATTGTAATATAATTTACAATAATTTTTAAGATATGGAACATCACTACATTGTATTATGTTATGAAAGGCATGCAAGCAATTATGAAACTTATGATCTCATACAGGTAATATGAAATAATTTGGCATAATTAAATAATAAAATTAAATAAAAATAGATTGCTACAACTAATTAATAGTGAATCAGTCATCATCTTTATAGATTTATCCTTTGGAGTCAAATCTTTTGTGGCGTGTAGGGGGAGCGAATGCAACTGCTAGTGATATACATAAGGAAAGGGAGATTAGTCACAAACATGACCCGATTAGACGTCACATTACAGACAATAAAATAATTGTAACATAAGCTTATTTCATACTCTCACTGTCTCACGTCATAAAATGTTTAAAAAACAATAAGATACAAACATATTTTCTGTTTCGATAGTTATGAAAGAAACATAAACTAGTTTTCAAAGGCTGTCAGCAAGGTTTCGTCAACATTAAAGGCACTTTACTAAAGCAGAGTTACGACAGCCTTGTTATATTTAATATTCAACTGTCTCTTGTAATTTATTTGATAATAATTCACAAGAAAGACAAGAAACATTTTGATACACTTTGTAACCAATCATAACTTTCTACTGGTATTCACATTGTATCTGGAGTGATAAAGTGTATGATACTTTCAAGATTATGTATCCACTTTAATGTTTAAAAAAATACTTAAGTTTTTTTATGCACGTCTTTGGTAAAGATATCTTAATTTCTGGTATCTACTTTAATGTGTGGAGAAACTTTAAATTGGTATTCGCTTTAATGTAAGTTATGAAAACCTACGTATTTTTGGTATTCACTTGAATGTGTAAAAAAACCTTAAGTGTTGGTATTCACTTTATTGTGTAAAGAAACCTTAAATCTTGGTATTCACATTAATGTGTAAAAAAACATTATATATATATATATATATATATATATATAGAGAGAGAGAGAGAGAGAGAGAGAGAGAGAGAGGCGGGGGGAGAGAAAGAAAGAAAAAGCGAAAAAGCGAAAAAGAGAAAAAGAGAGAGAATTAGACAGAGAGGGCGAGAGTGAGAGCGAGGGAAAACCCTACTCCAATATTATGTATACGACCCACTGTAGGCACACTCCATTATTATATACATACTATTCGCTAAAGATACACTCCATTATCATATACATACTATCCGCTAAAGATACACTCCATTATTATATACATACTATCCTCTAAAGATACACTCCAAATCTGCAGTTGTGTTGATTAAAACCACCAAAGAATCTTTGGCAGTGCTGTTAATCAACGTCGGCAATGACTCAGTTCCTGTTGGCAAGAATTCATAAAGTTTTGATTTGTTTGCAAAAAGAATAATAAATAATCTATGACTATTTATTTAATCTGTATGAAAGTTCTTCAGGTTTAATGTAACACCCTATACAAAATAAATATAAACACATACTATGAAAACTATAATAAATGAATTTATACGTGCAAACAAATGTATGTACACCCAAATAACCTTTTGTGTGTGTATGTGTGTTTATGTGTTTGTGTGTCCATGTGTGTTTGAGTTTGTGGCATAGTAAATTTACCTATCCCTATTTCTAAACTTAATTGTTATATAAATTGTTAAATTGTCGAATCAACCTGACCTTGGGCACTCCTTATGATGGTATATTTGTGTTAGAGTTGGAGTAAACACTTGACTTGAGAATATTGTTGAAATTGCTGATGCAATACAATCCAGTTCCACTGGATGAGTAGATTTTATGATTCAATGGTTAAGATTTGTGAGAATGAGAACAACCAATGGGGTGAGATAAAAAGTTTACATGCTGTACACAATTCTGTTGTCTGATCACTTGACTTTGTGTGGCATGAAATCTGGTCCTGAATGGGGGCAATTAGCTTAATGGTGAGTTAAATGACTGATTGGGAGAGAATGGACTTAGAAATGTTTCATGCATTTTTGCTATTGTATGTTATACTTGTGTTTTATGTAGAGAGGTAAGGTTAGACTTTTATTTCTACAAATTGTGAATTATGATGCTTATATGGCTAAACATTTGACATTATTTCTAGTGAAACTGCTCTTAACACTGATATATTGTATTTATTATTCTGTATGCGTGTATTGGGATAATAAATACTGTTGTAGGAAACTAAAAGTTGAGACTTGTATGTAAGAAAGAATGGAGTTAAAAAGGGATAAACTGGAAACTTAGAGTTTGTTCACTGGTTATATTTTTCAAACATAAAGAAGCTTTTCCTTGTGTTATTTGAATCTATAGTCTTACTGATTATAAACCTCTACAAATGTGGTTGATGCAGCAATCATGTAATTGTAAGGGATATACTACACTCCATTGATGTATGGTGGCAAAGTATGCTGACTACATCGAACAATTAATTACTGGAAATTGCTACTACTGTTCTTCTTGAAGGAGCTTGTTCAGTGAATAAGTGACCTGAAATAATTACAGTGAATCAGTTATCTGCAGCATGAGGACGGAATCACATGGAATTGACAGTAATAACTGAACAAAAATCTTGTGGTTCTGTTACACACAAAAATCTTGTGGTTCTGTTACACCAAAAATAAAGCATGTGAATGACTATTGAGACAACACCTAAATCAGAATTAAGTAGAAACTATTATCATTTATCTCTAATAACTCTATTTCTGCTCACTGATAAGAACTATCCTGTGATTTGTATTGGCACTATTGTTGAATTGAGTATTAGGATATAACACTTTATAAATATAAAAAAAAAATATTTGAACATGGTTTCATGGAAATATTAATGTCAAGTAATATTTTTCACTGTGTCTGTTATATGTATATTTGATTGTTCTTTTAATAAATTTATTGTTAAATTTATTGACCTTTTAACACATATTGATAACATTGTGTTGGAGAAGAAAGTGGGTGGATGGGGACTAGCTAAATATAGATTAATGTTGGATTTGTTTTCTCCTTTAATAAGACGTTTTCCAAGTACGGAAATATTGTGTGACGGTAAATGTTTGTCCATAATGTTTTAGAAGACAGAAAACGTTTACTGCTTCCACATGTCCGCAAAGTGAGAGAAGAGTGGTGTCTTCTGGAGAATTATTAATAACAGAAATTATGATTATCATCACTTGTAATTAGACAGGGTCGATTAATTAATTAATAATAATAACTATTAACTAGGTGGCGTTTACGTCACATTATGTATGTACATGAGTTTGTGTGTGTATATGTGTTTCTGTGTGTATGTGTTTCTGTGTGTGTATGTGTTTCTGTGTGATTCTTTCGTGTTCACGCTTGGTGTCATCACTTCTAGCGCGTTTGTCTGCTCTCAAGTCCGCGTTTTGAAATTATCAATTAGGCATTTGTCAGTTATCAGTTAAACATTTGTCATGTCCTGAAGTCAGAGTTCGCTACCACAGTCGCCCCCCCCCCACTGCCCCTTACCCCAATCACCATTCTTTCTCAATCAGTCATCTCGTTAACTCGCCATTAAGAAAATGACCACCTTTCATGATGAAATTCTGCCACACTAAATTCAAAGTGATTAAAAAATAAAAATTTTCAACAGGTAAACATTGATCTCATCCCATTGGCTGGTCTCGTTCTAGTAAATCAATCATTGGTTAATAAAATTACTCATCCAGTTATGACTGGTTTGCATGACTTCATCAATTTCTAGCATATTCTCAACTCTGGTGTTTACTTAAACTCAGACACTTTCAAAAATAGCGTCATAAGGAGTGCTCAAGGTAGGTTACTCTGACAATTTTAACAATTTACATTTTAAAATAGGGATAGGCAAATTTACTCCACCACAAATGTCACTTAATCTTGGATGTTGGTTTGATGATCACTGAGTTTCAAGCAACACAAGAGCAAAACGACCCATGGGCCAAGGACGTGTGTGTCTGCTAATGAGAATCGCTAAGACCCTAGGTTACACGACAGGTGATCTAAAGCTATGTATTTATAATGTCACAACTGCGCAGCTTCAGTCAAGTGGTAGACAAACTCTACCAAAGTCAACTCAAAAAATTCAGTGTTCTCTTATAAACTCATTTATAGTTGGCTGATATGAACGAACCAAATAACTACTAATATGCCACAGGACTCAAACTCAAACTCAATCTCATACGACACATCATGGTCGAGATAATAAGCTTTATATATATATAAACACCAACTGTAAATGTTGAACTATTTGCTATATGTAACCATGCTGTCTTATGTTATATCTTGTTGAATACAATTATTGTTGATACATAGACCTCGCGTGTTAGACTCATGTACCTGTTATATGTCGTAGTCTGTCAGTCGTTTTCCTCACTATCAATGCTGTATGTATTAGAGGGTTTGAGCTATCTTCTAGAACTATTACTCTTATATTCTATCTATCTATCATTCATTCATCTTTCTACAACATGTGGCCAACCAGAAGGTGTGTTTTGGGGATTAGCCTAAGGTTATAAGGCGGCCTAATGTGGTGGAAAATTAACACCTTGCCCATCTCCCATCAAAACGTCACAACTACTGACCACCACAATCACCAGAACTTTTACTGCATCTATTATTACTAATGTAAATTATGATTATTATTATTCAGCCTTGTTTCACATTTCCGTTTACTATAGATTGTGAACCCGGATCTCGGAATCTTATCAGGATTCAAGGTTTTCCAGAGGATGAGGGCATATGAATTAGGGACTAAACTAAAAGGTTCTTCTCAATATGCTTACAGAATTACCACCTGTTCTGAGGCCACTATTGACGTCATATACACTATCACGTTATCATGATAACAGTGTAAAAAATACGGCTATTACTATCATATTCAAAATTCCATTGAGAGAAAAGTTTATGAGTAATGCTAATTTAGTCGAAATGTTCCTGATACAGCCTGAAGACGAGTCAAAGAAAACTAACACATTGAAGTCATAAATGTATGAAGAATTCACATAGCTTATCAACTAAATCAATTAAAACATACTTAGGACTTTAAGGTATCCTCTACTAAGCTCCTTCCCAATTCATATTGCTTATCATCCAAATCAATTAAAACATACTTAGGACTTTAAGGCATCCTCTACTAAACTCCTTCCCAATGGAATTGGAAACAGAGCACTGGAAGCAGCAGGTGTCGGAGTTCAGTTTAACATGCATCACAGTCAGTTCCCGCATGTCCTCGCTGAAGACATACTTTGCTGGGTCTGAAAAATAAACAGAACTACGCTCTGATCTATCTATCTATCTATCTATCTATCTATCTATCTATCTATCTATCTATCTATCTATCTATCTATCTATCTATCTATCTATCTATCTATCTATCTATCTATCTATCTATCTATCTACCTATCTATCTATCTATCTATCTGTCTGACTGTCTGTCTGTCTGTCTGTCTGTCCATCTATCTATCTATATGTAACCATGCTGTCTTATGTTATATCTTGTTGAATACAATTATTGTTGATACATAGACCTCTCGTGTTAGACTCATGTACCTGTTATATGTCGTAGTCTGTCAGTCGTTTTCCTTTTAAATCTATCTATCTATCTATCTATAAATCACGAAATTCCACTTGGAGAGAGTGAATGATAGAGAGAAATAGAGATAAGTGTGAATGTGTTTGATTACCTATGTAACGTTTTAATAGTAACGCTTTTAATGAAACTGTATTCTAATTAAACATTTGCACGTAGAAATATTTCTAATTTTAACTGTTACTATATCAATGCCTGTTCTTATATACTTAAAATTCCATTAAGTGAACAACCAATAAGAAGAAAAACTTTAAAAAAACAGAAACTACTTAAAAGACATGGGAATTATATGTATAGCATTATATCTTAAGATATGTATAGAATAACTTGTAAGAGTAGTCTTAATAATTATGCCTACAGAATCATGTTTACACAATTCTAAGGTTTGTAAAATTTGAATGAAACAATATTTGCACATTTGAAAAGAAATAACTAAATGGAGGTAAATTAATTTAGTCACCACGACCAAACAGTAACACATACAATTATTAACTTATCGTACTATTCGTGTTTGACGTCTTTGCTAAACTCAAGAAATATACAATTATTAACTTAGCGTACCATTCGTGTTTGACGTCTTTGTTAAACTCAAGAAATATGAAAATGAATAACATGGCTTAGTATTCATGTTTGATGTCTATACAAACATTTGCTTGCAATAAATTATTTTACAATTGTCGTTTTCCCTTCCTCCGATAAAATAGCCTATAGAGAATACAATAATAAATGTACCTCGAAAACTAATAAGTGAACGTAATTTATTTATATATGAAAATTTATGAATCAATTCTTCCTCTATCGTAAATACTCTAAACAGATTAACCTTTAAAATCGTCCAACACAAGCAGGACAAATATTTCCATAAATATTATGATCTTTACTCAGTGAGGAAGTAAGAACAATTACTGAGATATCCACATGTCGGTACTTGTTGACTCTGTCAGTTAAAATACATTTAATTCACAATACATTAAAGTGACCATTTCTTACCAGCGTTCAAGCTCGAAATTTGTTTTCCATCACGAAACCACTCTGGAGCACTCGGAGGATTCTCTCCCTTGGCAGAGCGAGCAATGCAAGTAAAGGTAGCATTGTCGTCCTCTTGTATCACCAGGTCTTCTAATGACTTTACCCAAATAGGTTTCGCTAAGATTGAAGCAATTAATATAATTTTACATTTATGCATTCTCCTTTACAAATTCTACTTATTCCCCTTAATTAAGTGACAGATTCAATTTCACTGCTATAGTGATTTCATAGTAAGCATAAACAAATAAAATCTGATCAGTCAATTCAATGCCACATATATAACAATTAATATAACAGTACGATAAAATGAAAATAAATTTAAAATGCTCCTCGGCCAGTCGAAAGGCACGGCAATCACATGACCTAACGAACGTGGAGCCATTATTACGGCAGAAAGATGACCTCTTATTGTCACTGTCAATCATTATTTACACCTTCCTCTCGTGTGGTTAAAGAAACATAAAGCTTCCTAGATAAAAGAGAAGACTTCAAAAGTAAATTTACATCAGATTCCACAAATAACTGTCCCGTTATGTAAGTTGGTGATGCACGTAATTAATTTCAAATCATTAATTATATAAAGGAAATCTTAAACGTAATGAATAGGAAACATCACTCAATGTTAAAGGTGATAAATAAAAGGAAACGTAAAGAATGACTGATACATTTTAAATCAAAAATCTATTTAAACCAATATAACAGCTAAAGGCATTAACCCAGATAAATCAAACTTACATCTTCAAAACATTAAAACGAATAAACCAGTTAAAAACCCACTTATATTAAGGTTACATATCAAATCACTGCAAGCCAAATAAAATACCCAACTTTTAACTTCAAGTACTTTAAGTCAAATAAACCAATCGAGTATCTTATAGCAGTGTGCGTTAAAAGGAACAACATATGTATATATTCAGGCAGTGTAATTCAAAAGGAATCAAATTCACACTCTCACATAGTGTAAGCCAAATGAAACCTAACTTACATCTTCAAGCAGTTATGCATTTAAACCAATAATTTCTATGGCAGTGTAAACAAAATCAATCTCAATTACAACCCCAGTCAGAGTTAGCTAAATAAACCAAGCGTATGTGTTCAAGCAATGCAAATAAACCAGAACTGGACTATTCAATCTAAGTAAACCAAATAAACCAAATGTAAATCTTCATGCAGTTTGGTCCAAAATAAAAGTATACACGAACCTGAAAACAAATCCCAGTTAAACTAAAAGTACACTGTCAAAAAGTAGTGTAATTAAGAGTTTCTTTCGTCTAGAAAATAGTAGGCTAAGTAAGCCTTACACATTTCAGGCAGTGAGCCATTTCAATACAGTCGTTATCTTAACAGATATTTATAGCAAACCTACACGTTATGTTCAAGAATAGCTGACCCTCTGATGTACCCTCTAATGTACCCAAAGGGTTAGTACCAAGGCACGTATACACTCTTTCATCTTCTTCTTTGACTTTGGTAATTTTCAGCATTGTTCCATTATTATCGAGTTGGTAGTCGTCGCCCGCTATTATTTTCTTGCCAGTGTCATCAAACCACGTGACTGAGGGTGTTTCGATTCCTGCGGTGCTATACAGGACAGAAATAAATTTTATGAGAATAGTGTTACAATCAATGATTTATTCATTCTGTGAAATATTATTTGGAAGTGTATTGGAGCAATTATGCATATTCTAACTAGTACAATGAATTGTAATATCATTTACAATATTTAAGATATGGAACATCACTACACTGTATTATGTTATGAAAGTCCTGCAAGCAATTATGAAACTTATGATCTCATACAGTTAATATGAAATAATTTTGACATAATTAAATAATAAAATTAAATAAAAATAGATTGGTACAACTAATTAATAGTGAATCAGTCATCATCTTTAGAGATTTATCCTTTGGAGTCAAATCTTTTGTGGCGCGTAGGGGGAGCGAATGCAACTGCGAGTGATATACATAAGGAAAGGGAGATTAGTCACAAACATGACCCGATTTGACGTCACATTACAGACAATAAAATAAGTGTAACATAAGCTAATTTCATACTCTCACGGTCTCACGTCATAAAATGTTTAAAAAAAGCAATAAGATACAAACATATTTTCCGTTTCGATAGTTATGAAAGAAACATAAACTAGTTTTCAAAGGCTGTCAGCAATGTTTCGTCAACATTAAAGGCACTTTACTATAGCAGAATTACGATACACTTGTTCTATTAATATTCAACTTTCTTTGGTAATTTATTTGATAATAATTTCAGGTGAAAGACAAGAAACATTGTGATACACTTTGTAACCAAACATAACTTTCTACTGGTATTCACATTGTTTCTGGAGTGAAAAAGTGTATGCTACTTTCAAGATTATGTATCCACTTTAATGTTTAAAAAAATACTTAAGTTTTCATATGCACTTGTATGGTAAAGATATGTTAATTTCTGGTATCTACTTTAATGTGTGGAGAAACCTTAAAGATTTTTCGTATTCGCTTTAGTTTAAGTGATGAAAAGCTACGTTTTTGGTATTAACCTGAATGTGTAAAGAAACCTTAAGTGTTTGTATTCACTTCATTGTGTAAAGAGACCTTAAATTTTGGTATTCACTTATATATATATATATATATATATATATATATAGAGAGAGAGAGAGAGAGAGAGAGAGAGAGAGAGAGAGAGAGAAGGAAAGACATACTTCAACATTATGTATACTACCCACTGTAGGCACACTCCATTATTACATACATACTATCCTCTAAAGATACACTCCATTATTATATACATACTATCCTCTAAAGATACACTCCATTATTATATACATACTATCCGCTAAAGATACACTCCATTATTATATACATACTATACGCTAAAGATACACTCCATTATTATATACATACTATCCGCTAAAGATACACTCCATTATTATATACATACTATCCTCTAAAGATACACTCCATTATTATATACATACTATCCGCTAAAGATACACTCCATTATTATATACATACTATCCACTAAAGATACACTCCATTATTATATACATACTATCCTCTAAAGATACACTCCAAAACTGCAGTTGTGTTGATTAAAACAGTCAAAGAATCTTTGGCAGTGCTGTTAATCAATTTCGACAATGACCAAGGATCTGTAGGCAAGAATTCGTAATGTAGTTTTGAATACTTTGCAAAAAGAATAATAAATAATCTATGACTATTTATTTAATCTGTATGAAAGTTCTTCAGGGTGTAATGTAACACCCAATAACAAAATAAATATAAACAAATTCCATGAAAACAATAATAAATGCATTTATACGTGCAAACAAATGTATGTACACCCAAATAACCTTTTGTGTGTGGATTGTGTGTGTATGTGTGTTTATGTGTGTTTGAGTTTGTGGCAGAGTAAATTTACCTATCCCTATTTCTAAACTTAATTGTTATATAAATTGTTAAATTGTCGAATCAACCTGACCTTGGGCACTCCATATGATGTATATTTGTGTCAGAGTTGGAGTAAACACCTAGTTGAGAATATTGTTGAAATTGCTGATGCAATACAAACAAGTTCCAACTGGATGTTTTTATTATTATTATAGTTTTTATTATTCAATGGTTAAGATTTGTGAGAATGAGAACAACCAATGGGGTGAGATAAAAAGTTTACATGCTGTACATAATTCTGTTGTCTGATCAATTGACTTTGTGTATCATGAAATCTGGTCATGAAAGGGGGCAATTAGCTTAATGGTGAGTTAACTGACTGATCGAGAGAGAATGGTCTTAGAAATGTTTCATGCATTTTTGCTATTGTATGTTATACTTGTGTTTTATGTAGAGAGGTAAGGTTAGACTTTTATTTCTACAAATTGTGAACTATGATGCTTATATGTAATAGGCTAAACATTTGACATTGTTTCTAGTGAATCTGCTCTTAACACTGATATATTGTATTTATTATTCTGTATGCGTGTATTGGGCTAATAAATACTGTTGCAGGAAACTGTAAGTTAAGACTTGTATGTAAGAAAGAATGGAGTTAAAAAGGGATAAACGGGAAACTTCGAGTTTGCTCCCTGGTTATATTTTTCAAGGATAAAGAAGCTTTTCCTTGTGTTATTTGAATCTATAGTCTACTGATTATAAACCTCTACAACTGTGGTTGATGCAGCAATCATGTAATTGTCAGGGATACACTACACTCCATTGATGTATGGTGGCAAAGTATGCTGACTACATCGAACAATTAATTACTGGAAATTGCTACTACTGTTCTTCTTGAAGGAGCTTGTTCAGTGAATAATTGACCTGAAAGAATTACAGTGAATCAGTTATATGCAGCATGAGGACGGAATCACAAGGAATTGACAGTAATAACTGAACAAAAATCTTGTGGTTCTGTTACACCAAAAATAAAGCATGTGAATGACTATTGAGACAACACCTAAATCAGAATTAAGTAGAAACTATTATCATTTATCTCTAATAACTCTATTTCTGCTCACTGATAAGAACTATCCTGTGATTTTGATTGGCACTATTGTTGAATTGAGTATTAATATATAACACTTTATAAATATTAAAAAAATATTTGAACATGGTTTCATGGAAATATTAATGTCAAGTAATATATTTCATTGTGTCTGTTATATGTATATTTGATTGTTCATTTAATACATTTATTGTTAAATTAATGACCTTTTAACACATATTGATAACATTGTGTTGGAGAAGAAAGTGGGTGGATGGGGACTAGCTAAATATAGATTAATATTGGATTTGTATTCTCCTTTAGTAAAACGTTTTCCACTTACGGAAATATTATGTGACGGTAAATGTTTGTCTTTAATGTTGTAGAAGAGAGAAAACGTTAACTGCTTCCACATGTCCGCAAAGTGAGAGAAGAGTGGTGTCTTCTGGAGAATTATTAATAACATAAATTAATATTATCATCACTTGTAATTAGTTAGGGACGATTAATTAATTAATAATAATAACTAGGTGGCGTTGACGTCACATTATGTATGTACATGTGTTTTTGTGTGTATATGTGTTTCTGTGTGATTCTTTCGTGTTCACGTTTGTTGTCATCACTTCACACGTTTGACTGATCTCAAGTTAGACATTTGTCAGTTATCAGTTAGACATTTGTCATGTCCTGAAGTCAGAGTTCGCTACCATAGCCTCCCCTGCCCCTCCCCCCCCCAATCACCATTCTTTCTCAATCAGTCAGTTAACTCGCCATTAAGAAAATGACCAACTTTCAAGGTGAAACTCTGCCACACTAAATTCAAAGTGATTAGAAAATAAAACTTTTTTCAACAGGTAAACTTTGATCTCAGCCCATTGGCAGGTCTCATTCTTGTAAATCTTAACCATTGGATAATAAAACTACTCATCCACCTAAAACCGGTTTTGATTATATCAATTTGTTTCTAGCATATTCTAAAGAGTTTACTTCCAACTTTGACACTTAAAAATATCAGCATAAGCAGTTTCCAATGTCGGGTCACTTTGACATTTAACAATTTATATAACAACTAACTTTAGAAATAGGGATAGGCAAATTTAATTTGCCTCAATATCATTAAGCATGCTGATATAATTCAAACTATAACATATATTCTTTTCGTTATGCATCTGTTCTGACCATTTTCTTCACAGACCACCACATTTCCTTTAACTCAGATTCATTTTTATTTCAGTAATGACCTAAATCCAGATTAAGAAAAGAGTAAATAAATATACTATTTCAAAATGACGTTGAAAGAACGAAGGAAAATAGATTTAAATTAATTGTCATTAAGCAATAATGAGTGAGAGAAAAATATGTACACGTTTTAGATGGGAGGATAACTTACTTCTCTGAGTCGTAACAAAGGTAATCAGTCTAATTATCATATAGATACGTAATGAGACTATTGACAATTTGTCGGACGTCATTCTCACACCTGAAACAAACATATAGATACGTAATGAGACTATTGACAATTTGTCGGACGTCATTCTCACACCTGAAACAAACATATATATAAGTAATGAGACTATTGACAATTTGTCAGACGTCATTCTCACACCTTAAACAAACAGAGGTTTAGATAATGCCTGCACTCACTCTCTCTGTCACACTCTATTATACACACGCGCGCGTGCGCGCCCAAATAGACAGACACACATAATATACACGCATAAATGTATTCAAATAAACATATTATATGAATATGTAAATTCATATATGCAAATAGCGTAATGTGTGAAATGAATTATAAATGCGATATGATAACAACGGAAACAAAAGTCTCCAGAAAAATCAATGATGCGTGAGAAGGATTAATCTGCAGCTATACGGATAACTAGCTAACCTGCCAGCCAAAGGTGTCAGGTTTTAGGGGAGGGGACTTTGAATCACTTTGAAAGCCTAAGAGTAACAAGTTTGATTGGGGTCTACGACGAGATAAACGAATTGCTACCAAGGGAGGTAAGATGTCTTCTGAGTCCTTTTGACTCTGAGCCAAGTTTTCATTCCAATTCCAATGTTGGTGTGTGTGTGTGTGTGTGTGTGTGTGTGGGGTGAGTGGAGTCATAGGATCTGTTCTTTGGTGCTCTACATATTACTACCTTCAATTATACTGTTGACAATTAAGTGAAATATCACAGACGTTTGGAATCCACCAAACAGACTTTTGCAGTCAAGAAAATGTTTAGGTACTTTTCTCGGGACATTCACACAGAATGTATAAATATTCAGGACATTCACATTGAAAGTAGATACTTGTCTCAGGACGTGACTATAGAGACTTGTCTCTGGACATTTAATTTGAATGTTTAGATTATTTTCTCAGGACATCGACACTGAATGCATACACATTTGTCTCAGGACATCGACACTGAATGTATAGATACCTGTCTGATGACATCGACACTGAATGTATAGATATTTGTCTCTGGACATCGACACTGTATGTACAGATATTTGTCCGAGGACATCGACACTGAATGTATAGATACTTGTCTCAGGAAATCAACACTGAATGTATAGATACTTGTCTCAGGAAATCAACACCGAATGTATAGATACTTGTCTCAGGAAATCAACACTGAATGTATAGATACTTGTCTCAGGAAATCAACACTGAATGTATATATACTTGTCTCAGGAAATCAACACTGAATGTATAGATGCATACATATCTCAGAACATCACATTAAAGAGAAGATATGACCTTATCTACCTAGTATAATAGACAACAGATATGACAAAATATAAAATAAATATTGATTATTTGAAATTGTATTCAATGTGTACATTTATGTAAATACAAAGAAATATCTTCTACACTTATTTATCCTAGAAATCCTTAAGAAACGTATCCCTTATTTGTTACCATAAATTCGTCTCCATGTGATCATATCTGCACTTTATTGTGTTGTTAATGTTTTCGTTTTATGCTGATGATATTCTGAACAGTATTTCTTCATGTTTATTGATGTAAGATCTCCAGCTCTGAACTGTACAAGGGTTGAATATTCATTTTTAATTATTTCAGTTCTATAAGATCCTCTGACTAAACACCTCCCCATTGTGATTACATGGTTCGCTTCCCGTCTTCAGGTGTGTGTGTGTGTGTGTGTGTGTGTGTGTGTGTGTGTGTGTGTGTGTGTGTGTGTGTGTGTGTGTGTGTTGTATGATTGATATTGCCCCTTGAAAGAGATCATAATCCTAATCAGTAAACGAGTCCGTCCATTCAATCTCTCTCCTCTTCCCTTCTCATCTTAATTTGTATCGCTATTTATTGTTGTTTTGTGATTGATTTGTATTGCCAAATTGATCAGAAAGTATTCCATAGAGGACTCTGTTTGACCTGTACAGAAGGTCTACAGCTAGCAATACAAAATGAAATAAGTCAGATGGATATAAAGAGAGATTACAATGACAGAAAGAAAGAAAGAACGTAAGAAAGAAAGAAAAGACAGAAAGAAAAGAAAGACGAAATGAAAGAAAGAAAGAAAGTCAGAAAGAAAGAGAGAGAGAGAGAGAGAGAGAGAGAGAGAGAGAGAGAGAGAGAGAGAGAGAGAGAGAGAGAAGTGAACGAAATGAAGGATTGAATAAAACTAAACGAAACGAAGAATGGAAAGAGAGGGAGAAAACAGAATGAATAAACAAGAAAGAGAAAAATTAACAAAATAAATAAGACTGAATGTAATGATAAATAAGAAACCAGATAAAAATAAATGAAGAAAGTGGAGCGAACGCCAAGATGAAAGAATGAAAAAAAAATCATGATTGAATGAAATAACACTTTTTGACAGGTCATGACGTCATACTTGATCCTGACACGGTTCGAGCTAGCTAGTACAGATGGAGCTTCAGTAATCCAATGTTCAAATCCTGCTGCCATTCTTCATTTTGCACAGTGATCACTCAGTGTGTTGGACTGAAAGATTCCAGAGTACAACTACTCGTCTCGTTCAGTGAAGTTTCTACAAGAAAACAAACATTAGGATAAATCAATTTAAAATCTAAATATTATATTGACAGTGAAGTCCTAAAAAATATTTAATTTAAAACTCACATTTAATGCTGGCTGTTCCGCATACGATAATTTTCCCACTAAACTTATTTTATCTACAAAGTGATGTAGTTGCTGATGGAAATGAATGTGACGCAATTATTTTATTTCACTCGATATTACGTCATACTCGGGGAAGAAATACATTCATGAAAGGTCCTTAATGTAGCTCAGCGAAAGTTGCAAAAATTACGTGGGCCCTTTTTCGTGCTCATGTGACAGATAAGACTTAATACACATCTAGGAGGTGTGCTGACATTAATCAGGTTGATTTGGAACTGGCTTTAGCGAGCGAAATGTGAAATATAGAACGATTCTGTGATATAATTAATTAGTCTGTGAACAGATACTACAAAGGAGATATGGCGTGACGTAATCGATGACGGAAACACTTATGGACCTTTCTTACAGTTTCCTGACCGTTGGAATTTTCTGCTGCAAATGAGACAACAGTGACGGAAGACGAGACTTACTGTCGTCACATCGAGAGGTCAAAAGAGCACGCTGTCTATGAGAGCTTTGGATGTCAATTGACTTAAGATTTTAAACTCAGCAAATAGTGCTGCTTTGATTCAGTTGAGGATGGCTTGCCTTTCAACCTGGGTCAGTGTCAAAGCTTTATCAAGACACACATGTATCTAATATTAAATTGTAAAAATTCAAACATTATGTGACGCCAACGCCACTTAGTTAATTGATATTATTATTCTTATTAATTAATTATCCAAAACTAATTAAAAAATATGAAAATCTTTTATTTTATTAATGATCCTCCAGCAGACACAACTCGTCTCTCGTAATTGTGGATATACGGACGTTGTAAATATTATCTCTCTTCCACACAATTAAAGACAAACATTTACTCTCACACAATATTCCATAGGTGGAAAACTTCTTACAAAAGGAGAAGACAAACCCGTATTTAATCTATATTTAGTGAGCCCTACCGACCCACTCTCTTCTCCAACGTAAGATTATCAATATGCATAAGATGGTTAATAAGTTTATTAAATCAACAATTAAATAATTAAATTGAGAAAGATAACGAAATAGATTGCGTGACATAAATATTTCTATGAAACTACATTCAAAATAATGTCCTTACTACATGGTGTTATGCCTAAAATAAATACAAATCAATAATTCAATACAAATCAATAAGTATCAATACAAATCAATAATTCAATACAAATCAATAAGTATCAATACAACTCAATAATTCAACACAAATCAATAATTCAATACAAATCAATAATTCAATACAAATCAATAAGTATCAATACAAATCAATAATTCAATACAAGTCAATAAGTATCAATACAAATCAATAATTCAATACAAATCAATAAGTATCAATACAAATTAATAATTCAATACAAATCAATATGTATCAATACAAATCAATAATTCAATACAAATCAATAATTCAATACAAATCACAGGATACTTCTTATGAGAGAATAGAAATGGAGAGAGATAAGCGATAATAGTTTTTACATAACATGGGTCGACATGTGTCTCCTTCCACTCATGTGGAAAACACTGAAGTGCTATTGTTCTCTCAAAGTCAACTTGAGTGCTCTCTTTGCTCTGCCAGTTCCTTAAAGTGGAACAACAATTAACGTAATTCAAGGAATTCCTGTACCAGGAATTTCCTGATGTAATCAGCACACGCTGCCATGATACATCAAAAGGTAGAGTGAATTGTCCACACTTACACATCATGGCAGATGATTCCCGCATGTCCCTGGTCATAGCAGTCTACAATCAGTGAGCCAGTAAATTCAAACAACACATGAAAGAAGAACAAAAGGCTGTTTACTCACTACAAAATATATCAGGGAGCAACCTAAAATTTTTGTTTATCACGTTATAACTCCATTCTTTCCTACATTCCAGTCTCAACAAACAGTTTCCTGCAATGGCATTTATTAGCCTGATGCACGCACACAGCAGAATAAATACAGCATATCAAAACAATGCCAAGTGTTAGCTTACTACATACGAGCAGCTTAGTTCAGACATTTGTAAAAATAATAATCTACTTACATAATACATCTTATTAAAACACAAGTATATCATATGAAAGGCAAAATACACTAAATATTTCTAACTCCATTCTCTCTCATCCAGTTAGTTAACTCATCGTTAAGCTAACGGCCGCCTTTCAAGACTGGACTTCTTTGCCACTTCAAATTTAAGTAATCAGACAATTGATTTCTCTACAGCAGGTAAACATTTTAATTTCAGCCAATTGGCTGGTCCCGTTCTCGTAGATAATCATTAGATAACAAAACTACTCACCCAGTTGGGATGGTTTGCATTACATCAGCAAATTTCACACACACACACACACACACACACACACACACACACACACACACACACACACACTTCCTGTGTATGTTCATGTCGTGTATGAATGCGTTTATGTAACGGCACTTAGTTCCTGTTAGAGGCCAACTGAAGAAGAAATGGCTGGAGAATGAAAATTACGAAATAGCGTGTGTCCATGTGTGAAATGTTGTCTCCCTTTCAATATTTGTATTATTTCTTTCTGTCTATTTTTTAGGGAAATTTTATTACTAATCTAATTTAAAAGCCGATCTGCGCTATTACAGAAAAGAACATAATTTCCTCACTGCCCTTCATGGACAGAATAATGTGAACAAGCTGAAGAACACACATGCATGCATGGTAAGCATGATTCTAACCGTATTGCGATGTAAATCTCCTTTGTTAAATATTCAAAAGACTGGAAATGTCCAATAATAACATTAGAAATGTCTTCAGATACTAAGAGTACAGGATTTACTGCGAGAATAATTTTCTCTTCCTATCTTTTGTCATTCCAGATTTTTCAGATAACGATCTCTCTCCACGTTTTGACAGTTTATAGATTTGCAAGTAGGAAACATTTACAGCACTTGAAATAACAGTAAGGAAATATTGACATGATTAATTTTCAAAACTTCTTTGCCTGTATTGTTTCGTTTGCATTCGTCTCTGGGAACGTAGTCGAAAGAGGGAAAACGAAAACGTATGAACTTATTCTCAAAACAATGACTTCCCATCTTGTCCGGAAGGAATCTAATTGATTTTTCATACAGTAAAAACAAAAGCGTTTGTCATATCACGACAAGTTTTACATGTGCGTCTATAGTGGCTAGTTTTATTCTTATTTCAGTGTATGACATATCAGATCGTCGGATATACATAATACATACGATTACACAGATGCTTCACTGTCTGGAGAGATTTTACCTCAAGAGGGGAGGTAACTCTTCGATCCTATCTGGTGTTTCGGGTCAGAAGACTATTCACTGTGGCAAACCGAAATTTCTTCATGTTCACGTTTCTCTTTCAACAATGTAAAGTTCATTCCGGTACTACTGAAAGTAAATGAAACAAGTAGCATATTATTTCTGCAAAAGGATGCTGAACGCATTTACATACTTCCGGGAATGTATTGTTGCCAGTACATATTCTAGCTGATGGCAAGTTCAGGGTCGTAGTAATGTGGTGCCGCATGTTGCTGCAATTGACATCAAACATATGAATTGCAACGCATGAAAAGATAGACTGTACGTAATGCATTAGAATGCATGAAAAGATAGACTATACGTAATGCATTAGAATGCATGAAAAGATATACTGTACCTAACGCATTAGAATGCATGAAAAGATAGACTGTACGTAATGCAATAGAACACATGAAAAGATACACTGTACGTAATGCAATAAAACGCATGAAAAGATAGACTGTACGTAATGCAATAGAACGCATGAAAAGATAGAAAGTACTTAATGAAATACAACGCATGATACTGACAGAATGCATAAAATGAAATTGTTATTATTATTAATTAATCACTCATAACTAATTACAAGTTATGAGAAACTTAATTTATGTTGTTAATAATTTTCCAGAAGACACCACTCGTTTCTATCATTTGGCAGATATGCGGGCGTGTAAATGTTTTCTCTCTTTCTCAACATTAAAGACAAACATTTACCATCACACAATATATCTTATTAAAGGAGAAGATAAATCCGTCTTTTCATCTATATTTTGCGAGCCCACATCCATCCAACATATGTAAGAGAGTCAATAAATTTAACAATAATTTATTTTTAAAAATCAATCAAATATACGTATAACAAATACAATAAACAAAAGATTACTAGACACTATATTTTCATGTAACCACTTTCAAATAATTAAAATTACTATATAGCCTAATATCCTAACACATAATTCAACAGATAAGTGTCAATGCAAATCACAGGATATTTCTTATCAGAGAACAGAGATGGAGTTATTAGTCTCGTGCTTTCATAAAATAGTGACACGTTTATTCTTCATGTTAGTATTGCCAGTCTCACTTGTTTCTCTTGCACATTGTAGAACGTTTATGAGCTGCTATTCTCTCGAAGCTAACGTGGGTACTCCCCTGTCGTATTAGTTCCCTCAAGCAGAACAGCAGTATAGCAAGTTCCAGTCTTGAAGCTACCCTGGGCGCTCCCCTGTCGTATTAGTTCCCTCAAGCAGAACAGCAGTATAGCATCTACGATGGTCGTAGCCGTTTTTTAAATCAGTAAACCGAGAATTTCTGGTGGAAACAGAAAAGACTCCTTCTTCCCTGTCAAATATAATCAAGGAACAAATGTTAAGTTTCCAGTTTATTCGTTTCTAATTCCATTTTTCTTACATTCAAATCTCAACTTACAGTTACCTGCAACAGTATTTATTAGCCTGACACATGTACACAGCATAATATATACAATTTAATAGTTTATAAACATTTCCACTAGAAATAATGTCAAGTGTTAAGCATACTACACAAGCATCATAGTTCACAATTTCTAGAAATAGTCTACTCACATAATACATCTCTCTGTAAAGGTATAATGTATCAATAGCAAGAGTCCATTTTCTCTCAATCAGTCAGTTAAATCACCATTAAATTAATGGCCTCCTTTCATGGCCGAATATGTCACCCCAGATTCAAACTGAGTAGACAATAGTCCTTGAGGGTAAAGCAGTTTAAAACTTCTCTTATGTGTAACATTTTAGCAAAATATCTGAATGCTACTCTTACCAAGTCCTTGAAGAAATTGCGCATAGAAAAACCACGTGATTAGAGTGTGTATTTGCCAGCACGTTTGCTTGCATTGCATGGAGTACCACAAGACTCAACTTTTTCTCACCTTTCCAACTCTTATACGATAGAACCATTAGGTGACTCATGTATATATTATAAGAAAACTGGACATTGGATGGGCTAGTAAAATTCATAAAAAGTGTATATCAACATGAGATTGAATTTGCTAACCATATTGATACTTCATGTGAAATAGCAGCCAGAAAATGCACATGAGAGTAAAGCCATACAAGCATGCCTGTAAAATCCTAAGATGAAAGTATCTAACATACAAGTCGGTAATGGGTGGTGTTGCTATTACTGCTTCACAGAAACAAGTTAGAAGTATGTTGGCAAGGACCCTATGATATCATTGAAAAAATGAGTGGGTGTAATTTCAGAATTCAGATTGGATCCAAGGCGATAATATTTCATCTAATGAAAATTTATAAAGAACAACCTGATAAAATGGTTGCTACCATTATTATAGGGGACGATGCCACCTCTGTACCCGATCCAGATTCAGTATCCCACCCATGCGTAATAGATGCTAAAACTATCGGTGGTATCATCATAAACACAAACTACCAGACTCTGATGCTCAACACGTATGGGTGGTATCATCATAAACACAAACTACCAGACTCTGATGCTCAACACGTATGGGTGGTATCATCATAAACACAAACTACCAGACTCTGATGCTCAACACGTATGGAGCGTGATAAAAGAACTCGATGTGTTTTTACCAATAAACCTGGAAGAGCAAATTTGTGCGAATTTACGTTTGAACTATGTGATCATAATCCGATGCACACGAAAACGTATGTTTCACCTTAATCTAAATGGGATGCTGATAAGCAGAAAATCGACTGTGTGCTAGCCTTGGTTATGATTGAAAAGGTGAAGTCCCCATATTGCACTCCTATGGTCCTAATTAAAAAGGTGAAGTCCCCATATAGCACTCCTATGGTCCTAATTAAAAAGGTGAAGTCCCCATATAGCACTCCTATGGTCCTAATTAAAAAGGTGAAGTCCCCATATAGCACTCCTATGGTCCTAATTAAAAAGGTGAAGTCCCCATATAGCACTCCTATGGTCCTAATTAAAAAGAAGGATTGCAAGCACTGACATTGCATGGACTGTGATCAACTAAATAAGGCATATTTCAGCTGAACCAATGCGTGAACCAGAAATTGGTTTGCTAAACTGGGTGGAGCTAAATATTTTCCAATGCTCTCTCTTATAAAAAGGCTATTGGGAAATTCCAGTCTGTGGAGCAGACAAGCCGAGAGCATTTAGCACACCTGATGGCCAATATCAATGGCAGGAGGTATAGTTCGAAATCCTCACGGTGCCAGCTGTTTTCACCTGGTTAATGAAAGTGCTCATCGTACCCATGCAAGGTGAATCTGAGTCTAATTCCATTGATGATGATGTTAGTAGCCAATGAGACTCTAGAGGAACATATCTGAGTATTACTGGTTATTATGGAAATTGTTCCAGCATTTGAGAGAGTGTAACTTTACTGCTAGACTGACCAAATGTGTTTTGTGGGGACATTTTAAACTCGAATATTTGGGACACTTAGTGGGTCAAGGTCTCCCGTGGTAGGATGCTTCGAAGGTATGGCAACGTGAAGGTATGGTGAGACCACTCAATGATTTAACAGGGAAAGGCAGTCCAGAGACAGTGATGTGGAATGAGAATGTCAAGTGTTAAGCATACTACACAAGCATCATAGTTCACAATTTCTAGAAATAGTCTACTCACATAATACATCTCTCTGTAAAGGTATAATGTATCAATAGCAAGAGTCCATTTGAATGTGAAACGAGTTAAATAACTGTTTGTCAGGAGCTCATGTAGTTCACCTACCAGACTATGATAAAGAATTTGTATTCTGAACTGACGCGAGTAATGCAGTGCTAGGCGCCATAGTGATGCAAAAGCATGGTGATATTCTGTATCCAGTAGCTGACTGCATTGTCATTGACAACTGAATTTTCACTAACCTCTATAATTTGTCACTGACCACTGGAATATGTCATAACCACTGAAATGTTAATAACTACTGAAATATATCACTAACCACTGAAATGTTAATAACCACTGAAATATGTCACTGGCCACTGGTATATGTCACTAACCACTGAAATATGTCACTGATATGTCACTGTATATGTAATTGCAATAAGTCACTGATCACTAAAATATGTCACTAACCACTGAAATATGTCTCTGACTACGCAATATGTCACTAACAACTGAAATATCTAAGTTGAAATTGAAACTGACAATTGAAATATATCACTGACTATTGCAATATTTCTCTAACAACTGAAAATCCCATTAACCATTAATATGTCAGTAACCACACTAATACGTCACCGACCACAGCAATATATCACTGACTATTGCAATATTTCTCTAACAACTGAAATATCCCATTAACCATTAATATGTCAGTAACCACACCAATACGTCACCCACCACAGAAATATATCACTGACCACTGAAATATGACCACCATCTACGGGCCACTGCAATTTTTAATTGACAACTGAAAGATCACTAACCATTGAAATATGTCACTGACCACTGACCCACTGACCACTGCAATGTGTCCCTGACTATGGAAATATGTCACAGACCTCTAATATTATAATGACGATTGCAATTTGTCACTGACCACTGAAATGTATTACTGGCTACTTAAACATTTCAAAGGATCATCCAGTATGGTACTGATTATTACGATATGTCACTGGCCACTGAAATATGTTCTAACCAAGGAAAAGTCACTGATCATTCAATCATGTCACTAGACAGTCAATCATATCAATGGCCAGTCAATCACATCACTGAGCAGTCAGTCACGTCATTGGCCATTAACTTAGGTCACTGGTTATTCAATTATATCACTGTCCTTCAATTATGTCATTGGCCACTCAGTGATATAACTTGTCACTCAATCATATCACAGACCACTCAATCGTATCACTGTCCTTCAATAATGTCATTTGCCACTCAATCACATTACTGTTCACTCAATCATATCATTGGCCACTCAATAACACCACTGATCTCTCAGTCAAATAACTGGTCACCCAATCATGTCACTGGTCACCCATACATTTCACTGGCCACTCAGTCACATCACTGGCCAATCACTCACAACACCGGCAACTCAATAACAGTACTGACCACTCGCTCATGTCACTAGTAACTCTATAATATAACTGGATACTCAATGACATCACTGGTCAATCAATCACATAATTAACCACCCAATCACACTGGTCACTCAATCATATCATTGACCAATGACATATTTCACTGGCCACTCAAATAGTATACTGGACACAAAACTGCTTAATAACTATGTTGTAGAGGATCAGGCTACTAAACACCGATTCACACTAAGTTGCAATATTTGCAAGACTGAGTTAAAAACAAAAACTGATTGTAGTGTTACATTGTATTCCAATATTTCCTTATCTGCGTACTACAACGCAAAACAATCCCAGTTATTTTGATTTTGAACAAAAACAAGAGAATTAATGTGCGATATATAGGAAACACGTGGGAGGCAACATTTCGCATTATATATTAATCAACCGCATTGTGGAAAACAAGAAAAGATAATTCAAGCCTAACACCTACGGAGGGAGTGAATCTGTGTGAAGCACTTCCGATCATAAATCATTTGCAGAGGAAGGGCACGATGAATTCACTTCCTAAACAAAATTCGAAATTTCAAGAAGTGTGAACATAATATTATAATATTTGAAATACGAATTGTATAATTGCCGGTCCGTGTTCATCCACTGCAGCAAGTTGTGAATGCGAGTTTGTCTAGCGTCTTCTGAGCGGAACACATTTGAAGTGTTAACTAGCCACGCAATAAATACTAATGTTTTGCTGTATTCTTAGCCAATTTACTATTTTGTTTCTTGTTTTTATTGCTTATTATATTAGTGTAAGCATTCCTAAAATCATTTTAACTTCCGTACGCTAAGAACAAATGTGAAAAATCTCGCGATTGAAGAGTCACTGCTTTGGTAGTCACTCGTGTGTGAAAGTTGACATACAATTATTGAAAAAGTGAACGCTCGTTAATATGTAACAAACTTCAGTTTTTTTTCACGGTTTCAATTTAAGGGTGTGATTCAGTTATTGTTTTGTCTGAATATCTTCATTGAATCAAGTTTGTTTTTGTTTTTATAAACTGCAGTCCATCGACAGGGAAACAAAGCGTCCACATGATCAGATGACATAATCATCCGGTTATCAAGGATTCCTTTCGATTTTTAACACACTTGCTTTAAACAGACATACCATGACATACCATACAAATGCAAACTGTTTCTGCTAAGCTCTTCGTTTAAATTTTGCGCCGTTCTGAAGGAACATTGGCCATTGCCAGTTTAAATAATTTTTGTCTAGAGTACAGGATCTGCCATGACTTTCATGTCTCGCAAGAGCAACAGAAAGATTATAATTGCGTAAACACTCTTTTCACAGTGAGGGGAAGTCCATCTGTCTAAGGAAAATGGCGGGTGATACTTTTACTTTGCAATCTATTGTTCTCATCAGTTTGGCAACATTTGTTTTTTCTTACACCAAGGGTAAGTGTTAGTTTTATCAGGGTAATGTTCAGGGTAAGTGTTAGTTTTATCCTGTTTTATTCTTTAATTCTTTTTAAAATCCAAAGTGTAAATATGTTGACTTGGTCTGTAACATAGAAATGTGTAATGAATATAAAAGCTGTGACGCCAACGCCACCTAGTTAATGGTTATGATTGTTGTTATTAATTAATCACCCATAACTAATAACAAGTGATGAAAATCTTAATTTATGTTATTAACAATTCTCTAGAAGACACCACTCCTCTCACAATTGGCGGATATTTGGTAAATTAAATGTTTTCTCTCTCCGCAACATTAAGAAAACATTTACCGTCACACACTATTTTGTATGTGTGGAAAACTTCTCACCAAAGGAGAAGACAAGTCCGTCTTTAATCTATATTTAGCGAGCCCCCATCGCCCCAAAGTCTTTCCAATATATGATTATCATTATGTAGGTCAAGAAGGTCAATAACAATAAATTTATTAAATCAGCAATGAAATATATAACATGTGAATATAATCAAAGAGCATTGTCATTTACATCACATCACAACCATGTTTGATTAACACTGACTTAGACATGAGCTGTTAATTAAAATAAATACATAATCAAGTTCATGGCTATCATCATGGAAATGAGAGTAGAGTTCAGAGAAATAATTAAAGTGAAAGCACAATATCTTTTAAAGATAGTTGCTGTCGTGGGTTTCACACAAGTCATACAAGTCATTGCCTTTCATATTTGGCGAGGTCTCTTGTGTCCCCTCTAGAGGCACATGACACAACTGTTCCAGAATCTTCAATGCACTCTCCTCGCACTATATGGTGAATCGTCGTAAATTTCACACGAGCTATCAAGCACAAGGAATGCTCTTCAGTTTCCGTGTGCATTTACTCAAGACACCACGAGGATCATTCAGGACAATCTTCATGAATTCCAGATCAAACTCAAGCCACAACCTCCAACACATTGGCACTCAAACGGAATTTAAAGAAATAAACTTGCAGCAACACGTTTTACTGATAAGTTGACGACAATGCCGTATGCACACCCATATTCAATTAAAGCACAGTAATCACTGTAGTGTGAAGTGACAACAACAAATGCTTGCTCTGCTCTGCAAAGATCAAATTAAGGCAGCACTAAATTTCAGGCGTAGTTCATCTCTGAACTTCTTTCTCTTTTATAAACATCCTCAATGTACCAACCAACCTGCAACAATTTCATTAACCTGATACACACAGAGCATACGAAACAGCGTCAATCAAAATTGACGAGTGTAATGTACAAAGATGTCTAATTAATGGATATAAAAATAATTGTTCAATTACATAAAGCAGTTTCTAATTCAAATCATAGATCAATAGCAAACGTACGAAATATTCTAGTCCATTCTTTCTTTATCAGTCAGTTCACTTACCATAAGGTAACGAACGATCGCTTTTATGACCGAACTCGAGTTATGTTCAAATTCAAAGTGATAGAATAAAGTAATTCTTCAACAAAGAAATTCCGGCCCATCCCCATTGGATAAAAGTGTTATGAACAAGTGTGAGACTATAGACTATTAGTCAGAAAAACTACTCATCCAGTTGGAACTTGTTTGGATTGGAAGAGCAATTTTCTAGCATATTCTCAACTCGACTTGATTACTCTAACTCTGACACTTTAAAAAAAAAAACATCATAAGGAGTGCCCAAGGCCGGGTCACTTTGACAATTTAACAATTTATATAGCAATTAAGACTAGAAGAAGGGAAGGCAAATGCCACAGAAACATAATGCATAACGTCATGTCATTGAATTTATTTACTATAGTTAAAGACACGACCACTACAACGAGTGCTACACAAACTGATGTTTGATTATTGCAAAAAATTCTTTGTTGCTTTTTTGCTAAGCAAGTATCGCATGCATTTACAGTGTTGTTGCACTATAATTATAAGGCTATTTTTTTGTGTGGTTACAATCAGTCATCACCGCTTCAGCAAACTAATTCCATAACACGTTAATACCACCATATCAATTAAGCTTTACAAATAATCACTGGAAGTACCGCCCCTGACTAGACATTTCGAAATGCCTAGGCGAACATTGACATATTGTGGCTGATCAACAGTCTTGTGGATATCAATAACACTGCCATGTCCGCATCACATGACTGCTTTGCCGTCTACAATAACATTCCCTAAGATTGATAGTAATATCTTACGCAGATGTGTGCATTTCACCACACAGATCTTCGTAAGTTTAATTTAACCTTGACCTACTCCGAAACAGTTCTGACCTCAGCAAGGAAGGAAATGAAAGATAATGTAAACACTTTTACTTACAGCAAGCAGCAACAACAAGAACAACACACACACACACGTACGTGGGCGTACACGCACAAAACTCATTATATCTAAATTATCCAATTGCTACACATACATATAATACACTAATGGTTCCTATTCTTCTATAGTCTTCAATAATAATAATGTTATTTGTATCTATGTCCCGTTATGATTTCAAGTAGGTTTTATGGTTTTAATGTTGAGAAATCATTCAATATTCTTAATAGTGAGATGGCGAAAGTGATTGCAATATAAAATCTATAACTTTGTGGTGAATTTGTTGACAGCTCTCTGAGACTTTTTCTCAATTACAGATTGTGAACCGCCAACCATTGTAGAGCCACAAGCGAGAGTTTCATATTATCATAAAGAAAATGAGAGGGTTACCATTTCTTGTACAGCTACAGGTACTCCTTCACCCACGTAAGAAAAAAAAATCGTTTTTTTTTCGTTCTTTGTTTAAAAGAAATATAATCAACAACTCTTTTCAAGAAATGGGAAACTTAATCGAACTTTTATTTCTTTTACAGATTTGATTTAGCCCCTTGAGTGTACATCTGGCATATTTCGGTTTACATGGGTAGTCATAAAACTAGTTTTGGTTCTGGTTTTATTATGATTTTAAAATAATTCAGAAAGAAAATATATTATCATACAATATTGGCCGATAAGCTCAGTACATATTTCAATTAACCCTTTCACTACTCACTTGACACATGACAAACATAAATCCAGAAAGGTAATCGGAATACATTTTTTTAAAAATTTCCCTTGTTTTTAGTATTAATCTCTAATATATTCTCAATATGTAAATAATTTCCGAGGAATATTAACTTACCCGCTTTTCGAATTATTTTTGTATAATTGTACGAATCCGTTAACTGCCTATGGAGCATACGATGAATTAATTTTTTTGTAACGGCAGCCAGTTTCGATTTCGTTTATGCTCGTAACATTACACTAGGATACATCATTAGACGTAACTGCATTACACTGGCATACATCACTAGAAGTAAACTACATTACACTAGGATACATCATTAGACGTAACTGCATTACACTGGCATACATCACTAGAAGTAAAATGTATTACACTGGCATACATCACTAGAAGTAAAATGTATTACACTATAATGAATCATTAGAAGTAAACTGCATTACACTGGCATACATCACTAGAAGTAAAATACATTACACTAAAATACATCACTAGAAGTAAAATACATTACACTGGCATAAATCACTAGAAGTAAAATACATTACACTAAAATATATCACTAGAAGTAAAATACATTACACTGGCATACATCACTAGAAGTAAAATACATTACACTGGCATAAATCACTAGAAGTAAAATACATTACACTGGCATACATCCCTAGAAGTAAAATACATTACACTGGCATACATCACTAGAAGTAAAATACATTACACTGGCATACATCACTAGAAGTAAAATACATTACACTGGCATACATCACTAGAAGTAAAATACATTACACTATAATGCATCATTAGAAGAAAAATGCTTTAGACTATAATACGTCGTTATAAGTAAAATGAATTATTGTAAACTTTGATTTACATTTTATATTTGGTAACCATTTAAAACGCGTCAGTACTTTAGCACATATAAAATGCACCCGTTACGTATTTGTTTTGAGATTACGTTATAAAACATTTAAAAAAGTAAACAGTTGAGATTAAGTTATAAAACATTTCAAAAAGTAAACAGTTGAGATTAAGTTATAAGACATTTCAAAACGTTAACGGCTGGTATTACCGTTTTGTAATTTAACCATTTATTATTCTCTCCACAACAACTCTTCGTCGTCACTTATGATACATGTTTATTGATTGTTGTTTGTTTTCAATAGATCTCGAAATCTATTTCCGGAAACAAAAGGCACTGTTATAATAAAATACAGTAAATATATATATATATATATATATATATATATATATATATATATATATATATATATATATATATATGTAAATGATTTTCCATAATTTTTAACCAAGTTCCTCCTTAACTGATATTTAAAATGCTTTAAAATGTGTCAAAAAGCACTCCAAGGAACGAATTAGGCATACAAAATTCCAGTGTAGGAACACAGAACAAAACCAATCCCAATAACCTTCATGAACAGTGCAGTTATTAATAACAAAGACATTGAAACAAGACATGCGGACTGTAAACTAGAAGAAAACTACTTAATTCGAAGAAATAATAAATACCTGGTAAAAATATATTCTGTCAGTTTCAATGTGAGCGGTTTTGCTGCACTGCAGTATATTTTTACTTGTAATTTATTGTGACGTCACATTGTTTTTTTGTTAGATGTACGTGTAGGAGATTAAGACTTCCTTTTATAGATCTCAGTCTTTTCACAGGAATTCTTTTTAAAGATTTAATTATTCGAAATGGTATAATTATAGTCTGAAAATTGTCAAATTAATCTTGATATTTATTTAGTTAGCTTTTTAAGCACGAATAGCAGTCTTTGAAGTTGATAATACAAATAAACACACACACACACACACACACACACACACACACACACAAACACATGACATGCTCACGCGCACACGTCCACATGCAAACTTTATTTTACATAAACCATATAATGTTGTATGCAAATAAGATAAACTCCCTCCCCTTACTTTTGGCTCTAAAATTCCTTTACTTCTTTATAAAATAGTTCGTTGATACATCTCTTGATATTATGCTGATTATATTTCAAAATCATTTGTGTGCGTGTGAATGGGAATGCACTCTGGTACACTGTGCAAAGGAGAAAAATTGTTTTACAATTTTTGTTTACAATATTCACAAAAGTAAAATTGTATGTATATACATTACAACTGTACAGGTATGAGTGGCGCTTAAATGACAAACCTGTCAGTAGCAACACTATCACATATGATAAAGTTACTGGGACTTTGACCATTTCATCGCTGTCAGTAAAAGAAGAAGGATTCTTCAAATGCCATGCCTCTAACAGCAACCCCGTTGGTGTTTCAGCAACTGCAGTATCCCAGCCAGTGGAAATCCGCGTTGCCCGTGAGTAGCACAGCGGTTTTCTTTAAACTAGGTCATAGAAGCTCACCTCGTGCGATAGTAGAAGTTAAGGGGGAAAGTAATTACAAATAATTTAGGAATTCTTCAAAGTCCGTTTGCGGTTTTCGGTACTGAATTTAATTTTGTTGAAATTATAAGAAAAATGCTCAACTTGATTACCTTTATCGATGCAATTTGAATGTCCAGTGACTTATTTATATAACTCACTTTGATATTACAGCGAACATTCAAATGCCGACTAGTTACCTATGACAACATATTGTATGTGTGAAGGAATAAATTTGCATATCCCTATTTAACATTTAATTGTTATATAAATTGTTAAATTGTCAGAGTAACCGACCTTGGGCACTCCTTATGATGCCATTTTTGAAAGTGTCTGATTGAAATGAAACCTCGAGGTGAGATTATGCTAGAAATTGCTGATGTAATGCAAACCACTGAGTATGTTTTATTATCTAATGGTTATTATTTACGAGAAGGAGACAGCCAATGGGCTTAAATTAAAATGTTTACCTGCTGTAGAAAATTGTATTCTCTTGTAAGTTTGAATTTGAAGTGGCAAGAAGAAGTCCGTTCTTGAAAGGAGCTATTACTGGAAGGTGAGTTAGCTGACTGATTGAGAGAGAATGGACTTAGAAATAGTTCGTGCATGTTGCTATTGATATGTTAAATGCATAAGATGTATTATATGAGTTGACTATCATTTCTACAAATATTTGAAGCTGCTCAATTTTAATGTGTAAGATACTTGAGATTGTTTTGATATGCTGTATTATGCAGTGTCCATGTATCCAGCTAATAAATACTATTGCAGAAACTGTAAGTTGAGACTGAATGTAAGAAAGAATCGAGTTATAAAGTGATAAACTGGAAGCTTAGAGTTTGCTCTCTGATTATATTTTGCAGAGACAATCACCTTTTCTTTTTCATTCTGTGTATGATTTGAATCTACAGGTTCACTGACTGTAAACTTCTATGACCGGGAAGACACAGGAATCAACTGATGTGGTGTGTTAGTGTAAAGGAATAAACGACAATCCTTTGATGTATGTTGGCAAATAATTTTGATAACATCGAAATAATTTCTGGTTTGGGGGAGTACTAGAAATTACTACAATTACCTTTCTGCTTGAATGAACTGGTATAGCAGAAAAGCCCAGGTTGACTTCCAGAGAACAATCGGTGAATCTGGTTTTCACCATGAGGAGAGAAACATGGGGAAATTGAACTGAACTATAGCTCATGACATTATGGCAACGTGTGTGAAGGACTGTTAAGATTGTGCTTAACTCAAGTTATTTATCTCTAATAACTTCATTTCTGATAAGACTATTCTGTGATTTTATTGACATAATGTAGAACTGTATTTCGGTATAAGACTGTGAAACATCGAAATTATTCAAATGTGGTTGCATGGTAATATAGATATCAAGAAATTCTTTTTATTGCATTTGTCATATATTTGTTTGTTAATTTAATAAATGTATTGTTAAATTTATTGACCTTCTTATGCATATTGATAACCATATGCTGGAGAAGAAAGTGGGTGGATGTGGCTCGCTAAATAAAGATTAAAGACATATTCGTCTTCTCCTATAGTAAGAGGTTTTCCACAATATTTATGTAGATCTTTAATGTTGTGGAAGAGTGAAATGTTTTCAGTGCCCGCATATCAAGCCATGAAAGAAAGAGCCGAGAGGTGTCCGCTGGAGGATCATTAATAAAATAAATTAAGATTCTCATCACTTGCGAGTAGTTTGGATGATTAATTAATTATTATTAATAATATCCATTAACTAATTGGCTTTGGAGTCACGTATGATTCAGACTTTTAAAGAGAAACATGTGTGCCACAGATGTATGATAGTAATAGGTAGGTTCCACGAATTGCTGGTATCTTACCATTTATATGATAGATGTACATCACAATATCTTACCATATGTCTGATATGTATACCACGATGCCTTACCATTTGTATGATAACTGTATAACACGATGCCTTACCATTTATATGATAGCTGTATAGCACGATGCCTTACCATTTGTATGATAGCTGTATAACACGATGCCTTACCATTTATATGATAGCTGTATAGCACGATGCCTTACCATTTGTATGATAGCTGTATAACACGATGCCTTACCATTTGTATGATAGCTGTATAGCGCGATAACCGATGAGGCCTCAAAGCAGACCATAAACGCGTTTATTGACTTGTCATTATGCTATTATTCTTGATAACTACCTGTCCGAATATACATTTTAATAAAACTGATTTTAGCTTTTTTTTTAACTATACACGAGTTTGTTGAACTGTCAATATGTCACTTAACTTGATACAGTAAATATCTGTCCGAATATACATTTTAATAAAACTGATTTTAGCAATAAACAAGTTTGTGGAATTGCCAATACGTCACGAGTCTTGATTAAGTAGAGCGTTTGTCAGAAATAATTCATAAGCATATGTTTAATATTTCTGGTTTTGGAAAGCCAAATGTGTGGTGCTACTAATAGTCAACTCTCATTTCCTATAGCCGTGCAAATTAGGGCATGGGATATTCAGGGACATTTATAATTTCCCATTATGTATCATATCTTTGTAATATCAAATGTTTAAAATGGTGTTAGAATCTTGAGAATGCAACTTAGCTTTAACAGTACCTAGCCATTAGACAATACATGGAAATACATAGAGAGGGACTGAATTTATGACTATGGTAATACATAGAGAGGGACTGAATTTATGACTATGGTAATGCATAGAGAGGGACTGAATTTATGACTATGGTAATACATAGAGAGGGACTGAATTTATGACTATGGTAATATATAGTGAGGGACTGAATTTATGACTATGGTAATACATAGAGACGGACTGAATTTATGACTATGGTAATACATAGAGAGGGACTGAATTTATGGCATAGAGAAATTTAAAAAAAAAGAATGTACGCCGGGTCTACATAATTTACTGAAACGATACAATTTTAAATACAAAACAATTATTTTAATGAAACTTAACTCAGAAAAGCAGTTTTGGCATATTTCTCCTCTTTAACATTAATACTATATATATATATATATATATATATATATATATATATATATATATATATATATATATATATATATATATATATATATATATATATATATATATATATCCGTCAATTTGGTTTCTCAATGCTAAATTCCTTTTTTACTTTCTTCCTCTTTAAGGAGTGGAGGAATTTAAAAACACTCCTCCACAAACATTCAGTATTTCAGAAGGAAATTATTTGAAGCTTGCTTGTGATGACGCCTTGCCAACGTATTATGGAACGACTTCCTTCAAATGGTTCATCAAAAAGCCTGAGCAATCAGAAATTAATCAAGATGGCCGGATATTTATCGACCATGATGGTAAGCAATCGTCTTATCTTGACATTTATTTTCCATTGTAATCAAGATCTATTTGAAATATTTCAGGGAAGATGGTTTATATTATAAGAACTGCTAGTTAGTCTTACTTTTGTTTAGAAAAAAAAATTCTGTATAAAAGAATGAAACATCATGTTTAAAAAACCAAACTATGCACTGCTTTTATTAAGTGTTTCTTTATTAGCATGTACACACGTACGTTATTTTATATATAAGCAAGTTATATAATATTTAAAGTCTCAAGTTATATTATGTTTAAAGACTCAAGTTATATAATCTTTAAAGTCTCTTATAGTTAATCTGTTTGTATTACTTTTAATAGTATGTGATTGAATGCAGTTATTTTAAACATAAATCAGGAATTGCACTTGTAAGACAAACAAAATATTATTGACTTTCATGCGTAAGAGATTGCTAATTGACATTTGTCCTGTAAATTAAAATGAACGAATGGATATTTAATAAACTTATATCCAGTTTGCCCAGTAAGAAGTGCCAAATTTCATTAAATAAAACACGTTTCAATTAAAATAAATAACTACTGCAAAATAAAGAAGGAAGTATTCTCCACAGAATAATGTTCAATTAAATTTGCCTTCTTTTATATATATATGGATGGGTGGACAGACGAGCGGACGAATAAGCGGACAGGCGGATGGGCGGCTGGCTGGCTGAATAGATGGTTATATATACAATCAGACAGAATGACAGACAAAATAATATTACTCAGTTTACGTACAGTACCTAGCACATGTGATGTTTTGGTCTCCAAGGACATTACAATAAACTAACGGTGACCTTCTTTATTCCGTTATTTGTCTAGGAAGAATGAGAAAAATAACAGGAAATGAAAAAATTGCAACACACGATCAAGCGCTCAAATTGAGCACGTACTCAACTGAGCAAATACTCAAGTGAGCAAGTGCATGATAATGTATACAATTGTTTGAGACGTAAATATTAACTTCGGGTGGGGTACGGTATGCAATAGCCAGGAGACGATTTTGTAATCATCGGTTTGTGGAGAATAGTTCCAAACACGAGCGTACTTTTCTCTTCTGGCACAACATCTTCATCATGTGGCGAGGGTGGGGAAGGTGTATGACTTTGTGTCGTCCACTTTACAAACCCCAAATGAACCTAGATAATAACGTATGTGTATAAGTGTTCTAGCATACTCGTTTGTGTACTTACTTTAAAAGATGCTTGCTCTTTTATGCACTTGCTCATATGAGTACATGCTCTTAAGTGTTAATGATTATATAACTTAGGTTCATGTGTACACGTAATCAAAATATTACTAATATCACTATTCCTAAATAACAATCCTTTCAAATAGTGATGTTACTGCATCAAATCATTAATATGAGACATCCGCTCTCAATGCCTTGAAAGAAGGGAGACAACACGTGTTATCCAATGTCAATGAGTTAATGTTTGCATCTAAAGACTTTAACTCAGATACATACAAAATATGTAGATATTTTCATCCACCTAGAAGTTGGAGTGTTTTAGATGTGAAATCTATATTTATGTAGAAGTTGTATAGTATTTGATGCATCATTATTAAAAGAATGAATATTACTTGTGAAACTCAGCCCTATTCCTGTGCTCACAATGTTATGCTAAATTATGCTGAAAAAATCCATTACTACTGTGACAAAGGAAATTTGCCTATCACTATTTTATAATTTTTAATTGTTAAATTGTAAGAGTAACCCGACATTGAGCACTCCTATATGATGGTTATTTTTGAAAGTGAGTTGAAGTAAATGCTCAAGGTGAGAATATTCTAGAAATTATTCATGTCTTGCAAACCAATGAGTATGTTATGATTTACGAGAACAAAAGCAGCCAATGGGTTGAGATTAAAATGTTCATTTGCTGTAGAGAAATCTATTGTCTAATCACTTTGAATTTGTAGTGGCAAAGAAGTGTCGTTTTGAAAGGCGGCCATTAGCTTGGTGGAGAGCTTACTGACTGGTTGAGAGATAATGTATTTAGAAACATTTAAAGCATTTTCGCTATTGATATGTTATATTTGTGTTTTATGTTTTTGTATTACGTGAGTTGACTTTTATTACTTCAAGTGTTTGAACTAGGATCATCCCATGTAGTTTGCTAAACTTGACATTGCTGTGCTTATTATTCTGTGTACATATATAAGGCTAATAAAAACAGTTACAGGAAACTGTAAGTTGAGGCTGGAATGTAAGATAGAATGGAGTTATAAAGTAACAAACTGGAAAACTTAGGGATTGTCCCCTGATTATGTTTCTCAGAGACAAAGTGTGCCTTTCGTGTGTTATTGTGTGTTATTGAATCTACTGGTACACTGATTATAAACCGCTACGACCGGGAACACATAGGAATCATCTGCCATGGTGTGTGTAAGCGTAAAGGAGTACACTACACTCTTTTGATGCATCCTGGCAAAGTATCCTGAATGCATCAGGAATTTTCTGGTACAATAAATTTACTAGAATTACTGTAATCGTGTTCTGCTTGAAGAAACTGACATGGCAAAGAGGGTGCTCAAGTTGGTTTCAAAAGAATAATAGTGTTTTCCACGTGTGTGGAGGGAGACACGTGTTGATGCAGACTGTATGGCATTATTGCAAAGCAAGTGAAAGACTGTTGAAGCAGTACTTAATCCAGGTTATGTAAAGCAAAATATTATTGATTATTTCTAATAACTCCATTTCTGTTTTCTGATAAGATTTCCTGCAATTTCTATTGACTCTATTGTTGAATTGTACTTTTAAGGATATAGAATGTGTAAACATAAAATTATTTATCAGCGACACGCATCAAATAGTGTACTTTACTGCTCCCAATCATACACCTTTCTAGATATGACTTATTTTCTAACTTTTGTGACTGAATGGCGTGTATTATTTAAGAAGGTGGAAATAAATCTGTATTTTTGGTGTGGGAATTTACACAAATGCATTACATAGAGCAAAAATAAATGTATCTTTTGTAATTCTAGTTTTTTTTGTAAATAAGGAATTCCATAAAATGTTCTCTCATCCCCATGACTGTTTTGCTTCTGAACTTCCCTTGATGCAGGTAGAGTTGAAAGGGACATGTTTCTCATACCATTATAATTTTAATTATTAGTGATTAACTGATTTTTCATGATATTACTTATGACTATATTAATATTAATGTGACAATTTTAATCCAACGTTTGACAAGTGATATGTATCGTGAAGAATTTTTATTTGAAGGTGCTCTTCACTTTGCATACATCTTAAAATCCGATGACGTTCCAGGCTCCACTTACCACTGCGCTATTTCCAACTCTGCTCAAGGAATCATCAAACTGGGGAGAGAAAACATCCTAAATGTAACTAGGTCATCAAGTAAGTAATTATGTTTACTTTTCTATTTCCAACTCTGCTCAAGGAATCATCAAACTGGAGAGGGAAAATATCATAAATATAACACATTAGTAATAATGTTTACTTTGCTATAATTTGCTTAATATGAATTGAAGTCACATATGACAAATTTTAAAAATAAAACCGTTTCTTGTTAAATTGAATCAAAATGGTCTCTCGTATCTCTGTGCATTACAGACCAAAATAAAACTTAATTTGCGTTTTATCAATTGTTGTCCTTTGTTAATATGCTTGCATGTAATTGTGAGTGTGGAATATACACGTGGATTTACTAATTCAATATATTTTTCAGCCACTGTGATACATCAGAAACCACAACTAATATACAAAACCAATGGAAAATCATTTCTGCATACAGAAGCAGTGTTGGAGTGTGTCTTTAGCGGAAAGTAAGTATGATGTGATGACGTCAACAGTTTGAGACAGTTTTGGAGTGACGTACCACGTTTTGTACTTTACTAATAACACCTACGCCTATATATTGATGCTAAAGTGTCGTCTGCTTAAATAGTTTTACAATGATGTGAATCTTTCGCCCAGTGGTTTGTTGCCTTGACCCCTCAGGTGTTGTCAGTAACAATATTAAGCGAAAACAACAAAATACCAATACATTACAATTAGAATTGTGCAAATATTATCCAATGATGACAGACAAGGAAAAAGAGTGAAACATTTATTTGAGAAATTATTTGTAGGTTCAAAAACTGTATCCCAACTTACACAATTAATAATAATAAAATTTACTTCACACTCTCTATAATAATTGCCTATACTAATAAACTTATAAAGATATGAATGTTCAATTCAGTTTCACTATTCTAAATATTACACGTTTTTATTTACTGTTAAGCTAGTTCGAGTGGTAATTTCACTCAACTCAATGGCTAGGAATATATCTCTATTTCTCTTTAGTAACTTAGGGAGAAATCATTCGACCAAATGAACTTTGAAAGTTAAAATATAAACAGCATAGCAACTCCAGATCCGTTGTACAATATTAAAATAGTTATATTAATATTATAATATTAATATTAACAGTTAACAGTTTCCTGAGTGGAGTAAATGTCACTGAGAAGTGGACTTGAAACTCAGCACTTGGAAGATACTTCTTTTTTAGGCTGGAGTGGGGGGCACCTCAGCTTAGACTCCACTCTTGAACTTGTCTAACTTAGGTTCCAAATCTTATTAGTTTGTCTACGCCTCAAAGTCTGGCACCATGATGAGATGATTAGTCCGCAAACTTTTCACTGAGTCAAAATGTTTTGCCTTCACTCTCTGGCTTATTGATGTGATGAAGAAAAGACAAGAGAAAAAGTTTTCTCTCCCCTTTACAACATTCTGTACTCCCATACGAATTTTTGGTGTCTCTCACTGAGTTACCATATTTCTCTCCCTTTTATCACAGTTAACCAAGTTTCATAAAATACTGCCGAGTTTATATTTTCAGCCATTAGAGCATGCGCCATCGAGAGTTAACTCACTTCACACTTATTACACACTCCCCTAGGTGCATCACAAAAATTCTCATTTCAAGACCTCAGGCATTTCTAACCTTACCACAACGCACTTTCAGGTTCTTTTGTAACGCTTATTATACTGAATAGGTAATTCTATAAATGTATATACATTAATAAATGTTATAAATATCAGCTTTAGATAAATCCCTCACACTCATTAGTAAATAGACTGCACTCACACACACAATGATTAAATCAACTGCATTCACACAATGCATAAATACATAATACACTTTACAGCTTAAATGTCAACATATATTTCAGTCTGTGAGCTAATAAAACACAGATGAACTTCTGTGATTTAACTTCTTTGAACAATTTACTTCCATATATATATATAAATAATAAAATGTAATTAATTATGCCACTTTGTTTCTTACCTAAATTAAAGAATATCTGGAAAGCACAGTTTTATACATAGCAAATTATTTCAATCATCAAAATTGGTATATATTTTCTATCAACAGCTTACTCTACATTTCTAAGCTTTATTTATTTGATATTTGCTCAAAATCATTCAAAGTGCATTACATCCTGAAGCTTCTCCATCGCATTTTCAAATTATTAAGAAGATTATGACCAATACTGAACCACTCTCTCTTTCTCTCTCTCTCTCTCTCTCTCTCTCTCTCTCTCTCTCTCTCTCTCTCTCACTCTCTCTTTCGGCAAATTTAGTCTGCCACAAATGCTTATGCAACTATTTCCATCTGTTGCCTGATAGGCATAATATTATCCAATATAGTGGATTCTAAAGTTGTAAAAAGTGGTGGGGAATAAAGGTGAGGTCCATGACTACCGGTGCATCGTGCATCTAGGGTAAAATTATTTCTGATTCTCCTTGCTATTTTTCTTCTTTTTTTCTGAAAAGTTTAAATTTAGACACGCTAGCTTCTGCATGCATGAAATCACCAATGATTAATTACACCATTTCTGTTAAATGTGAAAAATTTGGTTGTATTGGACTTCACTAGCTATATGATGAATGTTATACAGAATCCGTTACTCAACAGCACTATTCTCAAAATATGGCCACACAGTATAGTTTATAGTTTATAAGAATGTGAAATGCACATCTAGAATGTTTTATACACCAATAATTCAAGGGAAATACAAAAGAACAAAGATTCGAAAAACGAACTTACATGTTTAGTAAATATTATTATTCACACATAGATACGCAACACACACATAAGCACAATCGCACGCACTTAAAAGTGCACACACACGTGCACACTCACACACACACACATACGCTTACAAGTTGTACCTTAACGGTCACGTTTTGAATCTGGAGGCCATTGTAACCACAGGTGAGTACGTGACTATGGAATACACTTAATCTTTATATTTTACCACCGGAAGCGTTTCAGCAGCGTCAAATATCCATCATATTGATTGTTTATTATGTAACTGCCATTCATTTTTGTATCCCCAGTATCAACAGCCAAACGACATTGCCAAAAATAAGATGGTATGACGATGTCATGACTGAGATTGTTTCGGGTGGCCGGTATAACATTGACAGTTATGGACGAAAGATGACTATCAAAAATGTGCAGGAATCCGACGAGAAAACGTATTCGTGCCAGGGAAGTAATGACGTAGGCTCCACTACTGAAAAAGTTTTACTTGACGTCACATGTGAGTTGCTTTTGGTTTGTTTGCACTTTATAGATGTAATCCATTAACAATTTGAAATTAGTAACGATACACTCTTTAAAATAATAAAATATATACGTCATATTAAGAATGGTACACGGCAATGTGTGTGCGTGTGTGTGTGTGTGTGTGTGTGTGTGCGTGTGTGTGTGTGTGTGTGTGCGTGCATGTTGTCTTTCTGTGTGTTGTGTGAAGCCGAACTATTGTGCGGAAGGTCGTTTGATTTACATCTCTCGAGTTGTTTAAGTGGGAATGATTATTATAGTCATCTATTAACATTTGACATTTAGCATTATGTGATTATGAATCAACTAACTCCTCCAATGTGCAAACTATAATGCTTCATTATACCGCAGTACAGATAGTATTAATCTTATTGCTACAGTCCTCAAAATACAGTTACACTCACTATAACATACCCTGGTCAGTACAAGTACTATGATGTAATAATATTGATCATGAAATATCCTTGACTAACCACGTCATGCGCAAGATATCAGTATGTTGGAGAATTTCTAATTTTGTTTACGTTGATCAATACCTGGTAAAATAAAGAATTATTCGTTAATTTGTAGAAGACGTTTTACTTATAACACATTTCATCTATTTAGATTTCTAATTACATCGTTATTTACAACTATATTTTGATCTCTGTTTGCATTTCTAATTACATATCTATTTGCATATCTATTTACATATTTATTTACATATATGTTGGTATATCAATTTACATATATGTTTGCATCTCTATTTTCATCTGTTTGCATTTCTATTTATATATCACTTTGCATCTCTATTTACATATCTGTTTGTGTGACGGCTATAAGACTTAGTTAATGGAAATGATTAGTATTTATTAATCTTTCATAACTAATTACAAATGATGAGAATCTTAATAAATTTTATTAATGATTCTCCAGCAGACACCACTCATTTCTTACTTGGCAGATAGGTGGGCATTATAAACGTTTTCTCTCTTCCACATCATAAACAACATTTACAGTCACATATATCTTTACATCGGTGGAAAACTTACTGAAGGAGATGACAAATCCGACTTTAATCAATATTTAGTGAGCCCCTATCCATCCATTTTCTTCTCCAACATAAGATTATCAATATGCGTAAGAATGTTAATAAATGTAAGAATACATTTATTAAATAAACAATCAAATATACATATTACAACTACAATGAAATATATAACACCAATATTTCCATGGACTTACATTTGAATAATTATATAATGACATAGTCTATCATAAATTCATTTCAACAATAGTAAATACAAGTCACAGGTTAGTTCTGTCAGAGAGCAGAAATGGAGTCATTAAAGAAAAGTAATATAGTATTGATTCAGCGAGGCCTTAACAGTACTTTGAGCAATTCGCCACATCACAATCTTCTGTCAACACATGAGTCCCACCACATGCATGGAAAACACTGACTTGCTAATATATCCTCAAATGAATTTGAGTTACTTCTTCACCATGTCAGTTCCTTCAAGCAGAACCCAATTTCAGTAATTTTGATAACTTCAATGTACTAGAATTTTCACAATGTACTCAGCATATGTTGCCATGATACATGAAAGTGTATAACATAATCTTTTATGCTTACACACACAGCAACATATGTTCCCCACATCTTCCCAGTCATTCAGTTTATAAACAGTGAACACGTGAAAGGTAACTGGAAATTTGAAAGTGGAAAGTGGCTACCACTGCAACATATAATTAAGGAGCAAACCTAAGTTTCCTCTTTGTCACCATATAACTCCATTCTATCTTACATTCCATCCTCAACTTATAATTTCCTGCAATAGTATTTATTAGCCCAATACACGCACACGGTACAATAACTACAGCATATCAAGCAATGTCATTTGGTTTTAGCAAACTACATGTGGACAATCAAGTCCCATACCCATTACAAGTTCAATGTTAGGAAATGTTAAGTTGTTTATGGGCAATGTGCTGGAGATTGTAATTTGCTTTACAACGAAATGCTTATTGCCCAGAGATAATCATGATCCTTTATCTTATATCATTAGACTACATACAGACAAATACTTAATGCGCCGTTTTAATATTTTATTTTGTTGTTCGTTTTCGGTACTCTTTGTTCGCATGGTTTTCTTTATGAAGCCACACCTATTTGGGTGAATTCACTGAAGGCACAAACAGTCACTGAGGGTGAGACAGCTACGTTCACCTGTTCTGCTCGGTCAATTACTGATGAAAATCCTCCAGAAACTCCAAAATGGTTCAAGAATGGACTTAACTTGGACTCCTATGGTGAGTAATGTGCTGAAATTAATTTGTTTTGATGTTTGACGATATTATTTCTGCAAACATTGTTATTACCACTAGCATCATTGTCATCATTGCTGTTGTTTTTATTATTAGTAGTATTAATACTAGTATATATTAGTATTAATACTACTAATATATAAGTATCATTGTTATTATTAATCTTATTGTTATCGTTAGTATTGCTATTGTTAGTATTTATTATTATTCAGTCTCTTTCCACGACTTCTGTTTGATTGTCGGCTGAGATCCTAGGTCTCGGAATCTTACCAAGATTCTGGGAGATCCAAAGTTTTACGGAGGATGTGGGCACTTCCGAGGAGCGCTGCTTTGAGTAGTGGAGCGATTCTGTGGTTTCCAGGGAGTTTATTCAGGTATCCTTCCAATTCTGATGTTATGTTCCCCAAGGCTCCTATCACTATTGGTATCACTTCTGCTTTTACATTCCACAGTCTCTGGATTTCTAATCTGAGGTCTTGGTATTTTTCTATTTTTTCTCTTTCTTTTGTTTTTATGTTTCTATCACTTGGAACAGCGACATCAATAATTGTTACTGTTCTGTTGGTCTTATTGAGAACTACAATGTCTGGTCGTCTTGCAGGAATCACCCGGTCTGTTCTTATCTCGAAGTCCCACAGTATTTTGACTTCTTCTGTTTCGATGACTGCTTCTGGTTGATGCATCCATGTTCTTTCTGGGGTTTTTATGCCATAGTTCTCACACAGATTTCTATGTATGTGTTTTGCCACTTCATTGTGTCGTTTGGTGTATTCTGTTCCAGCCAGAACCTGACATCCAGATAGTATGTGTTCTGTTGTCTCATCCATGGATTTGCAAAGTCTACATTTGGAATCATTTGAAATTTTCATGATTTTCGTTTTGTGTGCTTTGGTGTTGAGTGCTTGATCTTGTGCAGCTGTTATGAGTGCTTCTGTTTCTGCTTTCAATCCTGCCTCTTTCAACCATTTGTACGTTGATTGCTTTGTTGATATTTCGTCTGCTTGTCGTACATATTGGCCATGTAGAGGTTTCTGTCTCCAGGTATGTGCTAGTTCTTGCTTCGTTGTTTTCTTCCATGTTTCTTTGTCTGTTTCTGGTGGTTGGAATAGTCCACTCCTTTTTACTAATTCTATCAGTGGATCATCTTTATTGTTATTCCAGATGTAGTCCACAAGGCCAATGACTTCTCCTTCAATGACATGTTTAATTTTCTTGAGACCTCGGCCTCCCATTTTTCGAGATACATAGAGTCTGTCTACGTCTGCTTTTGGGTGTAAGGCTTTATGTATTGTGAGTAGTTTTCTTGTTTTCCTGTCCAGTTCATTTATTTCATTTGCTGTCCAATCTATGATACCTCCAGTGTAGCTTACTACAGGTATTGCGTATGCATTAAGGGCTTGTATTTTGTTCGCCCCATTTAGCTTGGATTTCAGGACTTGTCTAACACGTTTTTCATATTCTCTCTTAACTTTGGACTTCACTTCTCTCTGCATATTTTCTTGATGTTGTAGTATCCCAAGATACTTATATCCATTTTCTATTGAAACATCATTGATTTTTCCGATGTCGAATTGCAGGCCCTTTGTTGTTTTGACCTTGCCTTTCTGGATGACAATTCGTCCACATTTCTCAAGGCCGAATTTCATGTTGATGTCTTCACTGCAGATCTTGACAGTATTGATCAGTGATGTGATGTCACTTTCATTTTTACCGTACAGCTTGAGATCATCCATGTACAGTAGATGGCTGATAACCTGTCCTGCTTTCATTTTGTATCCTAACCCTGTTTTCTGGATCACGTGACTGAGAGGGTTCAGGGCAATGCAGAACAGCAGTGGCGATAGTGAATCACCTTGAAATATTCCACAATTTATTGCTATGTCTGCAATATTTGTGTTGTTGCATGTGAGTGTGGTTTTCCAGTTTTTCATTGACTCCTGAATTAGGTTCTGTATTGATGGCGCTACTTTGTACAATTTTAATGTTTCAATTATCCATGAATGTGGGACTGAGTCATAGGCCTTTTGATAGTCAATCCATGCCATTGCAAGATTTGTTCTTCGTTTCTTGCTGTCAGTCACTATTGCCTTATCAATTGCCAATTGGTCCTTCGTTCCTCTGCTGCCTGGTCTAGCACCCTTTTGTTCATAGTTTAGAATTTTGTTTGTTTCAAGATGAGTCATGATTTTGTTAGCTATAATTCCTGATAGTAACTTCCAGGTGGTTGATAGGCATGTGATTGGTCGATAGTTGTTTGGTGTTGCGCCTTTCTGTGTATCTTTCATAATCAGACTTGTTTTTCCCTTTACCATCCATGCTGGTAAGGTTCCTGGTTTGATTAGTATGTCTTGCAGTTGTTCACCAAGTCTGCCATGTAAGGAGGTAAACTTTTTCAGCCAGAATATTTGTATTTGATCTGGTCCTGGGGCTTTCCAGTTTGCCATATTTCGAACCTTCTTCTTAATGTCTTTCTCACTAATTGTTACGGTGCATTGTTCAGGTGTTTCTTTATGATCAACTTTCAGTTCTTGAATCCATTTGGCGGAAGTGTTATGCGTATTTGTATTGCTCCAAATGTTTTCCCAGAAGGTCTTAGTATCATGAATGTTTGGTATTTGTTGTTCTGTTCTGAAATTTCCTTTAAATTCTTGGTATAGTCTTCCAGGGTCAGTTCGGAATATTTTGTTCTGTTGGAATTGCTGACCTCTTGCAATGTATCTCTTCAGACGGTGACTGAGTCCTTGAAGTCTTTGCTTTGCATCTTCTATTGCAGTCTTAGTGTTTCTGCAGTTGAGATGGTATTTGGCGACCAATCTTGCCTTCATTTTCCCCTTATTTTGTTCTGCTGCTGTCATTTGGCTTATTTCTCTTCTAGTACACTCTATTTTCTTTTCTATTCTTTTCTTCCATGGTGGTATTGATGGTTTCTGTGTTTGTACTGTGTCTGGCCTTATATATCTTTCAATTACCTTTGCGGTGGCGTATATTAGACAGTTGGTTTCTGTAATATCTTTTGTGGGGATATGTTTTAATACTTCATTTGCATTCTCAATTGCTATCCATAGATCTTTGCTGTTTTGCAGCCTTCTTGTTGGTGTTCTGTCTTCATATGACTTATTTTTGTCCATGAAGCATTTTATGTCTTCAAACAAGCGTTGCTGTTCTCCAGTGAAGTGGCATGGGATTTCCCCAACGAAGTTATCAACTAGAATTGACTGTTGTGATATTGTGAAATTTTCAATGACTTCAGTGTCATTGTATCGGGTTGTAGTGTTCTCTTGTTGTTGTTCTATCTCTTGTATTTCAAGAGCTGTAAGAAGCCTATTTTGTAATATCACTCTCTTCTGATCTAGGAGCCGTTGTTCTCTAATCATATCATCTGGATGGTTTTTTAGCCAGTGTTCATACATGCGTTTTCTATATCCTCTTGTTGTTGGCTGGCTTTGATAGTAGGAAACCATGATTTGTATGTTGTCCTCTCTGGTCCATTTCCTCCGAGTTTTTCCATGTGTTTCAGTAGCCCTTTTTTCACTAGAACACCCCGAAACATCAGTGCCTAGCGCAGACCTTGTTAGCCCGGGCGAAGTCTGATCCGGTATGGAATCAAAGTTTGTTTTCTCCATCATGAATGGGATGGGCAAGCGTGTATTTTGGAGGGATCCGCTTTTCCCTCCCACGATATTCCAGAGTTGGACTCTGGATGTTATCCCTATTACCACTTTTACTATTGTTATTATTATTATGGTATTCAGTTACGTGATTATGTTTGCCTAATTAATATTACAGTCATGTTTATCTCTTGACATTAACATTATTTTATATTCTTCTTCTTCTTTACTTATCTTGTTTTGTATGTTTATCTTTTCCTTATATTGGTTAATTTAGCAAATTTGTCCTGAAGTGTTGAGTTTTCAAGGCAAAAGATACCACGCAAGCCAACTTGACGTAAATCCTCCTCTGACGTAACCCAAACAATTACATCACACCGATATCTTTATGACTTTTCGTCAATACCTCTCTTGCCGTCCTACCCATCAATTTCACTGTACCAAATTTTAATCTAAACACAAATCGAACATCACTTCATTAGTACTCCTTTCAATTTTCACTTCATTATTATACCTCTTTCCACGACTTCTGTTTGACTGTCGGTTATGATCCAAGGTCTCGGAATCTTCTTAGTAATTATTTCTAGTTTGATACAATTGATGAGGTGTAGTTTTCAAACAGATGTTGCATCTTTAAACACAGCAGATGAACCAACAGGTTTTGATCTGTCAGTGATGTTATTTCGTTCTAAAGAAAACACTGAACTTCCAACGCCGCTGGTCACTGGTATAGGCGGTCGCCATGATAGTCGCCATCTTTATTCATTATTATTATTATTATTATTATTATTATTATTATTATTATTATTATTATTATTATTATTCAGTCTCTTTCCACGACTTCTGTTTGACTGTCGGCTGTGATCCAAGGTCTCGGAATCTTATCAAGATTCTGGGAGATCCAAGGTTTTACGGAGGATGTGGGCACTTCCGAGGAGCGCTGCTTTGAGTATTGGCGCGATTCTGTGGTTTCCAGGGAGTTTATTCAGGTAGCCTTCCAATTGTGATGTTATGTTCCCCAAGGCTCCTATCACTATTGGTATCACTTCTGCTTTTACATTCCACAGTCTTTGGATTTCTAATCTGAGGTCTTGGTATTTTTCTATTTTTTCTCTTTCTTTTGTTTTTATGTTTCTATCACTTGGAACAGCGACATCAATAATTGTTACTGTTCTGTTGGTCTTATTGAGAACTACAATGTCTGGTCGTCTTGCAGGAATCACCCGGTCTGTTCTTATCTCGAAGTCCCACAGTATTTTGACTTCTTCTGTTTCGATGACTGCTTCTGGTTGATGCATCCATGCTCTTTCTGGGGTTTTTATGCCATAGTTCTCACACAGATTTCTATGTATGTGTTTTGCCACTTCATTGTGTCGTTTGGTGTATTCTGTTCCAGCCAGAACCTGACATCCAGATAGTATGTGTTCTGTTGTCTCATCCATGGATTTGCAAAGTCTACATTTGGAATCATTTGAAATTTTCATGATTTTCGTTTTGTGTGCTTTGGTGTTGAGTGCTTGATCTTGTGCAGCTGTTATGAGTGCTTCTGTTTCTGCTTTCAATCCTGCCTCTTTCAACCATTTGTACGTTGATTGCTTTGTTGATATTTCGTCTGCTTGTCGTACATATTGGCCATGTAGAGGTTTCTGGCTCCAGGTATGTGCTAGTTCTTGCTTCGTTGTTTTCTTCCATGTTTCTTTGTCTGTTTCTGGTGGTTGTAATAGTCCACTCATTTTTACTAATTCTATCAGTGGATCATCTTTATTGTTATTCCAGATGTAGTCCACAAGGCCAATGACTTCTCCTTCAATGACATTTTTAATTTTCTTCAGACCTCTGCCTCCCATATTTCGAGATACATAGAGTCTGTCTACGTCTGCTTTTGGGTGTAAGGCTTTATGTATTGTGAGTAGTTTTCTTGTTTTCCTGTCCAGTTCATTTATTTCATTTGCTGTCCAATCTATGATACCTCCAGTGTAGCTTACTACAGGTATTGCGTATGCATTAAGGGCTTGTATTTTGTTCGCCCCATTTAGCTTGGATTTCAGGACTTGTCTAACACATTTTTCATATTCTCTCTTAACTTTGGACTTCACTTCTCTCTGCATATTTTCTTGATGTTGTAGTATCCCAAGATACTTATATCCATTTTCTATTGAAACATCATTGATTTTTCCGATGTCGAATTGCAGGCCCTCTGTTGTTTTGACCTTGCCTTTCTGGATGATAATTCGTCCACATTTCTCAAGGCCGAATTTCATGTTGATGTCTTCACTGCAGATCTTGACAGTATTGATTAGTGATGTGATGTCACGTTCATTTTTACCGTATAACTTGAGATCATCCATGTACAGTAGACGGCTGATGACCTGTCCTGCTTTCATTTTGTATCCTAACCCTGTTTTCTGGATCACTTGACTTAGAGGATTCAGGGCAATGCAGAACAGCAATGGCGATAGTGAATCACCTTGGAAGATTCCACAATTTATTGCTATGTCTGCAATATTTGTGTTGTTGCATGTGAGGGTGGTTTTCCAGTTTTTCATTGACTCTCTGAATTAGGTTCTGTATTGATGGCGCTACTTTGTACAATTTTAATGTTTCAATTATCCATGAATGTGGGACTGAGTCATAGGCCTTTTGATAGTCAATCCATTCCATTGCAAGATTTGTTCTTCGTTTCTTGCTGTCAGTCACTATTGCCTTATCAATTGCCAATTGGTCCTTCGTTCCTCTGCTGCCTGGTCTAGCACCCTTTTGTTCATAGTTTAGAATTTTGTTTGTTTCAAGATGAGTCATGATTTTGTTAGCTATAATTCCTGATAGTAACTTCCAGGTGGTTGATAGGCATGTGATTGGTCGATAGTTGTTTGGCGTTGCGCCTTTTTGTGGATCTTTCATAATCAGACTTGTTTTTCCCTTTACCATCCATGCTGGTAAGGTTCCTGGTTTGATTAGTATGTCTTGCAGTTGTTCACCAAGTCTGCCATGTAAGGAGGTAAACTGTTTCAGCCAGAATATTTGTATTTGATCTGGTCCTGGGGCTTTCCAGTTTGCCATCTTTCGAACCTTCTTCTTAATGTCTTTCTCACTGATTGTTACGGTGCATTGTTCAGGTGTTTCTTTATGATCAACTTTCAGTTCTTGAATCCATTTGGCAGAAGTGTTATGCGTATTTGTATTGCTCCAAATGTTTTCCCAGAAGGTCTTAGTATCATGAATGTTTGGTATTTGTTGTTCTGTTCTGAAATTTCCTTTAAATTCTTGGTATAGTCTTCCAGGGTCAGTTCGGAATATTTTGTTCTGTTGGAATTGCTGACCTCTTGCAATGTATCTCTTCAGACGGTGACTAAGTCCTTGAAGTCTTTGCTTTGCATCTTCTATTGCCGTCTTAATAAGATATTATTTGGTGACCAAGCTTGCCTTCATTTTTCCTTTATTTTGTTCTGTTGCTATCATTTGGCTTATTTCTCTTCTAGTACACTCTATTATTATTATTATTATTATTATACATTTATTACTATATTTGTCTTGGTAAATCCCAATCACAAGATTTAAGTATTTTATTTTGGACAAGGTTATTAAACTGAGTGTTGCAGATCAATCGAAGTACATATTTAGTTTGGATAAGAAAACATTGCAAGTGATGGATGTGAGGAACGACAGTGACTACAGCTGTTTCCAGTGTTCTGTTTCCAATTCCAACGGAGATGTGTTTGCTAATGGGTGCCTTCGCATTATAGGTAAGCAAAATTTAAGTTTTTCTTAAAGGTCAAACTCTCAGCCAGTGTTTAGGTGTCTGTAGTCCATGCAAAATCAGTGTGCACCAATCTTTTGAACAAGGTATATCAGAGTGCTCTATGGGGATTACACCATCACAATCATACTTACGGCTAACTGTGGTGGAGTAAATTTGCCTCTCCCTATTTTAAACTTAAAATTTTTAAATTGTCTGAGTAACCCGACACGGGGCACTCGTTATGATGGCATTTTGAAAGTGTCAGAGTTGGAAGTAAATATGAATATGCTAGAAATTACTGATGTAATGCAAACTAATTCCATCTGGGTGAGTAGTTTTATTTATCCAATGGTTAAGATTTGTTTTCTTTGCAAAACAGTTTCACCTTTTCCCGCCATTTTAATGCACGTTTTGGTCGCAATGCCAGGAAATGCTAAAGGTAGGGAACTCTCTTTAACAATTTGTGAAGGGAGGTATCAATGCACTTCAATTATGGGGAGTATTTATTTAAATGTCTAAAGAATGGGGTTTTTTGTGATAAATAATATGGGTATCCTTCGTTAATGATACGAGCGTTTTATGGGATATATACTCAATGTCCGTCACACAAAATTTGAAAATTAAAATGCTGATGAACTCACATTTATGTATGTGCGTATGATACTAACCGTGCTGAGTTATAAATATCATTTACTAAATATTTTAAAAAAATAATAAATTCCTAATAACTACACTCAAGTGATTTTAGATAACAGCAGCACTATGTCTGCTTCGATATTTTTTTTTCATGTTCGGTCATTTGTGATTTTCAGAAAACAATATCTCTCCAGTGTTCAATTACATAAATTATTGCAACCTATAAAAGAGATATAAAATTTCTCTTTCATATTTACTGAATAGATTGTTTCATTATGTTTGTCATTTTATTTTTTTGATTTTTTTTCATTTGTGTTTTCGTTTCTAGTTTTACTTGTTAGATAGATTCTTTAAAAGAAAAGTATTTTTGTTTCTCAGGTGTGTAAACAATTATTTTTCTTGGAATCTCAGCATCCGTTAAGTTAATTGTAGCTTTTGATTATCCAATTCTTGTGTGCAGTGGATACCAGGATTACTTTCTTAAACATATACCTACTGATAATCGTGTTGCTGTCTCTAGTGACTGGTATTACGGCAGTGTGTGGGGCGCTGTGCTGGTGCAAACACAAACGGGCAGCAAAGAGAAGGTGAAATGGACAACTTTTTATAAAACATACGTGTGGAGGTTGAGGGTTGTGGCGTGTGTATCTGTGAGGAGAATAAGAGATAGATAACAGAGTTAGGCATGTGTCATTCTGTTAAAGACGTACTGGTCATACTCCGGACGGGTAGATGACGGGTAGATGGTTCTCTCCCATCGTAAATCCACATTTGACTATGCTAAGATAGTCAGAGGATACCATAAGATAGCCAGAGGATACCATAAGATAGTCAGAGGATACCATAAGATAGTCAGAGGATACCATAAGATAGTCAGATAGCCATAAGAGAGTCATTTAAATAAAGGAGCTGTTAATATTAATAAGCAACATTTGGTAGGCGAAATTACCTGCCTCCATAAATAGTCAATTTAATGAAAGGAGTTGTACATTTAATAAGTATCAAGAGCGTAGGCGAAAATCACTGACTCCACAAGATAGTCATTCTGATGAAGGAGTTGTTGATTTTAATAAGCAACAATAGAGTAGGTTGAAATCACTGACTTCGTAAGATGGTTAGATACAAGAGACATAATACTGTACTCACTACACGCACTCACAAACTCACTATATATATGGTCAATATGTAAGATACATGAAAACAAATCTAAGCAAGTTGTTGTAGTTTTAGGAAAGTTACGTGGGGAAAATAAATTATAAGTAAAACACAGTTTACAAAATATCTCAGGAGAGTTGGAAGAAAGTGAAAATGTCACAGTTCAATGCGTCAGAGAAGAGCAGATGTAATAGTGTCCATGTTTATATATATATATATGTGTGTGTGTGTGTGTGTGTGTGTGTGTGTGTGTGTGTGTGTGTGTGTGTGTTTGTGTGTTTGTGTGTGAGTGAGTGAGTGAGCGCACGTGTTGTGTGAGTATGTGTAATTGTTCGACTGATAGAGTTATTGTGGAGAAAGTAGTTGGCAATAAAGAAAAAATAGGAAAAACTGTTCATAAAAAAAATTCGATGTTGATGGCGACGATATGATGAAAAATATTTAACAAAGAACTTAGCAAAGTTGAAAGTGGTTCACAATAATTGCACAAAATTACAACGGCAAATAAACTTCGTAAACACCCATAACTAAAACAAATGTGATTTACATGCAAAATTCCAGTATAGAAAAATAAGTGTAGTTATATGAGAGAATCAAAAATAAATTGAATTTACATACGTTTAGTCTGACGACATAATGACACAGAAGAAGTGGTGCTACTCTTGCTGATTTAAAAAAAGACGTGTTTGAGGGCACTCTTGACAATGGCCCTCTCCTCAGGCAGCAAATACAAAGAAGCAAACCTTGAGAAACAAATGAACTTTGACCTATGATACGTATTCTTTGATCTAGAATGTTGACACGTACGTGTCTGATAACGGATCGAAGATTCCAGGGGAAGTACACAAATGTGTGTGATCTGACAGATGCTGAATCATAATAATTATTTTATGCACAGAAAGCGGTTAATACAAAATAGAGATCTAAAGAGCTTTGTTGAAATACTATAAAAATATTTACAACAGTTATGGTTTCATTGAAATAACTTTCTTGTGGACATTAGAGCTAAAAATAACAATGGTGGTTACTTTTTTTGTTTTGCAGTATTCCACGAGATAGAGAACAAGGAATTATCACTACCCCTGCTCACGAGTCGACACAAGTGATGAGGCCTGAAGTTTCTGAATACTCATACATCACAAATAGCTCGCTCTACTTTCAGTCCATCAACAATTCTGTTTTGACTCCGGAGAATCGCGTTTATGGAGACAGTAATCATGGTAACTTCACCAAAAACTGCAAATGTCAAGGGCTTGCCGACAGCAGAGTCGACGACAACAATGGGCGACCATTGCCACCACCACCAAGAGAACCTTTGGCCAGACCAAATGACTCTATCACAAGTCTACCACAAACTCAGTTAACGGCTCCTCAGATAACAAAGTATTCTTCACTTTTAACGAATGATCAGTTTCAAATTGTCCCTGAATATACTAATCTTAAGTCAACGGATAAAATATGATTCACAGACAAAAACGTTCAGTGTGAAGTGGATTTTAAAGTAAACTTGTTATTATTTTTACTGATTAATGTTAATAAATTGATTTGATTCTATTTGATAACACATATTTAGTTCATTTGCTAGAAGCCATTTGATGCGTGGGACGAAACTTGTAATCAGATTTAATCAAATGCGTTAAAAATAAACATAGACTGTGGCTAATCATTAGGGAAAAATCAATGAAAGGAATATGTAAACGATTTTTCTGTGTGACGCCAACGCCAACGCCACGTATATAATGATTATAATTATTATTATTAATATTACAAGTGATGAGAATCTTAATTTATGTTAATAATTATCCAGCAGACACCACTTATTTCTCTCACTTGGCGGATATGCAAGCAGTGTAAACGTTTTCTCTCTTTGACCAAACTAAAGACACTATTTACCGTCACAATATTTCTGTAGGTGTAAAAATTCTTACTAAAAGAGAATACAAATCCGTCTTTAATCTATATTTAGCGAGGCCCACCCACTCACTTTCTTCTCCAACATAAAGTTATCAATATGTGTAATGTTGTTAAATAAAATTGAACACAAAAATTATTAAATTAACATCAAATATACATAGATACAATGAAGAAAAGTTTATCTGACATCAGTATTTCTAAGAAACAACGTTCGAATAATTCTGCTATTCTCTTGAGGCTACCTAGGATGCTCCTTCGCTGTATTAGCTGAAATATATTATAGAGTTAAAAGAGAACACGAAAAATGCGACTCAAAAGTAAATAGTGTTAACAAAATTCAGTCAGTTATTGCACGTTATACGTGTTATCAGATACACTGAGGCTATTGTACATTAGACAACAAATGAGATGGGTGAACTACACAGGAAAAATAAGAAAGCTATTGAGAATGAATAGAAACCAACACCCAAAAGTAGTTGTCGATAAATTCTATGAACTTTCTAAAATGGGAGATAGTCTAAACATGAAAATCAATGATGTCTTGATGAATGCCTTGGCGTATGCCATGACTTAAGCCTTGACGTGTGCCTTGACGTATGCCTTTACATATGTCTTGACGTATGGTCTTGACGAATGCTTTCACGTATGTCTTGACGAATGCCTTGAGGTATGTCTTGACGAATGCTTTCACGTATGTCTTGACGAATGCCTTGAGGTATGTCTTGACGAATGCCTTCACGTATGTCTTGACGAATGCCTTGAGGTATGTCTTGACGAATGCCTTCACGTATGTCTTGACGAATGCCTTGAGGTATGTCTTGACGAATGCCTTGAGGTATGTCTTGACGAATGCCTTGAGGTATGTCTTGACGAATGCCTTCACGTATGTCTTGACGAATGCCTTGAGGTATGTCTTGACGAATGCCTTGATGTATATCTTGACAAATGCCTTGACGTATGTCTTGACGAATGCCTTGACGAATGCTTTGATGTATGTCTTAACGTATGCCTTGACCTATGCCTTGACCTATGCCTTGACGTATGCCTTGACGTATGTCTTAACGAATGCATCTGTACTTACATCAAATATGAGAAACTAATAGAATTAATAAACTCATTAGATTTTACCAATTATCACAAACTAACAACAACAACAAAAACCAAGGGAAAAGACAACAAAACAAATATCAGCAAACTGATGGATTGAGAAACTCCCTCTTGAGCAATGTAATATGTAAGAATTTTGAGAAATATCAAGGCAATGAACGTACTTAAGTCTGCGAAGCAAGCTTAATAGCTGAAAGAAAACTGTTCATCACTGCTGAGCAAGTTCAAGCAATAAATTCAAAGTAAGGCATAGACTAATGAACCTCTCAAGAAAAAACTTCCATCAACTTAGCAAGAACATACATGAGACAGCAGAAAGCAAACTGTCTATTTGTCAGACTAGTTGGAACTGACTACTGTGGAATGTTAAACCTCTTACATAGAAATATGCATAAGAGTTATGGAAGAGTAAGGTGTGACAGAACCACCACTTAACACCAAGAGAAAGGTGAAGAGAGAGAGAGAGAGAGAGAGAGAGAGAGAGAGAGAGAGAGAGAGAGAGAGAGAGAGAGAGAGAGAGAGAGAGAGATTCGTCTCCTCCATCTCAACAACTCCTGTACACGTGGATAAATACTGTCAAGTCGAACATCTTATTGTGGGGTAAAAATCCAGTTCTTCGTAATTTTCTATTGTCAAAATTTTAAGTATTCTCTATACTGTGAGAATGCATTTCTGCTGAACGTATGTGTAATATTATTTGTTTTGATTGTTATACTTTCTATCATATTATTTGAATGTACAGCCACTGACTGAAGTTTTTCGGGTTTTATTTTTATCTCCATTGATGTTTCCTTATTAGATAATTTTATGAGGGTATTTTTTAAAAGGCTAATGTGTCCATATGTGCCATTATAGCCCACGGAGACTACATTGCAGTAAATGAATAACACAAACTATAAAAGACACAGTATTAATATGAGAATATAAATATTTTTAGTGATTCTTATTCTGGAGATTTAGTTTCACTCACTCTTGCACAAGTATGTACAGATTAATACCTGCCTGGCCCATTTCTGGTGCCATCACCCAACACCTGCGCAAAACCTGACTACCATTCTACCTTATCCTAGATCAAGCTGTCAGACACCCATCTCTGGTCTGAAAACCTGTATGGCAGGATGCCCTTTACAAGACGAGAACTGTTCTAGAAGTATCCACATCTTTGGTGGAGGTAACACAGGTAATAATTAAAGAATACACACATGTATTGACTATCATCAACTTCAGTTCAATTAATCGTGTGTAATCATGTCACGTAACTATATGTTATGCAGCTTAATGTACATTTTCCTGAGATTTAATGTCTGATGTGACATTTGTTACATTACAGAGTCTTAGTTTGCACATCGTTAAGTTGCCACCATTTTATATGCCACCATTTCCTTCTTCATATTATTTTGTTCATTCTATCAACTGACTATAAATGTCTATTCATGATCGAGTGTGTGACTTGGGGTGGGCACAAATATATTTCTCAATTGTCTGATGCATCACATTCATGACGTCATTTTGAAATTTATGTCTCAAAGCTGCGGGCGTGAGTGCACTGAAAGTGATACACAGCACCAACCTCTAATGTGGCATCCAACCACCTGCATCACAAACATGGATACACCAAGCAGTTGCATTTTGAAAAAGATGTTAAAATAGTGTGGAACTTCAAACTAGGAATGTATGACAATATTCTAGCATGAGGAACGGGTAGTGTATTTGTCAAAAACATCCAAGTAGACTGCACCAATTATCGATGTTGTTGTCTAATACGACATAAACGTCAAAAGTGTTGTCATAGTGATACACTCAGGCTGCTATTTATAGATTTTATTTATGTATATATGGTAATGATGCTGACTGAACTGAAGTGTGATTGACAAGAAAGCGCATGCAATTTGTTGTTGTATAACATTTCAGAACATAATTGTTCTCTTGGCAGAGTAGTTATGGCATTGAACTTAATGTATTCAGCGAGTGATCGAACGCCGTCTACACAGTCTTAAAAACAAACAAAAATTAAAGAAGAATACTTTAAAATACCAATGTCTTGAAATCGAAATACATTCCATTATATTTCTGTTTAGAATAAAGGCAGCGGCTCTTTACATACATGTGTTTATTTTTATTTAAGTTTTTATTTAAATAAAATTACTCATTTCAATTGTGTTGCTCTTTAACAGAATTTTTTATTTAATTTTTGCATTGTATATCAGGTATAGTCGTTTTACAATTTTTACATTTTCTTCGCCCAATCTGAAATCTTTCCAAATCATAGGAACAATCATTAGGATAGCATAAGAAAGAAGAACTCTTTTGTAATATTGAAATAATTTTACTGATGGAAAATATATGTAAATTATTACATGCTATAGGACTAGTTAACTATTTTCAATACAGGCAAATGATATAGCAGGAATGGAAAACAAATTTTGAAGTAATTTACTGTTTTAATTTACTAAATATGTGCAATCATAGTGAGAAAAGCTTTATCCATTAACTTTAAATGGGAACATATATTGTATATATCTGAACAATATAATTACTGTTGAATGATTGATTTCAGCTTTTTTGTATTGCAAAGATTTAATGATATTAGTATTACTTTTAATAGGAGAAACAAATCATAAATGCACAGTCTTTGAATGAAGATTGTTCATTCTTTTAACCACAGCTGTTCCTGTTTAGATAATATTTGTGATGATACATTCTAGTGAAACAGCTGTGAACAGATATTGATAACGCACATCTCTTAAAATCAAGGCTATGATGTTTTACAATGATTTACACCTAAATTAAGAGTAAGCGTTTTACAATGTTTTACAATTAAATCAAGGTTGTAAATATTTTACAATAATTTACACTTAAATCAAGGCTATAAATGTTTGCAATGATTTACATTTAAATCAAGTCTGTAAATGTTTTACAATGATTTACACTTAAATCAAAGTTGTAATTGTTTTAAATGGTTCGTACCCACTCCAGACTAATCAAGAGCTCCAAGATACCAACATCCATATTTGCATTCAATCGCCCACACATTACAAGCACAGATGTTAAAGCAGAAGCCGTCGTTAAAAAAGAAGTTAAAATAGAATGGGTCTTTAATTAAAAACTTATGACAATGTTCCAGCATGAAGAAAAGGTACTCTATTTCTCCATAAGTCCAGATGGGTTGCACCGTTAATCGATGTTCCTGTCCCGCATGAAATAAATATAAAAACAAAATATTTGGTCAAACTTAAAAATTAAGTATTTCTCATATCAGGATTTTATGACCAGATCTCAAGCGATTGGCAGATAAAACACGTTTTTAGAAGAACCAGTGTCAACAATAACAACAGTAACAAGAAAATCATCATCATCATCAACAACAATAATAATAACAAGAAGAAGAAGAAGAAGAAGAAGGTTTATTCCGATAGTAACAATATTAGCAATAAAATTATAATAATAATAATAAAAATAACATTTGATCAGAAATCCATTAGTGAATGAAATAAACAGAAAAAACTAGCTTCCTTAATTTGAAAATCACTTATTCACAGAATGAATGAAACAATCAATTTATTAATATTTTATACATAATGTCATTATTTAAATTATAAGTTTTGAAAACTATTAAAATGTTCACAAAACCATTTGAAAATAAAATAACTTCAGGAGATTGCATTCTAAAGAGCCAAAAGTTTATTTTTTTCATTTTTCTTTTTAAATTAGACCTGAATAATTATTATAGTACATAAACCACAAAAGCAATTATTTGAACGAATATTAGTAACTTTCAATTTAATTTAAATCTCACGAGAAAGCAAGAAGAGTTTTGAGATAGAAATATTATAAAATGGTATAAGAAATGTAGACATAATTATTACATTGTTCTTCAAGCAGGAAGATTCGCAGAGAGGGCACTAACTTGATTTTCTTCCTCTTTGTTCACAGAATTGTCTTCCATTAGTGTACGCAATAGTAACAAAATCGATGTCAAAAATTATTTTTATGCGCATATCAAACAGACGCGAATCAAACATACTGTTAGGAAAGTGTAATGCATGCCTTTTGCCTTGCCACCATCACTTAAAGAGTTTTCGTAATGCATGCCTTTTGCCTTGCCACCATCACTTAAAGAGTTTTCGTAATGAGCGAGAACGAAAGCGTGGTGATACGTGTAATTGTATATTCGAATATTATCAGAAAATTGTGACATAAATATTGTCAGAAAATTGTGACATAAATATTATCAGAAAATTGTGACATAAATATAGTCCACAATGCGTTTTATAAAGTTAACTCTGGTTACTGAGATATAAAAGATTTACTATAACTCTAGAAACCTGACTGAATCTATCCTATTTTGCATTATTGGAATCATAGTTTGACGATATGTAGGAACAATATTTAAAACCAAATGCAACATTTTCTTGCGATTTAAACATTAAAGGACATACGTAAAGACAAACCGCCAGACGTGTATAACTCATCTTAAGTCCGATTTGCTCAAAGCGGCTCCAACCAAACACTGACATACATAAAGACAAGCCGTCAGACGTGTATAACTCATCTTAAGTCCGATTTGCTCAAAGCGGCTCCAACCAAACACTGACATACATAAAGACAAGCCGTCAGACGTGTATAACTCATCTTAAGTCCGATTTGCTCAAAGCGGCTCCAACCAAACACTGACATACATAAAGACAAGCCGTCAGACGTGTATAACTCATCTTAAGTCCGATTTGCTCAAAGCGGCTCCAACCAAACACTGACATACATAAAGACAAGCCGTCAGACGTGTATAACTCATCTTAAGTCCGATTTGCTCAAAGCGGCTCCAACCAAACACTGACTATAAATGCATGTAACAGTGTTAAAGCTACAATTCGTTCGGTTACCACGTTACAGTGAAGACACAATTTTAAGCTATTTGTGACGAATAAACGTTAAATCTGCTTTAATATGGCATTGATACGAGACACATATTGTTTATTATATAATGTATTTAAGGAAAGAAATTGGTTAAGTCTGAGATATTTTTTATGGGAATAGTAGGTGCTGGGTCGGGTGTTATGTTGGACCTGTAATTAATTGTGTTTGATATTTGGAATGCACACGGCATTTCTGAAATTGTTATTTGGAGATATAAAAAGTTATGACTGAAAATTATGCATTAAGAAAATGTGAAAGAAATTAGTTAGAAACGAATATCCTAGGAATAGAAATAAAGAATGTATCTTAACTTATTTCCTAGGAATATAAATAAAGAATTTATCTGAAACGAATTTCCTAGGAATGGAAATAAAGAATTTATCTGAAACATGTCTTTGAGTTAGATAAAACCTGAGTCTGTTAATGGAATATCAATAGTTCAGTGCGAATAAAAATTAAATAGTTTTCTGAAATAAATACTTTGGGAATGTATAGTGTTGTGTCTGAAATACATATTTTAAAAATGCAAACACTTGTATTTGGAACATATTCTGGAAATTTGAAAAACCCAAAGTGAAACAGATTTGTGAAAGCAGTACTTATGATTGAAAGAGAAATTCAGGGAATGTAAATAGTTTAGTCAACATAGTTAATAAACTAGAGATTATTTAAATATTGTGACTTTTGCTCTTATTCTCTGCTAATAATAATATGTCACGTCTCTTGCTCATTATTCATTTAATTTCTTCATTGGCTAATAGAAAACTCATTTGAAAAATCCTGATTACAAATTTCCGCAGAAGTACAAATACCTTGTATCACATGAAAGAAACTCGAGTTTTGTCAGATATGATAAAATGAAGTTATTAATTTTAATTTGTTAAGAATTAACAATTTTATCACATGAAAGAAACTCGAGTTTTGTCAGATATGATAAAATGAAGTTATTAATTCTAATCTGTTAAGAATTAACAATTTTATTTATATTTCACACTTTTCTCATTGCTTGACATTTTTGTCCATTGCCTTAAAACGACTATATTCAGAGACTGCTTCATATTCCATTTGTTGAAACTGAAGAATACCTCGTCATCTGAGGGGGGTGAACTGGGGATGTGGTAGATTTGTGACGGGGCTAACTGGTAGGGCCAAAGGTTTCCTTGGTTGTGGCAATGGCTGCCCTTTGGTTTCTTCATTCATTTTATTGGATACAAAGCTTTCTGTCGTCAGGCCCTCAACAGTCATGGTTTTGGGTGACGTCATCATGGCTAAATAGTCAGGCATTTCACGAACAGAGTTTCCGGGGACTTGGTTCTCTGCATTCGGAAAATAATTGTTGATGTTAAATTCTTCAGTCCTCAACACCCGTGTAGCAAAAGGGGTAGTCACGTGTCTATGCTGTCTTTGATGTAACATACTAAAAATAGGAAGAAAACAACAATTAATGTCATGGCAATGTTTACGTAATTAACTCTAGATTTCCACCACAATTAAGATATATTGTGTTATATTTATGCATTATAAATTTTCGTGTAATATCCATTTTGTTCGGTTATAATATCTCTGATTTTTGTTAAGTGTTTATATATTTAAATTTTTAGTGTGATATCCATTTACTTGGTTCTCTCTCATATTCTGTACACAGACATACAGATACGCAACCTTACTCCTGCACTCATACATGTAAACAAACACTCGCACACACGAACATACACTCACCCCACCCCATGCCACACGTGTCCATTTTACCTTATTTTTGCTGCTCGTTTGTGTTTGCACCAGCACATCAGTCCAGACCCTGCCGCAATACAAATCACTATTGACACTAACACGGTTATCATTATGATTATGTTTGATGACGCAATCTTGTTATCCACTGCACACGAAAATAGATAAGATACAATTAACTTACCAGTTGCAGAGATTGAAAGAAAGCTAATTCTTTATAATCAGAGGAACCCGCACTTCACAAAGAAACTGACAAATAAAGTCACAATAGAAATCAGTCAGTCAGTCAGTCAGTCAATCAATCAATCAATCAATCAATCAATCAATCAATCAATCAATCAATCAATCAATCATTTAATCCAACAAATAAAACAATAGAAATAGAAATATAAAACGTAGAAACAAATATAAACTATGGAAATACATGAATGAAAATTTGATTCTCGAGAGATTAGTAATTAAAGAAGACACTTTTAATAGTCGTAAATGGACTCTGTTCCACGTCGCCTTTGTCTAAAGCAATATTCTAATGACAAGACTATTTTATCGTTGACATGGAAATAAAGGTCTCGTTTTTACTTTTCATTTTCTTAAGTCTTTCATATGGATATATCTCTATGTGTGCATTGGTGTGTAATATCGCGTGTGTCTGTGTGTATACGTGTCGGCGATAAGTCACAATGGAGAAGCAATGACTAGAGAAACAAAAGTATTGACATATTGAAACTGTGAGTCCAGCTTTAAAATGTTATCTCTCCATTAATCTTTCTATTATTTGTTTTCTCTGCTTTTAATTAAGGCAATGTTTAGTACTAATGTAACTTAAAGGGCGCGCCACTCCATTTAGAAAGAAAACACATAATACTCAGTCTGTCATGGAAAGAATAGTGTTGAACAAGATAAGAAAACACATAATACTCACTGTCTGTCATGGAAAGAATAGTGTTGAACAAGATAAGAAAACACATAATACTCACTGTCTGTCATGGAAAGAATAGTGTTGAACAAGATAAGAAACAAACATTGATGTATGGTAATCATGGTTCTAACCATGTTGCATTGTAAATTTCCTTTATAAAAATATGTTAAAGGATTAGAAATGTCCAAAGAAGACAGAGATGCTTTCAGATAACATCAACACAGGATTTACTGGGGGAATTGTTATCTTTTTCCGTCTTTAGTAATTCTAGATTTTCACAAACCGATCCCTCTCCAGTGATGAATGAAATAGGTCAATGAAATGTATTCGAGTCTACATCAGTCGACACAACGGTAAAAATAATATTGTCATTTATGTGTGAAATCTTCTCAATATTCTTTGTATATATTTCATTGTCGCTTGTCTCTGAGCACATGGTTACAACAAGGAAAACGAAAGCGGCTGAAACTAATTTTCCAAACAAAATAAAAGTTTGTGTGATTACGTTTATGTTTATTTCGTTTCATGAAACATATCACAGTCGACGAATATAAAATTTTCGTGACCTTTATACAGACGCCACACTATCTAGAGAGATTTTACCCACGAAGAAAGTGAACTCCCCATCCTGTCTAGTCATGCTGGTCAGAATTATGTCTACTGTGACAAACAAACGTTCCATTGTATTCACGACTTCAATCTCAAATATATTAGTTCTTCCAAGAAAAACAAATGTCAGTTAAACAATCAACTTACTATTTCTGCAAAAGGATACTAAATTAATTTAAATTAATCCACTCGCAAACTGTTGCCAGGTATTTTTGTCGTTGATTTTCACTTGGGTTTTAACGACTTATAGATATGAATGGTTGCTTTCTTATTGGAAGATAATGTACTCAGTAATGTATTAGTAATGTACTCATAATGTATTAGTAATGTACTCATAATGCACTCAGTAATGTAATAGTAATGTACTCATAATATACTTGTAATGGACTCATAATGTACTCACTCAGTAATACACTAGTAATGTACTCAGCAATGCACTAGTAATGTACTAGTAATGATGTACTCATAATGTACTCAGTAATGTACTAGTAAATGTACTCAGGCCAAGCTGCTGTAGGTTTATTGCAAAACGAGACAGAAAACACTTTTGAGTGTTTTAATTAAAAAGGGCACATCTCTCGCAATTAAATACAGCTTACTTAACAGCACACTAAGCGCTGAGTGTGTGTATTCATACAAGTGGTATTTATTTATACGTTCGCTTACTCGTACGTATAATTAATATTCTTGAAACGAATGTGACATGATTTTTTTCACCGCTACTGTTGTAAGGTGACGAGTATTACATTAAGCATACTCGAAGTCTAATTAAGGGGACTAAGAAGAATTGATTATATATTAATTAAAACCATGATTGTTTTAAGCAGTTTAGTTTTTCATGATGAAATGCAAGTTGGACTTAGTGCGTCAACAGAAATTTCCACCTCACCCCAGCAGTTGTATGGCTGATTTGAATCGCCATCATACAGAATGTAAATGTATTATACACGTCTCTACATAAAGTGCTTACGTCACACATTTGGTGCTACCTACACGTCGTAGTCATTTTTCATCATACAGGATCACGTGGTGCTGCGAAGTGTTGTAATTTATAACTAGACGCATGAAATAAGTGCATGAAAAGAACGCTATTTTAGAAAAGACTTAAAGAAATACAAATCATAAATAGACATATATTTTAGAAAGGACTTAAAGAAATGCAATGCCTGAAAAGACAGCTATTTTAGAAAGGACTTAAAGAAATACAATGCATAGAAAGACATATTTTAGAAAGGACTTAAAGAAATACAATGCCTGAAAAGACATATATTTTAGAAAGGACTTAAAGAAATGCAATGCATGAAACGATTTTTAAAATTACTTAATGAAATACAAAAGCATGAAAAGATTATAGTAGCGGCAGAAGTAATAATAATAATAATAATCATGTTATTTCAAATGATTATACTAGAAATGAACTGATGATGATGATAAGAGAATATAAAAATGTATAATCTCTCAAAGAACCAATGCAAGAAATTATTAAAAAATAATTTTCACACATTCAAACCAATCAATCAAGGATACATCACTTTACAAAAATGTTATGTTAAATTTTAAATCGTGATTTAGAGTGTGCAACGTGTATTTTAACAGTGAGAGGTACTTCTTACATTTTGAGAAAATAATCTCTCCACCTATGATAAATTACACCTCTAAATTGCCGACTTTAGATTGAAGGAGCAATATCTCAATACTCCTTCCAGCGTTAACCTTAGAGTTAGAGATAAATGCCTCAGGTTAGCATCGCCAAGGCATGTTTCCAAATAACTAGTAGCAAGGTTCAAGGTCACCCACATCCAGCTTATTATTTATTATATCCCACACACACTGCCACTACTGACCAAAGAAGCATGTGTGTCACTCAAAAAAACGTGGGTGTTAATGAAGAAATAGTAAAATTTATTAACAATATAAATTATCAACACACAACACAATATAATTTAGCATTGAATGAACACGATTAAGAGATACATGACACATATGACAGGCACATATACACGTGTGTGAATCAATATAATCTAAGTCCAATGATTTGCTGGATGCTTTTGACAACTTAGAACTAACTATATATTCTACACAAAATTCAGTTCTCCCACAGAGTACTCATGAAAATGTCAAGTGTCAGTGCTGTAAATTGAGACTGGAATGTAAGATAGATTGGAGTTAAAAGTGATAAACTGGAAAACTTAGCACTTTTCTCGTGGTTATGTTTCAGAGACAAAGTGTGCCTTTCACGTGTTTATTGAATCTACGGTTCACTGATTATAAACCTGAATGACTGGGAAGACATGGGAAACGTTAATTGCGGAATGTGTAAGTGTAATATCTATACATTTTTGATGCATTGTGGCAAATTATGGTGAGTACATCGGGAAAACTCTAGTACAGCGAAGTAGCCAGAATTACTGTAATCATGTTCTGCTTGAAGGAACTGACATGGTGAAGAGGGCGGTCAAGCTGGTTTCAAGAGAAAAATAGCACGTTAGTGTTTTCCATGTGTGTAGAGGGAGACTCATGTTGACGTGGACATTGTTGCAAAAGGAAGTGAAAGACTTTTGAAGCAGCACGTAATCCAGGTTATGTTAAAAGACTATAATCACCTTCCTCTAATAACTATGTTTCCATTCTCTGATAGAACTAGCATGTGATTTGTATTGACATATTGTTGAATTGAATTTTTTTGGTTAAATTTATTGACCTTCTTACACATATTGATAACTTATGTTGGAGAAGAAAATGGGTGGATGGGGGCTCGCTAAATATAGATTAAAAGTAGGACTTTTCTTCTCCTTTAGTAAGAGGTTTTTCACCTACAGGACATTTTGTGACAGTAACTATTTATCTTTAATTTCGTGGAAGAGAGATGACATTTACAGGTCCAGTATATCTACCTAATGAGAGAGACGAATGGTGTCTGCTGGAGGATCATTAACAAATAAATTAAGATTCTCATCATTTGTAATTAGTATGAAAGATTAATAAATAATATTAATCATTTTCATTACTAAGTGGCGTTGCTATCACAGGTGGGAAACGTGCAGTACAGTTTGTTTATAAGATGTAGTGAAAGAATAATGATGTTCAATCTGGGCAGAGAATAAAATGATTGAATTTTCTAACTACTAATTTAATTCTGATCAGTGTTCAAGAAGGATGGATGAGGAGATGAGAAGCTAGTCAGAGCACTCTTTCTTAAGAACTGTATTTCCAGGGGAAAGTTTCAGCAACATCTTTTGTCTTACTGTCTTCGGGTACCTCCTGAAATCCATTTGCGGGATTCTGACTTTGCAAGTACCCCTACATTTCGAAGCCTGTGTGCGTCTCACTTAGTGCAAGCAAAGTAGTTCTAACACTGCTAACACTGCGTACAGCCAGTCAAGAGGAGAATGTCAAAGTAGTTCTAACACTGCTAACACTGAGTACAGCCAGTCAAGAGGAGAATGTCATGTGAGTCTTTCTTTAGTGTACACAAATTGTTCATTCTTTCTTCTCTATGATGTATTTGTGTTGTATAATGTCCTTAAATGAAATTATCTGACTAATAAACTGTCTCCTTTGAACGCCTCTGAAGAGAGTCAGATACATTTCAGAAACACTATCATAAACAATTAATGAGAGAGCATCATCGGGCCTGGGGCTATATTGGACATCAACTATATTATACTTGTTTGTACATACTGTATATCATTATTGTGTATGTCATTACTTATATTTGATCAATATTGAATTCCTCTGTAGTGTGTAGTTAATTATTTTGTTAATAAATTCTATTTCTTTATTTGTCAACACCCTCGATCTGTATTATAACTATATTAAAATGTTAGGAGTAGTGATATGAGATTAATAATTAATAAGTCAGTTTAGACCTTTTCAGAGGGTGTCCATTGGTCTGTCGTATATGTGCCAAGTCAGAATTATTCTGCAGTGTTTATTACAATGCTCAGAATTACTCCAGGGAGAGTGCAAGGGTACTCTTCCCATCCGTTACCCGTAAGCTGAGAGTTACGTATTATCATAGGCGTGTAGGGATGGTAAATTAAAGAGACCCTCTCAAACGGTTTCAAAAATATGTTGCAATCCCCTTAACTTTAAATTGGAAAATGCATTATGTATTTGTGAATATAAGTATTGTTGTGGTATCGTATTTTTCAGCTTGCTTTGTTAAACAGATGAATGTTACGTGTATTATAGTTAATACAAATTTTGAAAAACAAAATTATAAAATATCTTTCATTGAAATGTTTCTAATTTTCACCCTATCTGTTCCTGTTTAGATATTATTTGTGATGATGCATTCAAGTAATTTCTTGCATTAATTTGTCTGCACTTGACAGATAAATTGTGTGATTTTTTTCTATAGTGTACTCTATTACTTTTAAGTAACTGTAGTAGTGTTTATGGGTAACGGTTCGCATATAGATTAATATAACGTACTTCATTTAGTCTGAGACACTCTACGTGCAAGTGGTGTGTACTATTAACTCAGTTAAAGTTGAATCTAATGTAACTTACTTATACATATTATATATGTCACTGTGTTATGTATGAATATGAAAGCAGGCAAGCCTCTGTGACAAGTGGTCATTATAACCTCAACAAACTACATTGTGCTGCAACAGAATATAGACTTGAATAACAAATACCAAGTCAATGTGAGATTGTTCATGCTTTATCATGGGTCAATTGCTGGAGATATTTTCTGACTCACAATTACACAAGTGTTCACAGAAAGTCGACTCCTGCTTGGTCCAGTTATAGTGGTACCCATTAGAAACAAGAGTAAATATTACTGACTTGCAAATCTATATCATCCTAAAGCACTTTGTCACCTATCTCAGTCAACAAATTTGAACGTGTAGACGCCCTCTGTGAGTTTACAGCTGTTCAAGAAGCAGTCCCCATTGGAGACCGAACACTTATTGACGCTCGTCAGCATGTGCTTACACGATGGTAGTGAAATCTTAATACATGATTTTAAATGTTTTCTAATTTTGGTTATCTTATAATTTACATAAACGTTTCATGTCTGCTGTGCCAACTGTAATATTGTTTAGACTTTGTTTCACTCCTTTAAGATGCCAATGGTTTCATTCAACCTGTTTATTACATTAGGTTACAGGTTCGTACTCCATACCTGTCTTGTTATTTTACCTTTCTATGTGTGAGTGGGTGTGAACGGGTGAACACCTATATCTAACTATTTATCTATTTAAGTGTGTCACCAATCATGTGTGACTGTATTCACGCCTTGTTTACAGGTACGGGTAGAGTGGCACACAACACCAGCATGTGTTGTTGCATTCGATCACTCATACATCACAAGCAGAAGCAGTGCTTGAATCAGAAGTTATAATATTTTGTGACTTCGAATAAAGACATGTCACGTGATTTTCCAGCACGAAGACCGTCCTCGCCATTAATTGACGTTGTTGTTCAATATGAAATAAAAATAAGCAAAAGAGTTGGATAATTAGAAAATTACCGGAATCTGAGATGTGGGTTTTAAGGCCATATTTCACACAACATTCAGAGAGGGTCATAAAAAGAATCAATAACAGTAGTAGCATTAAGTGGAATAGGCGGTGACGATAGTAGTAATAGTAGTAGAAGTAGTAATGCTGTTTTAAATATTTACAATATTAGAACTGAACTGATGATGAAGATAATAAGTAAACATAAAAAATATAGAAAAGCCTTCAGTTAATGAATCAATAAAAAAATGTATTTTTCAAATATTGAATCAAGAAATAAAGGACATAGCATTTTGCAAACGATGTTATCATTCAATTTTAAATTATGTTTGAAGATAATTTATGTTTCCATATGAATACAATACATTGACGTATCAGAACAATTAATAATTTAGAGCCATAAATTAAACTTCACAAAAGCTAACTACAATATTTAAAACTAAATTAGTACAATGGGAAATGAATTTCAGATTGCAGTCTAAAAGTCGAAATGTAATGTTTTATTTTTAACTTTAAATTAAACTTTAAATAATATTTATAGTACTGATCGAAACCACACAAGCAGTTTTTTAATTTAAAATTAATAAGAAAGTAAAAAGAGGTTCGAGCTAAAGAAATATTACACAAACGGGTATGCCAAAAGTCGACATATGATAATATTATTCAAGCAGGGAGACCCCCAGCAGTAAATGAATTTTCTTTCTCAATTGTGTCCCACCTGGGTGGCAAATGGCAAAACAAAAACATTGATTGTCATTTATACTCATATTAAGCAGACAGGAATCAAACACATACTGGTAAAAATGCAAATACAGACCACACAAGCATTTTTTAAAAATTTAACGTTAAAATTAATGAGAAAGTAAACAGAGGTTCGAGCTAAAGAAATATTACACAAACGGGTATGCCAAAAGTCGACATATGATAATGTTATTCAAGCAGAAAGACCCCAAGCAGTAAATGAATTTTCTTTCTCAATTTTGTCCCACCTGGGTGGCAAATGGCAAAACAAAAACATTGATTGTCATTTATACTCATATTAAGCAGACAGGCATCAAACACATACCGGTAAGAATGCAAATATAGTCCATTTGACTGCGCATCAACGAGTGTTCACACAACCGTAGGAAAATGAAATTATGGTATTATTCTTTTTAGCTATTTATAAATACTGTTTTTGTAGTTATGGCGAGCATGCTGACGTACTACCAGGTGCATGAAATTCGTGATTGCATAATATTTTAAAACATATAATTAAATATGTTATATATACAGAGTATCGGCCAGGTGGCCGAGTGGTTAAGGCGTTGGACTTTAAATCCAATGGGTTCAAACCTTCATGGGTTCGAATCCCATCCTGGCCGCTGTTTTGTACTTATATAACAAGAACCCCTTTCTTAAATAAATTTATTCCCCCTTTAATAAAAACATAATAAAATTAATTTAACAAATACATGCACCGCATTATCCTATTAAATCTAAAATGTTAAAGTATTATTTAATGAGGCTTCTAAGGAGGGGAAGTTCCCAATTGTTATACTTCTTCACATGACGTACCCGAATAAGGGAAGTAAATCCTGCTTTGCTTTAAAACACCTGCACACCTTGTTTTATAATATATTGTTTTATAACATTTATTTTCGTTTTCTCATCGATTTTTTTGTGACACTAACTATTATTGGTTATGATTAATATTGTTATTAATCATCCATAATTATAATTAATTACAAGTGATGAAAATCTTTGTTTATATTATTAATAATTCTCAAGAAGACATCACTCATTTGTCTCAATCAGTAGATTAGTGTCAATATAAATCAAAGGATAATTCTTATCAGAGAATCAAAATTGAGTCATAGAGAAATAAGCGATAATAGTCTATACATAACCTTGTCGAGATGCTGCTGCAATATTCTTTCGCATGCTTTCGTAACAATATCAGAAGTTTACTGTTCACAATATAATTGTCAATTCTTCATGCATTCTCTAATACACTGCAGAATGTTCCACCAGCCACTGTTTTGTCGAGACTAATCTGGGTGCTCCTTCGTCGTATTAGTTAAGAAGAACAACAATGTAGACATTTCCAGCAACTTCCTTATACCAGAAATTCTATAATGCAGTTGAACATTTCTTGCTTTCGTACTTAAAAGAGTGCAGTGTATCTTTACACACTGGGAGGGAGACTTCTCAAATCTACGATGGTATTAGAGGTTTGTAAATCAATAAACCATGATGTGGCAACATTCCGAGTTCCTGATTAATTACTTGTTAATCTCTAACTGAATAATTACCTTCCAATTATACACAGATAAGATTCTTCCACTTAATCAATTAATCAGTCACCACAGGGTCTTTGTTTATGCGGTCGAGAGTGACTAAGTCAGGCCTTGAAAGTTCTACCTATAGATTATCTCTCCTCTCAAGCGTTACTTGTCTTAGAATACAGATTCTGCAGCTCTATCATGTCTGTCAATCTGTCTCTAGCCCTTCCACTTCTCTCATACCAGTAGCAGGAACTATTCCAAAGCGTATATGTGACCGACTTCCGATATGTCATTGCTTTATCCGGCTTGCCCCCCCCCCCCGCTACCTATATATGCCCCTCCTCTTATGCAATAGAAGAGTGAATAGTTTTAAAATTTAACAAATTTTATTAAAAAATAAAATAATAAAATTAACTTGTTTCAATATTAATAAAATAACACCAGATAATAATACAGATTTCAATATTCAAATTATGCCTCTCTCAAATTCAATAATTAGAAGAATCACAAAAATAAGAAATTAGTCATTCAATAGTTTCTCATGAATTCAATAATTAGAAGGAATAAGAAATTCATCATTTAAAAATTATCTCCTAAAACAATTATTAGAAAGATATCCACAACATATCAATACTTTCCTAGAACAATTACTAGTTTTCACACATCAAGTATTAATATTCTACACTATAAAACATTTAGAATAAGAAAAGGATAAGAAAGAATAAACATAAGAATTTACACAAATCACTGAATGAATACAGGTTTAACAAATGAGACAATATGGTTTACGGTTCACCTGGTGTTTTGTGTGCATTGTTCCTGGCCAGTTATCTCACCCACTTGTTATCAGCTTCAGTTTGGAACAGTTCTTTTGATGTAATGTTCATGTCCATAAAGTTCAGTTTGTTTAACTTAACACATGCTCTTGAAATCAGAAATCCAGTGAAATTCAGTCCTTGAACATAGACTAGTAAACCCTCCATGGAATACTCCAAATTCACAGTCAGTCACTTTACTTCTAGAGTGGATACCTCTGACAAAACCTTTCAATAACAGTATGCGGTACCTCCAGTGACAGCAGACTTCTGACCCAGCCAAGCCAACATCAATTCCTAATCTTTGCTCTCCTTGCTCCATTAACCATAGAGGAACGATACGGGAAGCAATGGATTCGAATGAGTGTCCAGCCCGACAGTGGGGTATTTAAGCTAAAGTTGGGTTCTACACTATAATCTCCCCTTCTGGACAATCACTCCTTTGTTCCACCTATTGTGCTGTAGTCTCGGTCAAGTGGTTCTACTCAAAAGGCTGCCATGTGAGTACAAGTCTGGTGCCTTGTGAGTGCAAGTCTTGTGCCATGTGAGTGCAAGTCAAGCTGCCCAACCCTGAGTTTCAGTGGCATTGTGTCTCTTTGAGGTGTGTATTGTTATATAATCTACACATTCTCTCTTGGTGCATCTGCTTCGAGCACCTGGCCATGTGATTGTTTTGTAGCTTTGACCAGGTTTGAATCTCTAATCCTACATTGAGATCAAAGTTCGATTATCTAAAATTCTTAATACAATTTTCTACACAGCAAAATATCTGACTGGCTTTGCCGTGGCTTACAATTAAAATTAAAGCATCAAAGAATTATGTGTGTGTTTCAACTTTAATTAGGAAAAAGTTTTCAGTGGGTCTATTTGCATTTCCAACACCACACATGACATTCTAGAAATTCCAGAGATTTTCGAAAAAGACGAAAGACTGCTTCTTCCCATTAAACTAACAGCACCCTTTCAAGACCAGACTTCTGTCACACCAAATTCAAAGTGATTAGAAAATACAATTCTTTTTAATAGGTAAACTTTGATCTCAGCCAATTGGCTGGTCTTGTTCTTTGTAAATCTTAACCATTCATCCATCTAAAACCAGTTTAAATTACAGCAACAAGCTTTAACATATTCTTTACCTGAGTTGTTTACTCCAACTTAAAAAATAATACCATCATAAGCAGTGCCCAAAGTTGGGTCACATTGACATTTAACAATTTATAAAACAATTAAGTTTACAAATAGGGATAGACAAATTTACTCCGCCATATTGTTTGGTTTTGTACACTTCAGAAGTGTGCTAAAGTTCATGTTACATTGGCAAATTAATTGTACACTTCAAATTAGTTTTTGTTTTCTCTCAGATTACTCTCAAAGATAGCAGAAGCAACCAATGTAATATTCCATATTAATTTTAAAATACCTTCAGAAGGATATCAAAAACAAAATATATATTCATGACAATCTATAGGTTTAAATACATATTTTCTAAATATATTCATAATATACAGGCGACATGAATAATAATTTAGAATTAATTTAACTGTTGTGATATTTACGAAAAACCATGACAATATAATATTTGGGCGGTTCATTGATTTGTCATCTACTCACAGAATTATGCTATTTTTTCAAGTTGTTTAAATAAGAAGCTATTTATGACTTATGAGTTGTAACAATACATACAACACAATTGCCAAGCTGCCAAAAAGCGCCCATGTAGGTATCCAAGACAAAAAAAAAACAGCGGGGATCTGATAAATAGCTCTCATTGTCGAAACATTGACTCTAGGTGGTGTTGTTTGGTTTTGAACGTTTCAGTAGCTGCTAAAGTTCGAGTAGCATTGGTAAATGAAATGTACACTTCAAATTCTTACATTGTGGCACGTCTAATGATTGACAGTTGTGAAGATTAGGGTATCCAATGCTACAACGTTCGTTCACATCTGAGTGCACTCAGTGTATAAACGGATATTATACTGAAAAATACAACAAGTACAAGCCCAACTGAATCCCACTCCCCCCCCTCCACCGCGAGAAGATTTTAATTAAACCTATCTTGAATAACAGGGTTTTTTTGGCAAATAATCATGAATATGTATCTCACACTAATGAGTACAATTGTGTTTTGAAAGTATGCTATTGTTTGATTTCAATACAATAAACTATTTTCATCAGGATACAATCACTCAGGGAGAATGTTGGGGAGGGGGGCAAAAATATTCGTAAAAAAACTGGAAGATACTATTTACACCATTGAAATATTTAAAACCAGTTGTAACAACTATTCGTACTGTCAGGCGAAGCAAAACTTAAGCCCGGCATCACTCCATAAACATATTTAAAAATTAAAATAGTAAAATATAGATACCCAAGGTGTATAGGAACCATAGCACAAAAATACACATTCAAAGCATTTAACCAAGACATTAGCAGGATACTAGAGTTATACAAGACTGACCACCAGGGCTAGGGCACAGGAAACGGTTAGGGATCAAAGGGTCACTTGTAGCTAACTGATAGGGGGAATGGTTAGTTTCAAAGAAATACCAGAAATAATGGGAAGCCTTTATATAGTGGGATGAACGAATTCTCGATACTCACTTAAGACAATCCATCGCTAAGGCAGTGCAGAAGCAGTTGCAGAGATTCCGTCTGGTAAAATTTTGTAAGAAAATATTGGAAAATTTCTAAGTCAGAAAGACTAATTCCTGAGTGTATTGCACTCCAGCCAGATGACGTTGGGTTCTTCAGTTTCGGAACGTGAAAGAACCAAACAGTGACTAGGACCAGAACTGGGTCAGATAGCAGACGACGCATTCTGCCGATTGTTTACGCGGAGCGAAAAGGGGCGGAGCCAGCTTGCTATTCAAGGGCCTGCCATTGTGGAATGCTTGTAGGGCGAGAATTCAACGCTTTGTTGACCTTTCAACTTGCTCGAGTTTTTGAGCTAAGTATAGTGAACGTAAACATTGAACTGAAGTGCATAATACCGATATATGTGTATATGAAACAAAGATCGAAACTTATGTAGGAAAAGAGAATGATTTGGTAAAGGAAAACGGGCGTTAAAAATCACTTCGTTAGGGGAGGCTAGTGATTCCCTGAATTAGTTAGGACTTATATCTTTGTAATTTGGCCAACATTGTTAACTGTTCTTCTTTTATTGTAATTTTCTTTATTTTATTTCTTTAAATGTTATATAAAGTTTATTGTTAAATTTTCATTAGTGTTGCGTCAAATTCATTGTCATTCTTGTCTAGTACGATTTTATAAGTGTTGCCGTCACGTCTGTCTAACGTCTGTCTTGAGTCTGTCTTTGTCTTATCTGTCTGTCCTGTCTTATCTGTGAGGAATCGTTTCCTCTGGGGGCTCAATACGAGTTACCGGAAGTGACGTCCTCAAATTGTTGTCCGTCCTAGATATCCGTATTTAGGGGGGTACCAACACATATTAATGACTTTGAAATATTTAAAACCAGTTGTAACAGCTATTCGTACTAATGACTTTGAAATATTTAAAACCAGTTGTAACAGCTATTCGTACTAATGACTTTGAAATATTTAAAACCAGTTGTAACAGCTATTCGTACTAATGACTTTGAAATATTTAAAACCAGTTGTAACAGCTATTTGTACTAATGACTTTGAAATATTTAAAACCAGTTGTAACAGCTATTCGTACTAATGACTTTGAAATATTTAAAACCAGTTCTAACAGCTATTCGTACTAATGACTTTGAGATAGATTATGTGTTTCTTTAGGCCGTAAAGTGTGTAATCACCAACAATTAATATTACAACGTGACAGACTCGTTAGTTTTCCCTCCCTCTCACTCCTCATCCTTGGAAAGATCTGGAAACACGTGTATGACCGAGACAAGGCCAGGCATTTTGATGAGTTGGCAATTGTGCACTATTTCTCATTTTTCATAGAATTATTGTATTTATGATAAGAATGTTCTTTGAAACTGGACATATCTCTGAAATTGGTACCGGGTCCCTTATAATGACAGATCTAAAGAGACACTTTTTGCCAGTTTGTCAGAGGACATTTTGATGGTCAAACAATTACTGCACTCAGCTGATATTTTTACCAACTTGGGAAGTAGGGTCAAATATTTATAAATTTTCATTTATTACAAAGAAAAGTATTCTACTTTCTCACACATTATTTGAATGTCAGTGTTTGATTGAATGTTTACTTTCTTCCATTATTAGTGTTTCCTGTTTACATATCATTTTTAAGGACACTTAGCAATAAAATGATAATAATAATGGCAGGTGATCATAAAAATTCGAAAATGTATCAGTAAATGAAAAAAATCTTAATATTAAACTTTAAATAGAAAATCAATGAATAATATACTTAATTATGTATAATTTACAGATAACACTATTATTTATGCTAATAAAATAGAAGATAATTATTTTCATAATACAATCAAATTATTTTAATATATTTCAATAGTCAGTACGTTATAATAATTTCAATAATTAACACTTAAATAACTAAACAAACTGCACATTTTAAAACAAATAAATATCATTAAGTTTATCTTTTCTTAACTCTACATTTTCAGTTTTAATGCATTCTTTAGAAAAAGTTTAAATTAAACCATGAGATAATTATTATAGATCACAATCTACATATTCAGTGTGTATGTTGGATTCTTTTAATCTAGTTTTGCAATCGTGAAAATTCAACTAGAACTTTGAGCTAAATAAATATTCCAAATAATTGGTATACTAAACGCGGAAAATTGCTACTGTCTTTAAAGCAAGGAAATCCACATTGGTAATAACCGTATTTTCTATTTATAGATACTGGTTATGTAATTATGGCTAACATACCGACGACGTAAAGTATGATTAAAAGCCAGGAGCATGAAATTCGTGATTGCAATGCATTTCAAAGCATATATGTTACGTCAGGTGGCCGAGTGGCTTAAAGCACTGGACTTAAAATGCAATGGGTTTGCCCGTTTAGACAAGCCTCTGTGTCAAGTGGTCATTATAGCCTCAACTAACTGCATTGTGCTGCAACTGAGAATAGAGATTAATAATATGCCAGTCAATTTGAGGATGTTCATGTTTTATCAAGTAGTCATTATAGCCTAAACAAACTGCAAGTGAATTTAGACATTAATGACACATAACAGTCAATGTTCTTTTTTTTTTATCATATGCTGGGGATATTTTATGACTCGCAATTACACAAGTGTTTACAGAAAGCCGACTCCTGCTTGGTCTAGTTCTGGCGGTATCATTAGAAACAAGAGTAAATATTACTGACTTGCATTTCTATATCATCCTAAAGCACTTTGTCACCAATCCTCAGTCATCAAATGTGAATGTGTAGACGCCCTCTGTGAGTTTACAGCTGTTCAAGAAGCACTGTCCCCATTGGAGACCGAACACTTATTAACGCTCGTCAGCATGTGCTTACACGTTGGTAGTGAAATCTTAATAATTGATTTTCAAATGTTTTCTAAATTTGCTTATCTAATAATTTACATAAACGTTGTGCCAACCGAAACTTTGTTTCACGCCTTGAAGTTGCCAATGATTTCATTCAACCCATTTAATGCATTATCATCATTTCATCATCCACATCTTACTGTTTATTTTACCTTTCTATGTGTGACTGGGTGCATACGGGTGAACACCTATACCTAACTATGTATCTATTTTAGTGTGTCACCAATCATGTGTGACTGTATTCATGCCCTGTCTACTGGTACGGGTGGAGTGGCACACATCACCATCACGTGTAGTTGCATTCGATAAATCTTACATCACAAGCAGAAGCAGTCCTTGAAACAGAAGAACATATGATAGTGTGGGATTTCGAACTAAAGACACGGCACGAATTTTTCCAGCACGAAGACCGTCCGCGACATTAACTGATGTTATCCGATATGAAATAAGCATAAAAGCAAAAGAGCTGGATAAACTACCTGATTGTAAGATATGGATTTTAAGGCCAAATTTCACACACATTCTCAGAGAGGGTATAAAAAGAATCAATAACAATAGTAGTGGTGGTAACGAAAGAAGCTTAATGTGCAGCGGTGGGAAAAGTATCTTGTCTCTGTCCACCAGAGGGTTGTTTATGAGGTTCTTTGCTTTGCAAGGTACCAATTCCTCCCGTACAGGCCAGTCCTGCTTCGTGTAATGCTGAGCTTTGTCACTACTATCCCATATGCACAGAAAGCACGGGTACTTAGTGAACCCAGACTGTTGTCCCAACAAAATGTTTACCATCTTCAAGTCAACACAAAGTACCCATCCATGCTGATCATAACGAATTTTCTCCAGCACATACTTCAATGCTTCATACTTCTCCTTCAGTGTAGTCGAGTGAGCTAGAGGTACAGAGGCAAACTGGTTACCATTGTGTAGCAGAACACATTTCAGTGATCGCTTGCTGCTGTCAATAAACAATCTCCAATCTTCAGGTTTATACTGTGGCACTCCAAGCTTGTGCAGAAGCTGTGCAATATATGTACAGTACCCCAGGTCCTTCTCTGTAGAGAAAAAATAAGGTACTCTGGATGTCTGTTGCGGTAGAGGTGATTTGAACACTGTCAGAAAGGACGGATTTTCCCGCAATCTGGATGCTAACAGTTCAGCAGATGACTTTGACAAGCTATCGTGAACTAGATCATGTAGCTCCTTTTGCGAGAAAGGATTTGGAGCATCATCATCAAGAACCACTAATTCTTTTTCTTCTTCATATTCTTCAACATTCAAGAACTCTTCAGGTTGATGAATAGCTGATGGAGTTGATTTAGTATAGATACTTTCTTTGTCCAGTTAGTGTTGTACTGTGGTTTGAATAGCTGATGGAGCTGATTTAGTATAATACTTTCTTTGTCCAGTTAGTGTTGTACTTTGGTTTGAATAGCTGATGGAGCTGATTTAGTATAATACTTTCTTTGTCCAGTTAGTGTTGTACTTTGGTTTGAATAGCTGATGGAGTTGATTTAGTATAATAATTCCTCAAGAAACATGTGGATTGCCTAAGATCATAATGTTAGAGCATTAGTATGTAATACGTTTTACTGCCAGAGGTCGGAGTTCACACTGCACGAAAATAGTGTTGAATGTATTGTAATACGTTTTAGATGTTAAAGATGTGTGTAACTGGTGGACGAAAAAAATATTTTTCTTTCTTGCTGATCATGTAGAAAGAGCATTTAAGTGAATGTGAAGGTACTTTTTGACTGGAACTTTCAGGTTGTCCTATCATCATTTTCCTCTACATTAGTTAAATTTCTTGGTGCTATTTAACCAGTGCCCTTGTTAATGATTTTAATAATGCACAAGTACATTTAATTTGAGCTGACACTGTGACAGTGTTGCAAAGTAAAGAGAAAGACTGTGGAAGCTGACTCTGTGACATTGTTGCAAAAGCAAATGAGAGACTGTCAGGCAGTGCTTAATCCAGGTCATTTTACTCTAATAACTCCATTTCTCTTCTCAGATAAGATTAACCTGCAATTTGTAAAGTGTAATTATATTTATTATTCTCTCCTCTCTCTCTCTCTCTCTCTCTCTCTCTCTCAATATATATATATATATATAGAGAGAGAGAGAGAGAGAGAGAGAGATGTAGAGAGAGACTGTAAACATCAGTTATCCAATTGTGGGTTCATGGGATATTGTGTTAGATATTCAGATCTTTGTAATTGTCATATGCATATTCGATTTTTCTATTAATAAATTTATTGTTAAATTTATTCACCATCTTACGCATAATGAAATTGATAATCTTATGTGGGTGGAAGGGGGGCTCGCTAAAAATTGATTAAAGACTGATTCATCTTCTACTTTAGTAGGAAGTTTTCCACTCACGGAAACCTTATGTGACTGTAAATGATGGTTGATGTGGAATTGTGAAAACGTTTACAACGCCAAAATATCCGCCAAGTGAGAGACGAGTAGTGTCTGTTAGAGGATCATTAATAAAATAACATTAATATTTCATCACTTGATATTAGTTATGAAAGTTTAATTAAAAACAATAATTATCTTCATTAACTAAGTGGCATGCACGTATCACCCCCCAAAAAAAACCATTTATTAATATTGAGGCAAAGTAAATTTGCCTATACATATTTCTAAACTAAATTGTTATATAAATTGTTAAATTTCAAAGTGACACAACCTTATGCTCTGCTAATGATGTTATTTTTAAGTGTCAAAGTTGGTGTAAACTCAGGTAAAGAAAATGCTAGGACTTGTTGATGTAATCCTAGCCAATTCCATCTGGATTAGTTTTTCTGACTAATAGGCTCGAAACTGTTCATAACAAGTTCATCCACTAGGGATGGAACGAAAGTTACTTTGTTGAAGAAAGTCTATATTTTAATCACTTTGATTTGAACATAAATCCACTCTCGTCATAAAGGCAAGTGTAAGCTTATGGTAAACCTGCACCAATTTATTTTCTTAATGTTCACGCATCTCCTTAAAAAAATGTTTGAAGTGTGTGGAGGGAAAAAGCTAGAATGCTTCCAGGCCATTATTTGCGCATGCGTCATCAAATATTTTGGAACGATGTGGAAATCTATTTTGGAGCAATACAAATATTATTTGCAAGTTGCATAAAACTTAAATTTATTTATTTGTTTTCTTATATTAATACAAAACACAATAAGCCCCCATCATTTAGTTTAAAGTAAGAATTTCTTTTTCATTTTTCTTTAAAAAAATAAAGTTCGTAGGTAGTTTCCAAGTTTAATCTCTCTCGATTATGTCGCTTAGAAACAATCACGTCACAAGATTTCTGACGAGTAACGAACACATTTTGATGTCATACAGGCGTATGCGTGGAACTGAAAATATTAGAAATAATCTTTTGCAATTTAGGTAAGACATCTTGCTAACTTTAAAACATTTCTTTTTACTGCTATTTGAATAATTTGATTTACACTTTTGATAAAACGTCATAATTTTGAAAAACAGAGACTGATAGCTAGAATTAAAACTATTACAACTACTTCTAGTTCTATCCTAATTATTATTACGACTCTTACAGTTCTTGCATAATTACTATTAGTATTTACAGGACCGTTAAATAAATTATACACACTTTTCAAGATTACAAATGTTAATTATCAATGCTAGACACCTTTAAGGTAGCATATTTATGAAAAACCACGGGGATTGAGTACTGTTTCTCTGTGATGTTTTATAATGTATTTCTTTATCTTGGAATTAAAAGATGTATGAAAGTTGCTAGAAATCACTTATTTTCAAGAACTAGATACAAGTCATAGAGGTTTGAGTAGAGGTTTTACAACCACTTGTCATGTGACTGGTTGCCGATTTGAAGTTAGTTGCGTTAGAGTAATGTAAGCAAAAGTACTCCCAATTCCATGAGATTTATGTCATATAGTAATTTTAATGGTGTTTTGGACATTAAACGACTTGCAATTCCATGAGATTTATGTCATTTATTTAGTAATTTAATTGTGTTTTTGACATTAATTGATTAAACGACTTCCAATTCCATATGTTATGTCATTTATACAGTAATCTTAAGGGAGCTTATGGACTTTAAGCCACATCCAGTTCCATGAGATTAATATTATTTATATTTTAAATTTAAGGGTTCATTTGGATATTAAGCATCTACTAATTCCATGAAATTAAAGTCGTTTATTTCGGAATGTTTCTTATGCAGAAGTAATTCAAAGTTATCCAACAGTGTAATGAACAATGTTTGTTATATAGAAATATCTATGCGTGACGTCTGGATCATAATTATTTAAAACTAAAAGTCAAAATCAACGATGATGAGGCAAAGAATTGGCCGGTAACTCGTCAACGAGATCTCTAGGCATAATAGGTTATTCCCCAAAATAGAACAACATATGTTGATAGTGTACTGAACAAATAACAGTATATAACATACTACATTAGTCTATTCACGATTACATCATTTCACTTAATGAGTTTTAAAATGGTTCATCATCAGTGACTCTCCTCTCTCCTACTACACAATTTTACACGCACAAGATTTATTAATATGTTTCTTTTCTAAAGATCTAGTTATAAATGATCACACAACGCTAATTAACAGGGGTAACTAATATTGCATCAAGACCGTTTTGTCGCAATGCTTCTGATGATGCAATGTTGCCTGCTTTTTCCAGCCATCTTCACTCATTAGCAGTACTGACGTGGCATGTTCAGTTCGAGTCTAACCAAAGTCTTCAAACCAAACCAAAACTCCTCGGAACAAACGGGAACAAGCTTGAAATCCGAAACTAAAATCCTGCAAAACAATTAAATCAATATTAGGAGTAATATGTAAAAATATATAATTGTGAACATGTCCTCAGGTAACCCTGAAAAACAAGTGTAAGTTAGTATAAAACAATAATATATATTAAAATTATATTCTTGCACATATTAACAACAAATCAGTGGATCGTAGCGTAGTCTTTGTTGCAGATTGCACCCATTTATTTTCTTAAACATGTTCTCGCTTTTTCTATCAAAAAATGTTTGAAGTGTCTGGATGGAAAAAGCTTCCATGTCATGATTTGCGCATGCGTCAAAAAATACTTTGCAACAATGCGGACATCTATTTTTGGAGGAAAACAAATAATATCAGCAAGCTGCTTACATCATTAATTTATTTTCCATTTTAAAAATAGAAATAAAAAACAATAAGCACCCATAATTTATTTTAAAGTAATAATTTCTTTTTCTTTTTTCTTTTAAAAAAAATAAAGTACTTAGTTTCCATATTTTATCTCTCACTATTATGTTGCTTAGAAACAATCACGTCGCAAAATTAAGATTTCTGACGAGTAACGATCACATTTTGATGTCATACACGCGTATGCGAAGAACTCAAACTATTAGAAACAATCTTTTGCAAGTTACATAAGATACCGTGCAAAGAGTAAACACACTCACCTCATCCAGGTAATGTAATGTGACTAAATAATACTTCTTCACATTATGTCACAAAGCTATACTATCATAGTTCCTATTTTATAATGGCTCTATGTTCACTCTAAATCAATGAAGCAATTAAGTCATAGTGCTTACTGTATACTGACTCTATGGTCACATTAAATTAATCAAGCAGTATTGTGTACCGAATAAAAATTTTGTAATTAGAAAAGCAGTACTTTCCTTTTATGTGGTTGTCTTTTCTTTGCCAATTGGTGTTTGTGCAATCAACTTAATTATCTCCCCTCTCTCTACACTAGTTCAGTTAAGATGGATGTGAACTTGCAAACTTTAAAAGCGAAATATTGAAATTCAGAAAAGAAAAAAAAACATGGTTGCTGATTTAATAGAATGCATTAATTAAGTAATAATACGCAATGGCATATATATATATTACATAAATCTTTGCTTTTATTTTAACTGACACACATTTTGCCTAATTTCATACAGGCATAGCGATTATCTTCCGTTTGCAATGAAACAAGCAATATTTGCAGTAGCCTCCCATTCTATACACACTTTTCAATATTTTTGTTTAATATAAATTTGTTTCAAATGACATATTTCACTATAGTGTGTGTAGGTATATTTTTAATTTTATTCGCAGGGTTATACTATCATCATGAGGGATTCACGCATCTTGCTTCTAATCGGGATTACGGTCCTTGGAGACCTTTCGAGAGCTAGTAAAGGTTTTATATATAACATTTTTCTTTTACAGTTTAAGTGTATATCTATCTATCTATCTATCTATCTATTCTATATATATATATATCATATAATGTAACTATATTACTATATACCCATGCGAAACTGTGGCTGTCCATTTATGGTCAGTTGTTATGACAGCCGCTTACAAAAGTTTGATGACGTATGGCATCGTTAATGAGCTCCTGACTGTAGAAAACTCCTTATGTCTTGTGTTTGCCCTAACTCGCTTGTTTAACCGAGAACATTCCAACCAAACCTCAGTGCCCAGAACCATGTCATGAAATCAGCAGACAAACCACCAAGCCGGACGTCATCAAATTTCCGGTATGCATAGTACTCTATAGGAATCTGTGGGATTCTGCCTGTAGTGTGAACAGTTTGTGACCAAGGGTTGAAAAGTTTGGAATGCTGATATGCATGATGAACTGGATCTGATATATTTAAACCCTCTCTCCCCTTCTGTGAAATAACTGTTTATTCGTAGTCTCTACGTTGAATTGACAAAATGGTTAACGTAGTAACATTAGTAATGCATTAGAGCTTACTACTAGATGCTAGATTTCACACTGCAGGAAGTAGTGTAGAATGTAATTGTAAAATGGTTGCTGAGGTAAAGGAAGTTATTCATATCTGCAGATGCAATCATTATTAGTTACTTTGTTCAGTTAGTTTTGTACTTTGGTTTGAATAGCTGGTGAAGTTGATTTAGTATAATAAGGAGTGTTGTACTTTGATTTCAATAGCTGATGGAGTTGCTTTAGTGTATTAATTCCTCAAGAAATATGTGAATTGACTAAGGTCATAATGTTAGAACATTAGTGTATAATACGCTTTACTGCCAGAGGTCGGAGTTCACACTGCACGAAATTAGTGTTGAATATATTGTAATACTTTATTGAAATAACAGAAGTATATGTTAAAGATATTTGTAACAGGTGGATAAACAAAATATTTTTCTTTCTTGCTGAACATGTAGCAAGAGCATTAAAGTGAATGTGAAGGTACTTTTTGACTGGAACCTTCCTGTTGTCCTATCAGCATTTTCTTCTAAACTAGTTATATTTCTTGGTGCTTTTTAATCAGTGCCCTGGTTAATCATTTTTATTAATGCACATGTACATTTAATTATTTTATATCCGAGAAATGTGATAATAACGGACAGACTTTAGATGTGACAAATATGTTATGAACGATCATATAATTACACAAATTTTAGACAAATCGTTCTCTCAAAGTACTGGTATGTAGAGTTATTTGGTAAGTGTTTGCAACAATCTTCGTATTTAATTTTTCTTGTATTATAATAACGTCTTACATTTTATCAGTTTTATTAAATTGTTATTCTTTCAAAAGTTTTATTATGTCATTGTATGAGAGTGTGAGGTCGAGTATTTGTAACTGTTAGTTGTTTTCTTACACAAAAGTTTGTTTTTGAATGAACCATTCTGTTGTTTCTTGCACTGAAGTTTGTCTTTGAATGAACCATTCTGTTGTTTCTTGCACTGAAGTTTGTCTTTGAATGAACCATTCTGTTGTTTCTTACACTGAAGTTTGTCTTTGAATGAACCATTCTGTTGTTTCTTACACTGAAGTTAGTCTTTGAATGAACCATTCTGTTGTTTCTTACACTGAAGTTTGTCTTTGAAGAACCATTCTGTTGTTTCTTCTTCCAACGTTATTGTCATAGCATGAATTAACCGTAGACTGATCGAGGGGACGGGGTGGGGAATTCATGTGCCATAAAACATGTGCTTCTGAATGGAACAATGTTCTCCCTACGTTAGTTAATCGATAACTCGAAATTTGATGATTTGATATAATTAGAATACTATTTTGTTCTGTTATTTACAATAGTTGTGTAGCTATAAGCTTATTGAGTTTACTCATAGAATACTTGCCCCCCGGGGGGGGGGGGAGATAAGAACCCCTGCTATAGTTGCGGGAATGTTGTTTTTATTTAGAAAGTCAGTTATATTTTTTCTGATCCTACTGTTATTTTTAAAGCATGCACGACTGAACTTGTGCAAGAAACATACTTTTCTATAACTTGATTTTGTTTTAAGAAAAATAAAACATTTCTGAAAATGGTGTGGACAGTTGATTGATTAACTTGGTGTCACTGCACTCATTATAGTGTTTTTATTTGAATTATATTTCTACAATCTGTTAACGCATTTGTATGTAAATATAAATATATTCCTTAAGGCATTATAGTATTTATGTTTATTTATTAATCATCCATATAGCCCATCTGCATGAAGTTAAGGTTTTGGATTTCGATAACCAATAAGTTATCGTTTAATTATTAAACATTAAAGAGCACCTGACATCAAAATTAAATATGTGGATACACATATGATGTGCCAGATGAGGGTGTTAGCGTATGGTTTTATTAATTAAATCGATTATTAATTAAATCGATTATTAAATGTTCCATGCCACAGGATTCAAAAAGTAAAGGTGCATCTATGTTTCTTTTCAGGACATCACAGAAGACAATATTTCCACCCTTGTTCGGATATATGTTTTCGGACATACGATAATGAAAATCCAAAACGGTTACAAGGGGAGGCATTTTGCAAGTGAGGAAATGAACTTTACGGTAGTTAAACTCTTTCTACACGAGAAATATTGTACGTATCAATGGCAATGATTCAAAACATAACTACATCATTATTTAATTTATCAGTACAAATGAAGAATAATTTTTTTGGTCCATTAGAATGAGAACATAAAATTAAAGTTATTATTGGTTTCAAATGGTCTCAGTGAAGGAAATGAAATATGATTATTTAAATTCCAGGCAATGTATGGTGGAAATTCTGTACATAATAAGTTTAATGTGTGGAAAGAAATAGTTTAAATTGAATTGTGTTGAAAACGCATATATTATTATTATGTAGTATATATTCGTGTACAAATATGTGTATGTATATATATATATATTTATTTATTTATACACACAAATATATAGTTGTGCTTATTTATTAACTACCTGTATCGCCTATCTATGTTAGGTTCGCTGTTGGGAGTTCGATAAACTATTATTTAGAGGTAAATTATTAAACATTATATAATTGTGTTTATATGTAACATTGACAATCTTTAATTTGCTTGCAAGTATTCCTGGCCTGACGTACTCCGTGAACGAACATGAGTAAACCAGGACACTTGAACTAGTGACCCATTTTTGTGCTTTTATTCACAAATAACACATAGAATGGTTAATTAAGTATTTAGTCGGTGATTATCATCGCTGCCCTTTGAATGTCCTCTAAGATAACGATACTAAACAGTGACGTTTTCCGGAACTGATGGCTGCACAACGTTTACTACACTCTTCTAGTAATAATTTGCATTATGTTTTGCATTATTTAATGAGTTGTCTATTTCAGTGGTTAGCGCGGTTATGCCTAGATGTGTTATGATATGTTTTGACTTGACTCGTATCTTGGAGTCTTAGACTTGGAATCTTCAGAGTCTGATATCAACGGTTTGAGGACTACGCCAGGTGCCGTATCCGACGTTGGAGGGCCTAGACGGAGATTGCTTCTTGACATCAGAACCGCGCAGGTCGAATAGACGATAGCAACACTTCAATTACTTCATGAACAATCGACTTAAGTGGGATATTTCCCAGTAAAAAATAATCAACGGAACAGACTGTAATACATATATATAGCCATTCGGAATTCTGGCTAAAACAGGATAGATTGACACTAATAATCCTCGTTTCAATAATATTAATTTCTCTATTATTATTAATTGTTATTAAAATTATTTGTTATCTTACCCATTGTTAGTTAATTGTTTGTAACATGACTGGAGATTAGCTAGCTGGAGGCCAAGCCGTAGGAAAGAATCATAATTCTTAATTTATAAATAAAAGGGGAAAATGACGTTACTAGCTTGGGCAAGTCAACTTATTTATCTAGCGATGTTTGTGAGTAATAGCCTGAATCATCTGGCATTTTCGTAGTAGATAGGTCAGGCCGTCTAGCTGTCTCAATTGATAGAGATTAATCAGTAACCAATATTGATACCTGAGATTCTAAAATAGGACAGAGTCGTTAAACCTAAACTGGACAGGTGTTACGTGTTGCATTATTTTAATGAATTGTCTATTTCAGTGGTTTGCGAGGTTATGACTAGATGTACAAATATAAATATTTTCACCAAAAGATACAGTTCGTCTTATTATTAAAATGGTCAAGTTTCCTCAATGTCACTAGGCCAACAACGTAGCGCATCAGTGACCACTAAGTGTCCGTATAAAATTCTTACTTTTTAAGAAATGTGCTCCACTTACTGGAATTGTTTTGTAACAGTCAACCAATATCAAGTGAACAATTCCTCGGTATGAAGGGTAATGAAACACATTTATAACTAATGATTCATATTATAATCTACAAATTATTTTATTGCATTTAATCTAATGCACAGTGACTTGTAGGGTCACGTATTCAATTGAAAAGTGAGGAAATTAACTTTATATTTGAAGCATCCCTTTGTTTGCGATGAAAGTACACGTTGTGGATTGTAAATTATATAGAAACTGCAACATCAGTGTTATGTAGTGAACAGAGTTTTGTTGCAGGGCAATGCAGAAGTTTATGGAATGCCTTAAGGTACGCTGCACAAAACCAGACGAAATAGAAGTGTATACAATGCACGTGCAGTTTTATCAAACTTATTTCCAAGTATATTACCCTCCATGTGGTAAGTGTTACTTTAGGGATGTCATAATTTTATTATAATCTTTCGTTTCTTTATAAATATTCAATCAGTCGACAAATCATCGTCGTCGTCATCAACATCATCATCATTATTATTTGTATTAGCAGTTCCAGTAATAGTACTAGTTTCTATAGTAGTAATAGTAGATTTAGCACAAGTAATTATTTTATTATTAGTCGTCGTTTTAGTAGTAGTAGTAGTAGTAGTAGTAGTAGTAGTAGTAGTAGTAGTAGTAGTAGTAGTAGTAGTAGTAGTAGTAGTAGTAGTAGTAGTAGTAGTAGTAGTAGTAGTAGTAGTAGTAGTAGTAGTAGTAGTAGTTTTAACAAAAATGGGTAAGATTAATGCATACACACTAGTAATTGTAATGGTATTAATATATACTAGAAATATATATTTGTAATAATTTGTACAATGCGTCGGTTTCATTATATTTACTATTAATAGAATATATCATTATCCTTCAGCAAGGAACACGACCATCGTGTCTGCATTAATAAAGCTGGCGCTTAGAAGGCTTAGAATCAAACACACTATTGAGAAATTATGTAGTCTGAAACATTTACCTTCTTTCTGCAATAATCTATTTATAAGAAATACGAAATACGTCACTGGAATCGTAGAAGAAAATCAATTAAATGTGGGATTTTCTTTGTTTATACAGATTTCATAATTTAAACAAATTCTAACTATGAATCAGAATGGATACTAGACCAATCTGATTTGACAATGTATAACATACCAGTTCACAATGAAGACGAGACAATTCAGATTTGAGAATGTTAACAATACCAAAGTTCACAAGGAAAACTAGACTAATCTGATTTGACAGATTATACTAGTTCACAATGTAGACTAGAACAATTAGATTTTACAAGTTAGACTATACCAGAGTTCACACTGAAGACTAGACAAATCAGATTTTACAATTAGAATACCCCAGAGTTCACAATGAAGACTAGACCAACAAGATTTGACAATTAGCATATATCTTAGTTCACAACGAAGACTAGACCAATCTGATTTGACTGATGTTCACACTGAAGACTAAACCAAACAGATTTGGCAATATAGTCCATACCAGGTGATCATATATCAAAGTTCACAGTGAGGACTTGACCCCTCAGATTTGACAATATAGATTAAACCAATCAAATATGACAATGAACACGATTTCACATATCCACTCAGTCTTATTTTCTATTGACATTTTATTTATTTTCGTTTCAACTTTTCCTGAACGGTATAATCTCCATTGAAAATTGTATTTTATATACATATAGCAAATGACTTACACTTTATAAATGAACCACAAAGTTATCATTACAAGTTTTACAATTCTAGTTGGTTTCGGTACCATTTCTTGTCCACACTGAATAGATGGAATCATACAGTGGAAATTCACTAACAATACAATTTCTCAAACTAAACACACAAAGAAAACAAACGTAAGGAATAAAAGTTTATTATAATAAACCTAGTAGATTACAATTGCTTTTTGATTTGAGATATTTTGTCTTAATCAACCTCATTAATATATTTATTTCGTTCTTATTGATTTGTCTTTTACAGTGGTGACAAAACGGCGGTGACAAAGATCCTGACGAACGTTGTTTCAGTTTTCATTTACAAGGAGCTGTTAGATTTGAAGAAACATATATTTTATTTGTAACTTTGGCAAAATGTAATAAACTCAGTATTAAGTTTTCATTTATAAGGAGCTGTTAGATTTGAAGTAACGCAGATTTTATTTGTAATAGAAACTTTCGCTAAATTTAATAAACTCAGTATTTAGGTTTAAGAGCCTTGTCAATAAAGTGTTTAAAACAATTATTTTACAATTATTTTAAAAATTTTATTAGTTTCTTTTTCCGACTTATATATTTAATTTGTCTCTCACTGGATCTCTCATTCAATCATTCTATCGCTTACGTCATCTCCTCCTTATATTAATCATCCAAGAATTGCTGTGTTCTGAAATACTTTCCATCATCCAAGAATTGCTGTGTTCTGAAATACTTTCCTTATATTCATCATCCAAGAACTGCTGTGTTCTGAAATACTCTCCTTATATTCATCATCCAAGAACTGCTGTGTTCTGAAATACTTTCCTTATATTAATCATCCAAAGATTGCTGTGTTCTGAACTACTTGTAAAAATGTAAAAATGATTTATACACAGTTAGTTAAGTCCGTGGGTCGTAGTCTTTTTTGTAGCCTGCACCATTTATTTTCTTAAACATGTTCTCGCATCTCCTATAAAAATGTTTGAAGTGTGTGGAGGGAAAAAGCTAGAATGCTTCCAAGCCATTATTTGCGCATGCGTCATCAAATACTTTGGAACGATGCGGAAATCTATTTTGGAGCAAGACAAAGAGTATTTGCAAGTTGCTTCAAACTTAAATTTATTTACCTTTGTTTGTTTTTTATGTCAATAAGAAAAACAATAAGCCCCATCATTTAGTTTAAAGTAAGAATTTTTTCTTTTTAAAAAAATAATTAAAGTGCATCAGTAGTTTCCAAGTTTAATCTCCCTCGATTATGTCGCTTAGAAACAATGACGTCACAAGATTTCTGACGAGTAACGAACACATTTCGATGTCATACAGGCGTATGCGAGGAACTGAAAATATTAGAAATCGTCTTTTGCAATTTAGGTAAGACATCTTGCTAAGTTTAAAACGTCAAAGTTTTGAAAACCAGGTGTGTATTTACTGATAGCTAGATTTAAAACTATTACAACTACTTCTAGTTCTATCTTAATTAACAAATGTTAATTATCAATGCTAGAGACCTTTAAGGTGGCATATTATGAAAACGTGTCTTGAAAACCACGGGAATTGAGTATTGTTTCTCTGTGATGTTTTATAATGTATTTGTTTATCTTGGATTTAAAAGATGTATGAAAGTTGCTAGAAATCACTTATTTTCAAGAACTAGATCCAAGTCATAGAGGTTCGAGTAGAGGTTTAACAACCACCTGTCTTGTGGTTGGTCGCCGCGTTGATGTGAGTTGCGTCAGAGTAATAATGTGAGCAAAGGTACCTCCAATTCCATGATATTTATGTAATTTATTTAGTAACTTTAAGGGTGTTTTGGACATTAAACTACTTCCAATTCACTGAGTTATATCATTTATTCAGTAAATTTAAGAGTGTTTTGGACATTATACTACTTCCAATTTCATAAGTTATATCATTTATTCAATAACTTTAAGAGTGTTTTGGACATTAAACTACTTCCAATTCACTGAGTTATATCATTTATTCAGTAACTTTAAGAGTGTTTTGGACATTAAACTACTTCCAATTTCATAAGTTAAATCATGTATTCAGTAACTTTAAGAGTGTTTTGGACATTAAACTACTTCCAATTCACTGAGTTATATCATTTATTCAGTAACTTTAAGAGTGTTTTGGACATTATACTACTTCCAATTTCATAAGTTAAATCATGTATTCAGTAACTTTAAGGGTGTTTTGGACATTAAACTACTTCCAATTCAATCAGTTATGTCATTTATTCAGTAACATTAAGTATGTTTTGGACATTAAACTACTTCAAATGCCATGATATTAATATTATTTATATTTTAAATTTAAGGGTTCACCTGGACATTAAGCATCTATCAATTCAACGATATTAAAATAATTTATAACGTAATGTTTCTTCTGCAGAAGTAATTCAAACGTATCCAACAGTATAATGATCAACGTTTCTTATGTATAAATATCTCTGCGTTAAAGACTTGGCCGGTAACTCGTCAACGAGATCCCTAGGCAGAAAAGGTTATCCCCCGAATACAGGACAGCGTATATTGAACAAATAACAGGATATAACATACACAATTTGTCTACTCACGATTACATCATTTCACTTAATCAGCTTTAAAATAGTTCATCACCAGTACTCTCCTCTCCCCTACTACACATTTCTTGTTTTACACGCAAAAGATTTATTAATATGTTTCTTCTCGAAAGATCTTGTTATAAACAATATAAAGGATCACACAACGCAAATTAACACGGGTAACATATATTACATCAAGACCGTTTTGCCGCATTGTTTCTGATTATGCAATGTTGCTTGCTTTTCCCCGCCATTTTCAATTCAGGTAGAAATGACGTGGCAAGTTAAGTGTGAGTCTAACCAAATCTTCAAACCAAACCAAAACTCGAAACAAATGGGAACAAGCTTGAAATCCGAAACTAAATGTCTAGTTGTATCTTAAATATTATTACGACTACTTCTAGTTCTATATTAATTATTATTACGAATATGTATTAGTATTTACAGGTCCGCTTAATATTACCATTCACACTTTGCAAGATTACAATTATCGATTGTAGATGGCATATTTATGGAACTGTGTATTGAAATCCATTGGAACATTTTTATGATGTTTTATTATTTTATTTGTTTATCTTGGATTTATAAGATGTATACAAGTTGCTGGAAATAACTTACTTCAAGAACCAGATCCAAGTTAAAGTGTTCTGAACAGAGGTTTTACAACCACTTGTCATGTGACTAGTCGCAGATTTAAAGTTAATTGCGTCAGTGTAATGTCAGCAATAGTACTCCCAATTCCATGAGGTTTACGTCAATTATACAGTAACGTTACGGGTGTTTTGGACATGAAACTACTTCTAATTCCATTAAATTAATATATCATATATTAAATTTAAAGGTACTTTTGGGCATTAAACACCTACCAATTCTATGAGATTAAAATCATTTATATAGTAGTGTTTCTTATGCAGAAGTAACTCAAAGTTATCCAACAGTATAATGTTTCTTATGTAGAAATATCCCTGCGTGACGTCTGGACCATAATTATTTAAAACTAAAAGTCAAATTCAATGATGATGAGGCAAAGAACTGTCCGGTAACTCGTCAACGAGGACCCTAGGCAGAAAAAGGTTATCCTCCGAATACAGAACAGCGTAATTTGATAGTGTACTGAACAAATAACAGGATATAACATAAAATTAACATTAGTTTACTCACAATTACATCACCAGTGACTCACCATTCTCCTACTACACAGTTCTTGTTTTACACGCAAACGATTTATTAATATGTTTTTCTCGAAAGATCTAGTTATAAAGGATCACACAACGCAAATTAACAGGGGTATTATATATTACCTAAGACCGTTTTGTCGCATTGTTTCTGATTATGCAATGTTGCCTGCTTTTCCCCGCCATCTTCACTCACAGGCAGAAATGACGTGGCATGTTAAGTTCGAGTCTAACCAAAGTCTTCAAATCAAACCCAAACTCGTAACAAATGTGAACAAACATGAAACTAAAATCCTGCAAAACAAATATTGCAGTAATATGTAAAAATATAAAAATATGATCATGTCCGCAGGAAACCGTGAAAAAGAAATGTAAGTTCGGATAAAACATTATTATAACTTAAAATTATATTATTGCACGCATTAACAACAAATTGATGTACCTTACTATACAAATGTGACACACTGTATCTCTGACATTTTATACACTGACGATTGAGAATCCCCTCTCTAAGCATTCATGTCCTTTCATTTCTAAAATCATTCTTGACCTCCACACGCCCATATATGCACAATGAATTTTTATTGACAATTTAAAGTTGACTAGTTCTCACCAGTCTCGGTAGAAAAGGAAAGTATAGATTTTATTTTGTATTTTGTATCACAATTTCATCTCCCATCACGTGACAATATGTCATACACTTCTTTTTCCTTCATCCGTAACTATCTTATTTTTCCTTCATCCGTAACTATCTTCTTTTTCCTTCATCCGTAACTATCTTCTTTCTCTTTCATCCATGAGTCAGATGTTTGCAAATGAAATTGTATTCACTTGATAACTTCTGGTGAGCTGACCCTAATCTTACCGTCTAGAAAGTATACCTACTTCCGATTTTAGATTGTTAGGATTTCTAGTGCTAACTAGGTCAACTTGCGGTTATTATTGTTCCCGTTCTCAGACTTTCGGAACATTTCCGTTTACACCTTAATAGCTGTGCAAAAATTCATCCGGGCGTGACTTAAATTATTGAGGTATCTAATTAAATGTAGTTAATTATACTTGTACAAAGCTTGAACATTAATCAAATACAATTTAACATAAAATAACATTTCACATGTGTCTGGGAATAATCCAAGAGAATAATGAATAATGTTTCTTATATAGACGTAACTCTAAATTGTCCAACAGAAATATAAATAATGTTTCTTATGTAAACGTAACTCTAAAGTGTCCAACAGAAATATAAATAATGTTTCTTATGTAGACGTAACTCTAAATTGTCCAACAGAAATATAAATAATGTTTCTTATGCAGACGTAACTCAAAGTGTCCAACAGAAATATAAATAATGTTTCTTATGCAGACGTAACTCTAAAGTGTCCAACAGAAATATAAATAATGTTTCGTATGAAGTGGTAACAATAAATCATCTAGTATTTAATAAATAATGTTTTGTTTTGCAATAGTAGCTCTATACCATCTTACAGTATAAATAATATTGTTTCTTATGTTAATTATTTCTAAATCATAGCACAGGGTAATAAATAATTATTTATAATGTTTCTTTTGTAAAGGTCGTTCTAAAACATCGAACAGTTTAATGAACAATGTAATTCCAATTTTTGTTTAAAATTAATGCTGCGTTCCTAAAGTTTACAGATTAATATTTCTTTTGAAAATTCACCCAAACATTTTCCCAACAGTGTTTTTTTTCAATAAGTAAAGCAAGCTGCTTGTTTAAAGTACAGTATGCTTTTCCTGTTATGCAAGCAATATTGGTGTTAATGAGTAATGCTTTTTATTTTACAGTAATATATCTGTACACTAAATCATCCATGTAACATTAGAGTAACTCAACAATACTATGTCTTGAAGGTATACATCTATGTAACATTAGAGTAACTCAACAATATTACATCTTGAAGGTATAAATCTACGCAATGAATTATGCAAAGAGTAAACACACTCACCTCATCCAGGTAATGTAATGTGACTAAATAATACTTCTTCACATTAAAACACCAAGAAATCCTATCTTTGTTCTTATTTTATAATGGCTCTATGTTCACTCTAAGTCACTGAAGTAATTAAGTCATAGTGCTTATTTTATAATGGATCTATGTTCACTCTAAGTCACTGAAGTAATTAAGTCACAGTTCTTATTTTATAATGGATCTATTGTCACACTAAATTAATAATTCAGTTTAGTGTACTGAATAACATTTGGTATGTAGAAATGCAGTACAGACACTTACATCAATATCCATACCATTGATTGATGTCGAAATAACGGTTTTGACAAACAACAACAATACGCATATCGTCAATATTGAACACTTTTTTTGTTTAAAAAAATAAAAGTTTGTACAATCAACTCGTTTATATCTCATTTCTCAGCACTTTTTGTTTTTGATTTTTTGATTTTTGTGGTTTTCATTTCTTTGTCAATTGGGGTTTGTGCAATCAACTTAATTATCTCCCCTCTCTCAACACTAGTTCAGTTGATGGAAGTGAACTTGCAAACTTTAAAAGCGAAATATTGAAATTCAAAACACAAATTTATTTGGTAATGAAAATATATATTTTTTTAAATGTGATTGTTGATTGACAGAATGCAATAACAAAGTAATAACACGCAATGGTATTATATCACATAAATTTTCGCTTTGTTTTCATCTGACATACATTTTTCTTAATTTATATAGACAGCGATTAATTAATTTCCCTATGCAATGAAACAAGCAATATTTGCAGTAGTCTCCCATGCTATACACACTTTTCAATATTTTTGTTTAATATACATTTGTTTCAAATGACATATCTCTGACACTATAGTGTGTGTAGGTATATTTTTAATTTTATTCGCAGGGTTAAACTATCATCATGAGGAATTCACGTATCTTGCTTCTAATCGTGATTACGGTCCTTGGAGACCTATCGAGAGCTAGAAAAGGTTTTATATATAACTTTTTTTTCTTTTACATTATATGTGTATGAAGAGTTTTTGATGTGTTCGAATTCTATCAAAATACTTCTAGAAGGTCATCTATCTATCTATCTATCTATCTATCTATCTATCTATCTATCTATCTATCTATCTATCTATCTATCTATCTATCTATCTATCTATCTATCTATCTATCTATCTATCTATCTATCTATCTATCTATCTATCTATCTATCTATCTATCTATCTATCTATCTATCTATCTATCTATCTGTCTATCTATCTATCTATCTGTCTGTCTACCTAACTTGTTATATATATCTCTTATGGCTCATTTGTAAATTTAGAAAAGTAGTATGTCATTGTATGAGATTGTTAGGTTGAGTACTTGTAACTGTCCCTTGTTTCTTACACTGAAGTTTTGTCTCCGAATAAACCAATCTGTTGTTTCTGACACTGAAGTTTCTCTTTGAACGAACCATTCTGTTGTTTCTTACACTGAAGTTTCTCTTTGAACGAACCATTTTGTTGTTTCTTACACTGAAGTTTCTCTTTGAATGAACCATTCTGTTTTTCTTACACTGAAGTTTCTCTTTGAATGAACCATTCTGTTGTTTCTTACACTGAAGTTTCTCTTTGAATGAACCATTCTGTTTTTCTTACACTGAAGTTTGTCTTTGAATGAACCATTCTGTTGTTTCTTACACTGAAGTTTGTCTTTGAATGAACCATTCTGTTGTTTCTTCTTCCCACGTTATTGTCATAGCATGACAACCGCAGACTGATCGAGGGGACGGGGTGGGGGTAGGGGATTCATGTGCCACAAAACAGGTGTTTTTGAATGGAAAGATGTTTTCTATGCGGTACTTAATCTGTAACTCGAGATTTGATGATGTGATCAAATTAGAATACTATTTTGTTTTGTTGTTTACAATCGGGGTGTAGTTATTAAGTTTACTCACAGGATACTTGCTAGTATTATCTGGGGGAAGGGGGATAGATAATAATTATATTTCTATAGTTTGTTACGCATTTATTTGTAAATATAAATATATACCTTAACGCATTTTAGTATTTATGTTTATACATTAATCATCCATATCGCCTCTCTGCATCAGGTTCGGATTTTTTTAGTTCGATAACCAATTAGATATAGGTTAATTATTAAACATTAAAGAACACCTGACATAAAAATTAAATATGTGGATGCATATGATGTGCCAGATTAGGGTAATAGCGTATAATATTATTAATTAAATCGCATATTAAATGTTCACGCCACAGGTTTAAAAATGTAAAGGTGCATATGTTTCTTTTCAGGACCTTGCAAAAGTGAATGGCTTAATAACCTAATTTGTGGTGAAGAATGTTTTCGAATTCACCAGGTTGAAAATCCACGAACTTATACAGGGCAGAAATATTGCAAGTGAGGAAATGAACGTTACGGTAGTTAAACTCTTTCCACAGTTGAAATATTGTAAGTGAGGAAATGAACTTTACGGTAGTTAAACTCATTCTACAGTTGAAATATTGCAAGTGAGGAAATAAACTTTACGGTAGTTAAACTCAATCTACACGCGAAATATACAAAATAAGTAAATGAACTTCACCGTAGTTAAAATCATTCTACAGTTGAAGTATTGCAAGTGAGGAAATGAACTTTACGGTAACTATACTCATTCTACAGTTGACCTATTGCAAGTGAGGAAATAAACTTTACGGTAGTTAAACTCATTCTACTGTTGAAATATTGCAAGTGAGAAATTAACTTTACGGTAGTTAAACACTTTCTACAGTTGAAATATTGTAAGTGAGGACATGAACTGTAGGGTACTAAAACTCATTCTACACGAGAAATATTGCAAGTGAGGAAATGAACTTTACGTTTGTTAAACTCATACTACCGTTGAAATTTTCTAAGTGAAGAAATGAACTTTACTGTAGTTAAACTCATTCTACAGTTGAAATATTGCAAGTGAGGAAATTGAACTTTACGGTAGTTACATTTTTTTTTTACACGACAAATATTGCATTTGAGGATATGAACTTTGCGGTAGTTAAAATCATTCTACACGAGAAATATTGGAAGCATCAATGCCAAAGATTAAAAACATAACTACATCATTATTTAATAATATCAGTTCAAGTGATGAAAAAGGTTGTTTTTGGTCCATTAGAATGAGAACATAAAATTAAAGTTATCAATGGTTACAAATGGTCTCAAGAAAGGAAATGAAATATGATTATATAAATTCCAGGCAATGTGGTGGAGATTTTGTACAGAATATTTGTAATGTGTGGAAAGAAATTGTTTAAATTGAATCGTGTGGAAAACTTATATCTTATTATTATGTAGTTATATTCGTGTACATGTATGCATATACATATATATATGTATATTTATATATAAATTTATTGGTAATTTATAAGGTAATAAAAGACATTTATATCTAGCGAATAATATTATAATCTACAAATTATTTTATTGCATTTAATCTAATGCAAAGTGACTTGTATGGCCACGTATTCAATTGAGAAGTGATGAAATTAACTTTATATTTGGAACATCCACTGTTTGAGAGGAAAGTACACGTTGTGGATTGTAAATTATATAGAAAGTGCAACATCAGTGTTATGTAGTGTAGAGAGTTTTGTTTCAGGAAAGTAAGGGAGCTTATGGCATGCCTTAGGCGTCAGTGCGTAGATGAAGAGGCAAGAAGTCGTTTTCAATTATTCTTGTGGAGCGCTCAATGTAATGTGAGAATTTATTTTCCTAAATGTGGTAAGTATGTGTTACTTTGGGGGTGTCATAATTTTGTTATAATCTTTCGTTTTCTTTATAAATATTTAATCAATCTACACATCATAGTCGTCGTCGACGTCATCAGCATCATTATCATTAGTAGTAGTTGCAATTTCATTAATAGTGCTAGTTTCAATAGTAGTAATAGTATTTTAACAGAAGTAATTATTTTATTATTACTCTTAGTTTTAGTAGTAGTAGTAGTAACAAAAATGGGTAAGAGTAGAAGCAATAATTGTATAAACAGCAGTAATTGTAATGGTATTAATATATACTATAAATATATATTTATAATAATTTGTACAATGTGTCGGTTTCATTATATGTACTATTAATAGAATATATCATTATCCTTCAGCAAGGAACACGACCATCGTGTCTGCATTAATAAAGCTGGCGCTTAGAAGGCTTAGAATCAAACACACTATTGAGAAATTATGTAGTCTGAAACATTTACCTTCTTTTTGCAATAATCTATTTATAACAAATACGAAATGTGTGACTGGAATCGTAGAAGGAAATCAATTAAATGTGGCATTTTACTCGTTTATATATATATATTCTAGAATTTAAACAAATTATAATTACGAAATATTATAAGAACGTAGTCTAGACCAATCTGATTTGACAATGTATAACATACCAGTTCACAATGAAGACGAGATAATTCAGATTTGACAATGTTTACAATACCAAAGTTCACAAGGAAGACTAGACTAATCTGATTTGACAGATTATACTAGTTCACAATGTAGACTAGAACAATTAGATTTTACAATGTAGACTATACCAGAGTTCACACTGAAGACTAGACGAATCAGATGTTACAATTAGAATACATCAGAGTTCACAACGAAGACTAGACCAACCAGATTTTACAATTAGTATACATCAGAGTTCACAACGAAGACTAGACCAGTCTGATTTGACTATTGCACAATGGACCAATCAGATCTCAGAATGTCGACTATAACAAAGTTCACACTGAAGACTAAACCAAACAGATTTGGCAATATAGTCCACACCAGGTGATCATATATCAAAGTTCACAGTGAGGACTTGACCCCTCAGATTTAACAATATAGATTAAACCAATCAAATATGACAATGAACACGATTTCACATATCCACTCAGTCTTATTTTCTATTGACGATTTATTTATTTTATTTATTTATTTTCAACTTTTCCTGAACGGTATATTCTCATTTTAAAATTGTATTTTATATACTTATAGAAAATGACCTACACCTTTATAAATGAACCACATGAGTAGCATTAAAAGTTATACAATTCTAGTTGGATTCGGTACCATTTCTTGTCCACACTGAATAGATGGAAGCATACAGAGGAAATTCATTAACAATACAATTTCTCAAACTAAACACACAAAGAAAACAAACGTAACATAATAAACCTAGTAGATTACAATTGCTTTTGATTTGAGATATTTTGTCTTAATCTACCTCATTAATATATTTATTTCGTTCATATTTATTTGTCTTTTACAGTTCTGTAAGTGGTGACAAAATGGCGGTGACAAAGATCCTGACGAACGTTGTTTCAGTTTTCATTTACAAGGAGCTGTTAGATTTGAAGTAACGCAGATTTTATTTGTAATAGAAACTTTCGCCTAAATTTAATAAACTCAGTATTTAGGTTTAAGAGCCTTGTCAATAAATTGTTTAAAACAAATATTTTACAATTAATTTTTAAATTTTATTAGTTTCATTTTCCGACTTATATATTTGATTTGTCTCTCACTGGATCTCTCATTCAGTCATTCTGTCTCTTACGTCATCTCCTCCGTCTCTCTGCATCATCTTTTATTTGTCGCTTCATCTCCATCTCTTTCTGTCATTCTGAGTTTGTCAATTTCTCGCTCCAGATCTCTCTCTCTGTGTCTCTCTCTGTCTCTCTGCTTATCCCAACTCTTTTTCAGTCTTTCTCTTTCTCTTACCCAAATGTCTCTCTTTTGCATTGCTACTTTGCAAGCAAGTATAATAAAATCCAATATCTTCTTATCTCACGCCCTGATTTCAATTTGGCGGTTTTCCCAAAATACAACGAAGGGAGGTAAGTCCCTCCATCCAACGCATACTTGATAACGTCTAATCGAGGATAACATTAATAGGATCTTGGAATTGAAACCAAATTTCAAAGAGGAAAGAAGGTTGACATTTCACTCGTCACATCCTCCCTCCAGGATGGGGGTCAGCAGTGATGCCGACGACACACCAAGTGGCAAAATATAAAAAATAAACAAACTCTCGCATACAGACACCATGATGTTCTTAAGGGGTGGGGATAATTTATTCTTAATGCTGGATAAAATGTGAAGTTCGGCTGTGAGTGTGAGCAAGCGGGTGTGAATGTGAGTATGAGGGACGAACGAACAAACAACTGCACTAACGTACTTTCTCGCAGCAAAGAAATCAAAAATCTTGATAAAGGGTTAACAATATTCATTCTAATAATGTGGGCCTACTTTCGCACCGCTGTTAGTCATCCACCCAGAAGCATCTACACATAACATTCATGAGGTGGGGAACCATAGCAATGAAATGATGAATAAACACAAAAAAGTAATAAAAATCAGCAATGTAAACAGCGGTGATAACTGCAAGAATCAAATGCCAATAAAATCATTGTGACACAAATATGTGGGTAAAAACCCAATACAAATGTTAAATTTAATTATAATGGTGGTGACAACCACAAAAATATAATAGTTGTGTTAATGATAAATGTTTATAAAAAAGTTCCGGTGAAAACCCAATGCAAATGCGAAACGTTAATTATAATAGCAGTGACAACCGCAAAAAAAAATCACAATGTAGTTAAGTTAAACTAAGTTTCAACAATAAATGTTTATATCAAAAGTTTTGGGTGAAAACCCAATGCAAATTAAAAACTTTAATTATAATAGCGTCAACAACCACAAAAATTATCACAATGTAATTATGTTAAACTAAGTTTTATTAATAAATGTTTATATCAAAAGTTCTGGGTGAAACCCAAAAGTATTAGTGGTTGGAAAGTTCCGAAGAAATAACAAGATAAAAAGAATCTATAAATAACCTAAGTAACTATAGTCATGTTCCTCTAAGATTTATTTCTTACTTAATAATTCCGCAGAAATCGTTGTGGTGATGCAGGTAAGGCATCTGCAGAAAATTAAGATGTTGAACTCACTTGCCAACACACATGCATAACCACACGTTATTAAATACACTTGCCAACATGCTGGCATAAGCACAACGTTAACGAATACTGTAGAGTGAGGCGTACACACCCACGTACACAAGTGAAAACTTGCTGTTCGGTCCCTGGTTGAAAAACGCAGGAAACCCTTCTCGTTGAAAAAGCGCAGAAGTCTTAGATGGTCATGACGTAGGATGAGTGGCGCCGAATACCCGCTCTCCACTCAGCCTTCCTCCTCAATACTGTTGAGGCGTTGATGAGTTACTGAGACTCAGACCTGCTGTATAGTACTGACAAGATTATGAAGTAAGGTTGTCAAAAAGAATTATGGCCGACAAAAGGAACACCAATTCCGCACAATACCCGGTGAATATTCGAAAGAAGTCTTTCTTCTCCAAATTATTATGAAATTGGTTAGAAAGATGTTTGGAGCTCATGGTGGAAAATAAAAATACACTTCCTCACTGCAGCTTGGACGAAACACTCACACTGAATTTAAAATGGCGACGCAGTCCTTTTATGTAAAGGCGATTTTTCTTATGCTTCCATGGGCTTCCAGAAAACCTGTATGGCAAAACGTGCAACTCGACTTTTCTAATAATAAATTTCTATTGTTGTAGGGGGCGCATTTCACCTAGGGTGCAAGAACTAATAACAAGATATAATCCCTTTATAAAAGATTCAATAAAGAGCTATATATAAGACTTAATATATTATCTATCTACTCAAAGTATAAATACTAATCTTAAAGAATACAAATAAACAAATAAATTTAATATAAATGCGAAAAGCACTTAATAAGCATACACGAACACAAAACTCACTGACAATACATGTATTGACACTCGTTCATTCCAAAGAACGATTACAAATAGTGAACACCCCGTACGAGGTGACAGGGGAGGTAAAAATACCTTTATAAATAAAATTCATTAATCCCCCCTCCCAATCGTGGCAGCACTCTTTGAGTCTTTGCAGAAATATTCCATCAAACTGTAAACCTCCATGAGACAAAGAACTAGCATCGACTTGAAATATTCCTTTAATTATGAAAACATTCTCACGAGCTAATAACTCTTAGGGTTGAATCAGGCATCTTTCTCGAGTAGTGTCCCTTGCTTTAATAAGACGAATTGTAAAGAAAATAATGCATTAGACATATTATCAAGGGTGATAAAAGCCCCATAGTGAAAATTTTATCTTCACTACTTCCTGAAAATTGTCTGAGGGTGGCAACTGGAATCGTAGTCCCTCCCGACCACGGGTTGTATATGAGAGCATAAACCCTTGGCTGAAATAGGTAAAAACGTCTTTGTATTGTGTGAACGTTTAGGTTTATTTAGGATGTTATAGGCTATGTTATTTTTTTGACATGTTAATATTTCTTTCTTTCAGAGCTTATGCCAAACTTAGTAATTATTAATAGAGCAATTGACTGGACACTTAGGCTTTGCAATTGTTTGTGTTTCAGGGATTTTATTCTAGGCTGCTCATAGTGTAGCTGTCGTTTTGCTTGCCTGTATGGCCGTCCTGCTTATCTTAATATTTGTCCCTGGCTTGATTGGGACGTTCCAATCTATTGACTGGTAGATTCAAGTCTACAAGATTGTGACGTCATTCCAGGGCATAAGCTACGTTCCCATCCAAAAGTGACTCCAGTGTAGCAAAATTGCCATTGATGACTGTGTTCTCATAGACGTACCAGTATATCAACGTAACAGTTGCAGATATACATATCTAACCAGTGACCCATACTCTGCACCGGCTCTTGTAGAGTCTTGTATCTTAGTTGGTATAATTCATTATTACAAAGTCACCCAGGGTATAGCGGCGACACTCCTATTAAAAAAAATGTTTGAAGTGTGTGGAGGGGAAAAAGCTAGATTGCTTCCAAGCCATTATTTGCGCATGCGTCATCAAATATTTTGGAACGATGCTGAAATCTATTTTGGAGCAAGACAAATATTATTTGCAAGTTGCTTCAAACTTAAATTTATTTAACTTTGTTTGTTTTTTTTATATCAATAAGAAAAACAATAAGCCCCATCATTTAGTTTAAAGTAAGAATTTCTTTCTTTTTAAAAAAATAATTAAAGTGCATAAGTAGTTTCCAATTTTAATCTCTCTCGATTATGTCGCTTAGAAACAATGATGTCACAAAATTCAGATTTCTGACGAGTAACGAACACATTTCGATGTCATACAGGCGTATGCGAGGAACTGAAAATATATGAAATCATCTTTTGCAATTTAGGTAAGACATCTTGCTAATTTCTTTCTACTGCTTTTTGAATAATTTGCTTTACACTTTTGATAAAACGTCATAGTTTTGAAAATCAGGTGTGTAGATACTGATAGCTAGATTTAAAACTATTACAACTACTTCTAGTTGTATCTTAATTATTATTACGACTAATTCTAGTTGTATCTTAATTATTATTACGACTAATTCTAGTTGTATCTTAATTATTATTACGACTGATTCTAGTTGTATCTTAATTATTATTACGACTAATTCTAGTTGTATCTTAATTATTATTACGACTAATTCTAGTTGTATCTTAATTATTATTACGACTAATTCTAGTTGTATCTTAATTATTATTACGACTACTTCTATTTCTAGCTTAATTATTATTTCGTATATGTATTAGTATTTACAGGACCGTTAAATAAATTATACACACTTAGCAACGAGGACCCTAGGCAGAAAAAGGTTATCCCCCAATATAGAACATCGTAATTGGATAGTGTACTGAACAAATAACAGGATGTAACATACACAATTAGTCTACTCACGTTTACATCATTTCACTTAATCAGTTTCAAAATGGTTCATCACCAGTGACTCTCCTCTCTCCTACTACACAGTTCTTGTTTTATTCACAAAAGATTTATTAATATGTTTTTCTCTAAAGATCTAGTTATAAAGGGTCACACAACGCAAATTAACACGGGTAACATATATTACATCAAGACCGTTTTGTCGCATTGTTTCTGATGATGCAATGTTGCTTGCGTTTCCCCGCCATCTTCAGTCACAGGCAGAAATGACGTGGCATGTTAAGTTCGAGTCTAACCATAATCTTCAAATCAAACCAAAACTCGGAGCAAATGGGAACAAGCTTGAAACCAGAAACTAAAATCCTGCAAAACAAATATTGCAGTATTAAAGTAATATGTAAAAATATAAAATTATGAACATGTCCGACGGAAACCCGGTAAAAGAAATGTAAGTTAGGATAAAATATTATTAAAACTTAAAATTATATTCTTGCACACATTAACAACAAAAAAAATTATGTACCTTACTATAAATATATGACACACTGTATCCCTGACATCTTGAGTATCCCCACTCTTTCTCTCTCTCTCTCTCTCTCTCTCTCTCTCTGTCTCTGTCTCTGTCTCTGTCTCTCTGTCTGTCTCTCTCTCTCTCTCTCTCTCTCTCTCTCTGTATATATATATTGAGAATCCCCTCACTATGCATTCATGTCCTTTCATTTCTAAAATCAGTCTTGACCTTCACACGCCCATTTATACACAATGAATTTTTATTGACACTATAAAGTTGACTTGTTCTCACCAATCTCGGTAGAAAAGGAAAGTATAACTTTAATTTTTTTTTTTATCACAATTTCAACTCCCATCACTTGACATGTATGTCATACACTTATTTTTCCTCCATCCATAACTATCTTCTTTCTCTTTCATACATGAGTCAGATGTTTGCAAGTGAAATTGTATTCACTTGAGAACTTCTGGTGAGCTAACCCTAAACTTACCGTCTAGAAGGTATACCTACTTCCGATTTTAGATTGTTAGGATTTCTAGTGCTAACTAGGTCAACTTGCGGTTATTATTGTTCACGTTCTCAGACTTTCGGAACATTTCCGTTTACACCTTAATAGCTGAGCGAAAATGTATCCGGGCGTGACTTAAATTATTGATGTATCTAATTAAATGTAGTTAATTATACTTGTACAAAGCTTGAACATTAATCAAATACAATTTAACATAAAATAACATTTCACATGTGTCTGGGAATAAATTAATTATCCTTCCACTGCCGAGATTTATTCTCTAAGTCATCGAGAGAATAATGAATAATGTTTCTTATATAGACGAAACTCTAAATTGTCCAACAGAAATATAAATAATGTTTCTTATGCAGACGTAACTCTAAAGTGTACAACAGAAATATAAATAATGTTTCGTATGAAGTAACAATAAATCGTCTACAATTTAATAAATAATGTTTCATTTTACAGTAAAATATCTGTACAATAAATCATCTATGTAACTTTAGAGTAACTCAACAATACTACGTCTTGAAGGTATAAATATATGTAACATTAGAGTAACTTAACAATACTACATCTTGAAGGTATAAATCTATAATTAATTATGCAAAGAGTAAACACATTCACCTCATCCAGGTAATGTAATGTGACTAAATAATACTTCTTCACATTAAATCACCAAGAAATCCTATTTTAGTTCTTATTTTATAATGGATCTATGTTCACTCTAAGTCACTGAAGTAATTAAGTCATAGTTCTTTTTTTATAATATTGTCACACTAAATTAATCATTCAGTGTACTGAATAACATTTGGTATGTAAAACTGCAGTACAGACACTGACATTAATGTCCACGCCACTGATAAGTGTCGAAATAACAGTTTTGACAAACAATAGCAATATGCATATGGTCAATATTGGACACTATTTTTTCTTTAAACAAAATAAGATTTGTACAATCAACTCGATTATATCTCCTTTCACAGCACTTTGTTTGTGGTTTTCTTTTCTTTGTCAACTGGGATTTGTGCAATCAACTTAATTATCTCCCCTCTCTCAACATTAGTTCAGGTCAGATGGAAGTGATCTTGTAATTTTTAAAAGCGAAATATTGAAATTCAAAACACAAAATTATATGTTAATGAAAATATATTAATTATTTTTTTAAATGTGTGGGTTTTTTTTGATTGATAGAATGCAATAACAAAGTAATAATACGCAATGGTATATATATCACATAAATCTTTGCTTTTATTTTAACTGACACACATTTTGCCTAATTTCAAATGACATATTTCACTATAGTGTGTGTATTTATATTTTTAATTTTATTCGCAGGGTTAAACTATCATCATGATGGATTCACGTATCTTGCTTCTAATCGTGATTACGGTCCTTGGATACCTATCGAGAGCTAGTAAAGGCTTTATGTATAACTTTTTTCTTTTACAGTTTTTGTTTATGAAGAGTTTTTGATGTATTCGAATTCGATCAAAGTACTTCATCTATCTATGAATAATGAAGGTCATCTATGAAGGTCATCTATCTATCTATCTATCTGTCTATCTATCTATCTATCTATCTATCTATCTATCTATCTGTCTCTCTCTCTCTCTCTCTCTCTCTCTCTCTCTCTCTCTCTCTCCATCCATGCATCCATGCATCCATGCATCCATCCGTCCGTCCGTCCGTCTGTCTATCTATCTATCTGTCTACCTATCTTGTTCTTATATTAATATATATTTATTTATGTATGTTATGGCTATTTTGTAAATGCGCTTTTGATGATTACCTGGTTGTAACCATATTTCTATGTACCCACATAAACGTGTGGCTGTCCATTTATGTATGAATTTATTAAAATTATTTTCATGGATTTTATACACACTTCTGGGATTATCAAGCCTGGCAACTAAGGTGTGATGGTCAGTTATGTAGGTAGTTGTGAATGAATAGAGATTCAATGCTGGTCCATCCTTGTGTTGGCCGCAAGAGATGTGGCCCAAATGTATCAAATGTATTAAATGTATTAAATGTATCAAATGTATTAAATGTATCAAATGTATTAAATGTATCAAATGTATTAAATGTATTAAATGTATCAAATGTATTAAATGTATCAAATGTATCAAATGTATTAAATGTATCAAATGTATCAAATGTATTAAATGTATTAAATGTATTAAATGTATCAAATGTATCAAATGTATTAAATGTATCAAATGTATTAAATGTATTAAATGTATCAAATGTATTAAATGTATTCTGTTGTCTTGGGATTTCCCCCTTTCTTCTTCTGGAAATGCTGATCATTGATCTTACTCTTTTGAATTCATACACTCTGGTCAGAAGTTGTTATGACAGCCCTTACAAAAGTTTGATGACGTATGGGCTCGTTAATGAGCTCCAGACTGTTGGAAACTCCTTATGTCTTGTGTTTGTCCTAACTAGCTTGTTTAACCGAGAACATTCCAACCAAATCTCAGTGCCCAGCATATGACGTGGAATCAGCAGACAAACCACCAAGCCGGACGTCATCAAATTTCCGGTATGCATAGTACTCTATGGGAATCTGTGGGATTCTGCCTGTAGTGTGAACAGTTTGTGACCAAGGGATGAAAATTTTGGAATGCTGATATGCATGGTAAAACTGACGCTGATATATTTAAACCCCTCTCTCCTTCTGTGAAATAACTGTTTATTCGTTGTCTCTACGTTCATGCGTTATTTGACGTACTTTATTAATTCCTCAAGAGGAAGGGAATTGACAAAATGTTTATTGTAGTAACATTAGTAATGTAGTAGAGCTTACTACTAGATGTTAGATTTCACACTGCAGGAAGTAGTGTAGAATGTACGTGTAACATGGTTACTGAGGTAAAGTTAGTTATTTACATCTGGAGATGCACTAATTATTAGTTTCTTTGTTCAGTTAGTGTTGTAATTTGGTTTGAATATCTGATATAGGTGATTTAGTATAATAATTTCTTTGTCCAGTTAGTGTTGTAATTTGGTTTGAATATCTGATATAGGTGATTTAGTATAATAATTTCTTTGTCCAGTTAGTGCTGTGCTTTGGTTTGAATACTGATGGATTGATTTAGTATAATAATTCTTCAAGAAATATGTGAATTGACTAAGGTCATAATGTTAGAGCATTAGTATGTAATACGCTTTACTGCCAGAGGTCGGAGTTCACACTGCACGAAAATAGTCTTCAAAGTAATTGCAATATTTTTAGATGTTAAAGATTTGTTTAACAGGTGAATGAAAAAAATATTTTTTTCTTTCTTGCTGAACATGTAGCAAGAGCATTTAGGTGAATGTGAGGGTGCATTTAGACTGGAACCTTCTGGTTGTCCTATCAATATTTTCCTCTACACTAGTTAAATTTCTTGGTGCTAATTTTAACTCGTGCCCTGGTTAATGATATTTATTAATGCACATGTATTTTATATCCGAGAAATTTGATTAACAACGGACGGACATTTTATTAGATGGGTCAAATAAGTTATGAACGATCATATAATTCTAATAAAATATACAAATCATTCTCTTACAGTACTGGCTTGGTACAGTTATCTAAGAAGTGTTTGAAACCATCTTTGATTTAACTTTTTTATATTTTATTAACATCTTACATTTTATAAGTTTTATTAAATTGTTATTCTTTTAAAATTTTTAGTTTGTCACTGTGTGAGATTGTTAGGTTGAGTATTTGTAACTGTTCCTTGTTTTCTTACACTGAAGTTTGTCTTTGAATGAACCATTCTGTTGTTTCTTACACTGAAGTTTGTCTTTGAATGAACCATTCTGTTGTTTCGTACACTGAAGTTTCTCTTTGAATGAACCATTCTGTTGTTTCTTCTTCCCACGTTATTGTCACAGCATGACTTAAGCGCAGACTAATCGATGGGACGGGTTAGGGGTCGGGAATTCATGTGCAACAGAACAGGTGCTTCTGAATGGAAAGATGTTCTCGATGCGTTAGTTAATCTGTAACTCGAGGTTTAATGATGTGATAAAATTAGAAAACTATTTTGTTTTGTTATTTATACTAATTGTGTAGTTATAAGCTTATTGAGTTTACTCACATAATTCTTGCCAGTATTGTCTGGAGGAAGGGGGGAAAGATAAGAACCCCTGCTCTAGTTGCTGGAATGTTGTTTTTATTAAGTCAGTTATAATTTATTTTCTGATCCTACTGTTATATTTAAAAGCATGCACGACTGAACTTGGACAAGAAACAGACTTTTCTATATCTTAATTTTTTATTAAGAAAAAAGTCTCAAAATGGAGCGAACAGTTGATTGATTAGATAGGTGACAGTGCACTCATTATAGTGGTTTTGTTTGAATTATGTTTATATATTACACATCCATATCGCCTCTCTGCATCAAGTTAGGGTTTTGGATTTCGATAACCAATTAGTTATCGGTTAATTATTAAACATTAAAGAACACCTGACATAAAAATTAAATATATGGATGCATATGATGTGTCTGATGAGGGTAATAGCGTATAATATTATTAATTAAATCGATTATTAAATGTTCACGCCACAGGTTTAAAAATGTAAAGTGCATTTATGTTTCTTTTCAGGAGCTTGCAGTGAAAGATACGTTTACCTAGGTTGTGGTGGTTATTGTTTTGATATTCACGATCTGAGCAATGAAGGAGTTACAGAGGAGAAGTATTGCAAGTGAGTAAATGAACTTTACGGTAGTTAAACTCATTCTACTTTGAAATATTGAAACTGAGGAAATGAACTTTACGGTAGTTAAACTCATTCTGCTTTGAAATATTGAATGTGAGGAAATGAACTTTACGGTAGTTAAACTCATTCTACAGTTAAAGTATTGCAAGGGAGGAAATGAACTTTACGGTAGTTAAACTCATTCTACAGTTAAAATAATGCAAGTGAGGAAATAAACTGTACGGTCGGTAAACTCATTCTACAGTTGAAGTATTGCATATGAGGAAATGATCTTTATGTTAGTTATACTCATTCTTCATGAGAAATATTGCAAGTGAAGAATATATCATTATGGCAGTAAAACTCATTCTAGTTGAAATATTGCAAGTTAGAAAATAAACTTTACAGTAGTTAAAGTCATTCTTCATTTGAAATATTGCAAGTGTGGAAATGAACTTTACAGTAGTTAAACCCATTCTACACGAGAAATATTGCAAGTGAGGAAATGAACATTACTGTAGTTAAACCCATTCTCCAGTGGAAATATTGCAAGTGAGGAAATTAACTTTACGATAGTTAAAATCATTCTACATTTGAAATATTGCAAGTGAAGAAATGAACATTACCGTAGTTCTACATTCTACAGATGAAGTATTGAAAGTAAGGAAATGAACTTTACGGTAGTTAATCTCATTCTACATTTGAAATAATGCAAGTGAGGAAATAAACTTTACTGTAGTTAAACTCATTCTCCATTTGAAATATTGCAGTTGAGGAAATCAACTTTACGTTAATTAAACTAATTCTACTTTTGAAATATTGCAAGTAAGGAAATCAACTTTACGTTAATTAAACTAATTCTACTTTTGAAATATTGCAAGTAAGGAAATCAACTGTACGTTTTACTCATTCTACACGAGAAATATTGCAAGTGAGGATATGAACGTTATCATTAACTAATTCATTCTACAAGAGAAATTGTGTATGTGATGAATTAAAGTTACAGAAGTTAAACTCATTCTACACGAGAATTATTGGAAGTATCAATGCCAAAGATTGAAAACATAACTAATTCATTATTTAATAATATCAGTACAAATGAAGAAAATGTTGTTTTGGGTCCATTAGAATGAGAACATAAAATTAATCAACGGTTTCAAATGGTCCTGAGAAAGAAATTGAAATATGATTATTTAAACTCCAGGCAACGCATTGCGAGATTCTGTACGTAATATTTGTAATGGGTGGAAAGAAATTGTTCAAATTGAATCGTGTGGAAAACTCATACCTTATTATTATGTAGTTATATTCGTGTACATGTATAATATGTGTTTGTATTTATATATAAATTTATACACACAAATGTAATAAAAAAAAATAGAATAGTTATTCATATTACAATCTACAAAATATGTTTTTGCATTTAATCTAATGCAACGTGACTTGAGTGTCACGTATTAAATTGAGAAGTGTGGAAATTAATTTTATATCTGGAGCATCCATTGTTTGTGTGTGTCACGTATTAAATTGAGAAGTGTGGAAATTAACTTTATATCTGGAGCATCCATTGTTTGTGTGTGTCACGTATTAAATTGAGAAGTGTGGAAATTAACTTTATATCTGGAGCATCCATTGTTTGCAATAAAAGTACACGTTGAGGATTGTAAATTATATAGAAAGTGCAACATCAATGTCAGGTAGTGTTCAGAGTTTTGTTTCAGGATACATATGGAGCTTTTCGCATGCCTTAGGGATTACTGCAACGAACCAAAATTTCAATTGAAACTTGGATTGTATATGGACAGCAGAAGATGTTTTATGCAAAGAAATTATCCTGAATGTGGTAAGTAAGTGTTACTTTGGTGATTTCATAAATTTAAAATAATCTTTCGTTTCTTTATAAATATTTAATCAATCTACACATCATAGTCGTCGTCGACGTCATCAACATCATTATCATTAGTAGTAGTAGTAGCAATTTCATTAATAGTGCTAGTTTCAGTAGTAGTGATAGTAGTATTAGCAGAAGTAATTATTTTATTAATACTCTTCGTTTTAGTAGTAGTAGTAGTAGTAGTAGTAGTAGTAGTTTTTCTAAATGGGTAAGAGTAGAAGCAATAATTGCATAAACAGCAGTAATTGTAATGGTATTAATATATACTAGAAATATATATTTGTAATAATTTGTACAATGCGTCGGTTTCATTATATTCTATTAATAGAATATATCATTATCCTTCAGCAAGGAACACGACCATCGTGTCTGCATTAATAAAGATGGCGCTTAGAAGGCTTAGAATCAAAGTCACTATTGAGAAATTCTGTAGTCTGAAACATTTACCTTCTTTCTGCAATAATCTATTTAACAAATACGAAATATGTCACTGGAATCGTAGAAGAAAATCAATTAAAAATGGCATTTTCTTGTTTATACAGATTCCATAATTTAAACAAATTCTAACTACGAATCAGAATAGATACTAGACCAATCTGATTTGACAATGTATAATATACCAGTTTACAATGAAGACGAGACAATTCAGATTTGACAATGTTGACAATACCAAAGTTTACAAGGAAAACTTTGACCAATCTGATTTGACATATTATACTAGTACACACTGTAGACTAGAACAATTAGATTTTACAATGTAAGCTATACTAGATTTCACACTGAAGACTAGTCCAATCAGATTTGACAATTAGAACACATCAGAGTTCACAACGAAGACTAGATCAATCAGATTTGACTATGCGAATAGAACAATCAGATATATATATATCAGAGTTTACAGTGAAGACTTGACCTTCTCAGATTTGACAATATAGATTAAACCAATCAAATATGACAATGAACACGATTTCACATATCACTCAGTCTTATTTTCTATTGACATTTTATTTATTTTCGTTTCAACTTTTCCTGAACGGTATATTCTCATTTGAAAATTGTATTTTATATACATATAGCAAATGACTAATTTTTATAAATGAACCACAAAGTTATCATTACAAGTTTTACAATTCTAGTTGGTTTCGGTACCATTTCTTGTCCACACTGAATAGATGGAAGCATACAGAGGAAATTCATTAACAATACAATTTCTCAAACTAAACACACAAAGAAAACAAACGTAAGGAATAAAAGTTTATAATTATAAACCTAGTAGATTACAATTGATTTTTATTTGAGATATTTTGTCCTAATCCACCTCATTAATATATTTATTTTGTTCATATTTATTTGTCTTTTACAGTTCTGTAAGTGGTGACAAAATGGCGGTGACAAAGATCCTGACGAACGTTGTTTCAGTTTTCATTTATAAGGAGCTGTTAGATTTAAAGAAAGGCATATTTTATTTGTAACTTTGGCAAATTGTAATAAACTCAGTATAAAGTTTTCATTTATAAGGAGTTGTTAGATTTAAAGAAAGGCATATTTTATTTGTAACTTTGGCAAAATGTAATAAACTCAGTATTAAGTTTTCATTTATAATATAACGCATATTTTATTTGTAATAGAAACTTGGCATATTGTAATAAACTAATTATTCTGTTTTATCAACCTTTCCAATAAATTGTTTAAGACTTTAAACGAATTATTTTACAGCTATTTTACAAATTTTCTTAGTTTCGTTTTCCGACTTATATATTTGATTTGTCTCTCACTCCATCTCTCACTCATTCATTCTATCTCTTACGTCATCTCCTCCTTCTCTCTGTATTATCTTTTATTTGTCGCTTCATCTCCTTCTCTTTCTGTCATTCCGTGTTTTTCATATTCTCTCTCCACATCTCTCTATCTCTGTCTCTCTCTGTCTCTCTGCTTATCACAACTCTTTTTCAGTCTTTCTCTTTCTCTGTACAAATGTCTCACTTTTGCATTGCTACTTTGCAAACCCGTGTTTAAATCCAATCTCTTCATATATCACGCCCTGATTTCAATTTGGTCCTTTTCCCAAAATTCAATGAGCGGAGGTAATTACCTCCATCCGACGCATACTTGATAACGTTTAATGGACGATAAAATTAATAGGACCTTGACCTTGAAACACCGAGAGCGAAACCAAATCTCAGTCTGGATTGAAAGTCGACAGGGCACTCTTTGAATCTCTTCAGAAGTATTCCGTCAAACTGTAAACCTCCGTAAGACAAAGAACCTGCATCAACTTGAAATATTCCTTTAATTACGAAAAACATTCCGACAATCTAATAACTCTTAGGGTTGAATCAGACATTTTTCTCGAGTAGTGTCCCTTCCGTTAATAAGACGAATTGTAAAGCGATTAATGGCATTAGACATATAATCACGTTCTGTGGTTAAATGATAACTCTTGAATTCCTAAATTGAAGTCATTTCGTAACAAATTATTTTTTGGTAGTCCGGTAGTCTTCACCTTCAAGCCTTTCTTTCCAAGCGTTTTTTTTTTTTTGAGAACACTTAATTCTGAGGCTGAGTCGCCACCACAGAGTCAACTGGGGAGACAGAGTATATGTTGTTAATAGCAGAAATCGTCTTTACCTCATAGGGACTGCATGAACCAGTTAATTGCAAACAATTCAACGCTGTTTTACATTATTCCCTACACAGAGTATATCCATTTAACAGCAGAAATCATTATTAAGGACTGTACGATGGAGTATACCCAGTTAATATTAAACCACATTACCATTAGTTTGCATTTTTCTTTACACGACAGATAATATTCAGTTATTCCAGTTAATAGCAAACCATTTTACGTTATTTTGCATTATTTTCTACACGACAGATTATATCCAGTTGGTATCAAACCATTTTACGTTATTTTGCATTATTCTCTACACGACAACGTTTATCCAGTTAATCCAGCCAATATCAAACCATTTTACGTTACTTTTCATTATTCTCTACACGACTGAATATATGCAGTAAACATAAAACATTTTAAGCCATTTTGCATTATTTTCTACACGATAAAGTATATCCTGTTACCAGCAAATTATATTTGTCATAAGAACTTCAGCAAACATGATTGTCTACCCTTTATATTAACTTCAAGAGTACCATACTTATTTATTCTGTTAAAATACTAATCGTAATGTCTCGACATCCCTTTATATTAACTTCAAGAAAACCATACTTATTTATTCTGTTAAAATAATAATTGTAATGTCTCGACATATCCGTTTGATCTCAGTAAGATGTTCAAGTAGTGTGTAGTATGAGGAGAGAGATTAATGTCCAACAGTTCTATTTAAAAAAAAAAAGATTTATATTTAAACGACTTTCATCCTTGACCATATTCATCTCATAAATTATTTTTGTTTCGTAGTGAATTATGATACGCATATATTCTTTTATGATCTATAGTGCAATAAAACACCAATATTTCATGTAAAATACTAAAAGTTACACAGTTTTATCTTTGGCTTCTTGATGATGAATGTTAATCAGTACTGAGTAATTATAATTTTTAAAATATTTTTTATTTACTATTTCTCAATCTGAATTATTGACTGTTTTCGTATTTTTGTTGTCGTTTTTCACATTTCTCTAAACTTGCACGGGATTAACATTTATTTATTGTATAAATTGATTTTTTTAAAATATAGAAGATCTACATTTAAATAATATTTAACATAAATGTAAAACAGTTTATGATATTGCATTCATAAGACACGTCCATTTCCCTTCATTAGATTAAAACCGTGTTCATGATAGAAATATTTTGCCGTCCGGTTAATTGCACCGTGTAATGAAATGGCATCACAAATACTAGTCGCCATCTTTTAAACAGTCATCATACTTGTCGCGACTACTCTGGTGTGACGTTGTACTAATGAATTAGACCCAATGGTTAAATGTGTTTATCGACAACTGGTGTGACGTTGTACTAATGAATTAGACCCACTGGTTAAATGTGTTTATCGGCAACTGGTGTGACGTTGTATTAATGAATTAGACCCACTGGTTAAATGTGTTTATCGGCAACTGGTGTGACGTTGTATTAATGAATTAGACCCACTGGTTAAATGTGTTTATCGACAACTGGTTCGGCGATATGCTGATATGCCGCCGTCAATTCGACTCACGAACTCCACTCAGTAATTATACCGAGAAATTGAGTTTATAAATAGATATGCAAAATAAAGCAGGACAGAGAAGAAGTCGTAATATTTAGACTATCGCTACAACTTACGATAAGAAACAAAATAAATTACATTTCACTAATAGATTCACGATACTGAACAATTAATACAAATTTAATTTTAAAAAGTTAAACAATATTTAAAATATAATATAGCTAATACATTCTGTCATATTTTGTTACCATTAGTCAATTCAATCTAAAAGGGTCTTTCTCAAGTTCTCTACACTGGAGTCGCTGGCAAAGTAAAACTTAGCGTCAGACTTTCAATGCACTGACGAATCTCATTGCACCCTAAGCCCTTGAAAATATAGAGTATAAATTTGCCTCTATCCATTTCTAAACTTAATTGCTATATAAATTGTTAAATGTCTAAATGACCCAACCTTGGTCACTGCTTATGTTGATATTATTAAATGTGTCAAAGTTGAAGTAAACAACTCAGGTAAAGAATATGCTGGGACTTGCTGCTACAATCAAAGACATTTCCAACTGGATGGAAGTTTTTCTGACTAATACGCTCGTAATTGTTCATAACAAATCCATCCACTGGGGATGGACCGAAAGTTCGTATTCTAATCACTTTGATTTGAACATCACTCCAGTCTGGTCATAAATGCAAGTGTTAGCTTATGGTAAGTTAACTGACAGATAAGGAAAAAAGGACTTAGAAATATTTCATACATGTTTGATATTGATCTATGATTTGAATTGGAAATGATTTCTGTAATTGAACCATCATTTATCTGTTGATTAATTTGATTATGTTATTCATTATACTTGCGAAGTTTGATTAATACTATATTTTGATGCTGAATATGTATTGGGCTAATGAATATTGTTGCAGGATTTGTAAGGTGAGAATATGTGTAGGAGAGAATGGAGTTTTAGAGATGAAATATGCCTGAAATATGTCTTTTATTATCTCCCAGACTAAAATCTATATTGACATTTAAGCTTTAAAGTATTTATGCAGGTGAAGTTAAAATATTTATGCATTGTGTGAGTGCAGTCTATTCGTACTGAGTGTGAGAGATTTATCTAATGCAGATGTCTATAGCATTTATTAATGTGTATACATTCATAGAATAACCTATTCAGTATGATAAACATTATAGTAGAAATGCTTCAGGTCTAGAAATGAGATTTTTTATGCTGCAACTAGGTGGAGTGTGTAATAAGTGTGAAGTGCGTGAACTCTCGACGGTGCATGCTCTAAATGCTGAATATACAAACTCTGCAGTAATTTTTAAAACTTGATTAACAGTGATAAAAGAATAGAAATATGGTAACTCAGTGAGAGACACCAACATTCGTATGAAAGTACACAATATGATCAAGGGGAGAGAAAATGTGATTTTTACCTTGTCATGTGAATATGCCAGTGTGAAGGCAAAGCAATTTGGACATATTTGTGAAAGTGAAAAGTTCGTGGACTGGGTCGTCTCCTCATGTTTGGTGATTTATATAAAACCATTCATAGAAACAGATAAAAGAGTTGACCAGGGCTCTTTATTTGGGGATACTATTTATTCCTAGTCATCCTATTCTGCAGATGATGAAATTGCTTTTAGTGCCAAAGTTCACTGCCAGACAACTGCAACAGTAGTTTTGTCACATGAATAATGGCATTGGTGACTGTTGGGCTGTTATGAACAAGTGTGCGACTATTAGTCAGAAAAATACTCATCCATTTTGAACTGGTTTGGATTGCCTCAACAATTTATAGCACATTCTCCACTTGAGTTGTTTACTAAAATATATCATCATAAGCAGTGCCCAAGGTCGGGTCGCATTAGCATTGGCAACACATATATAATTCTTAAGTTTAAAAATAAAGAATAGGCAAATTTACTCCCCACACTATGCATGAATCATTTAACATTTTTTTGCTATATGGGAGTTAAATCTATATGTGTGATCAAAGCTGAATTGTGAATATCCCCTCATGTAACGATCTGAAGTTTCTACTTTTGCAAAGGTCTCGCTATAAGCACAATATCAGTACTCCTTCTTCAGTAAGAAACATTCAAAACAAGGAAAATAAAAATAAAAATAAACATTTGTATTGCTGCTCAAGGAAATTGAACTCATTTATAATCTCTTAGACATTTATTGTTAGCCAAGTGGTGTCACAGATGTATATACTCTAACGAGAAATGAAAACAACAATATTTCGGACGTGTAGAGTTCTAAGGAACATGACCTCTTTCTTACGCAACGAGAAAGAAAGGTGTGGCACTTCCACACGTCAGTCATTAAATGTGGATGAATTGCTTTTGTCTAAAACATAAATAGAAATAATGTTTTGTTGGGGATCCGACATCTAACGGTATTTAGTCAAAGTTTTAAAACAAATTATCAGAATAATAAATACACAAAGATGCACGGTAACAATGAAAAACAATAATAACAATAATCCGTCCTGTAAACTATTTTTATGAGTACTTTTTTCCGGCCTGTAAACTATTTTTATGAGTACTTTTTTCCGGCCTGTAAACTATTTTTATGAGTACTTTTTCCGGCCTGTAAACTATTTTTATGAGTACTTTTTTCCGGCCGAAAAGGAAATGTCTGTGTTCACCCCATGTGTACGTCTTTGTACACGAGGGTCAGGACTCAGATTGACAGCGGGAAATATTTTGGAAATTCTAACCTACATTTACATTATAGCATCACTTTTCAATTGTCTTTGTATTAATTGTTCTTTGCTATCTTTGTTTTAATACGGAGGAAGTAATTCAACTTTTAAAATAAAATAAAGTGCGATAAATAAAGTTTGTAAAATTGAAACTGTCGTGTCCTTTGCATTCATTACACAAAAGAAAATGAGCAACATTGTCATCCAAGTGATAGAAACATAAAAACAAAAGAAAGAGATAAATAACAAGACCTCAGATTAGAAATTCAGAGACTTTGGAATGTAAAAGCAGAAATGATACCTGTAGTGATAGGAGCCTTGGGGAACATAACATCTGAGTTGGAAGGCTACCTGAATAAACTCCCTGGAAACCACAGACCCGCTCCACTACTCAAAGCTGCGCTCCTCGGAAGTGCCCACATCCTCCGTAAAACCTTGGATCTCCCAGAATCTTGGTAAGATTCCGAGACCTTGGATCACAAGAGACAGTCAAACAGAAGTCGTGGAAGGAGGCATAATAATAATAATAATAAAGACGATAATGATAATGACGATGATAATCATGATGATGATGAGACGACGATGACGATGATGATTAGAAAAATCATTCACCAGAGTGCAGCAACTTGTACACATGTGAACTCTAAAGAGCATTTCATATCCATTTATTTGTAAGCTTGCGAACTAGCGAGACAAAATAAAGACAAAATAAAGACAAAATAAAACAAAAGACATATTTTGATTATATCCATCAAAAGAGTAATGTGCAAAACACTTACTCTTAAATATAAGAATATATTATTGAATATATTTGTGTTGACAAAACATGTGTAAGAAATAATTTAAAGAAACATGAATTTGATACTATATATATAGAGAGAGATCATGAGACAATTATGATGTCAGAATATATCAATAATTTGCTTTTACTGCAATATTCAAATACAATTAATAACTCTTATTTCATCGATAAATATTAGGAATAGTAGTAAACTGTAAACTGCCATTGTAATTTAATTTCCACATTGTTCTGTTTGCCTTAATTATCTACCCTTCACCTTCGGAGGACATTGTGGTCGTTCTGAGAGAATCTTCATTTTATTTGTCTGAATGATCAGTAACGGTCGGACCCACTGCTGAACTGTGCAGAGGTTATTGTTTCACTCAGAGAATGCCGTATATAGAACTTCTTCCAACAGCTAAATCTATAATAAAATGCCGTATATAGAACTTCTAACAGCTAAATCTATAATAAAATGCCGTATATAGAACTTCTTCTAACAGCTAAATCTATAATAAAATGCCGTATATAGAACTTCTTCAAACAGCTAAATCTATAATAAAATGCCGTATATAGAACTTCTAACAGCTAAATCTATAATAAAATGCCGTATGTAGAACTTCTTCCAACAGCTAAATCTATAATAAAATGCCGTATATAGAACTTCTTCAAACAGCTAAATCTATAATAAAATGCCGTATATAGAACTTCTTCAAACAGCTAAATCTTTAATAAAATGCCGTATATAGAACTTCTTCAAACAGCTAAATCTTTAATAAAATGCCGTATATAGAACTTCTTCAAACAGCTAAATCTTTAATAAAATGCCGTATATAGAACTTCTTCAAACAGCTAAATCTATAATAAAATGTCGCCATGAAATCGTGCTATAATTAGCATTGAATTTATTCTTGTGTTTACTCCACCTGAACAACGTGCTTTCTAAGCAACTTTAGACGTCCTGAAATAAAGGAAACGTTGTTTTAAATTTATAAAAATCAACTAATCTGTTACCATCAATATTCATTCAGAATTAGTTTTATTTGTTTATAATCGATATATAAATATGTGTGTGTGTGTGTGTGTGTGTGTGTGTGTGTGTGTGTGTGTGTGTGAAATAGCATACGCTCCAATCATGCTGTACCACAATCGTTTATATAATATACACATTCACCAATGCAACACACTACACGTCAAGCAAAGAAAAAGTTCGAATTATCGATGTACAGAAATAAATAATATTGGACATCAAATGTGCTTGTACATTGTAAACACTAGCACTGCAGTTAAGAATCTGAATAGAAATGAAATGATTTTATTTTCGGGTACAATATATAAAATGTACAATTCAACAAGGGTTAAATGATATATAACTGGAATAGAGTCAACAATATAGTGAAAAAAAGTTTTTTTTATTGCTTGACTACCTCCTCCATTGCCATGTAGTTCTTGTAATAATAAGTAAGAAAGTTTTTCGGTATGGCTGTGGATTTAGTGTGTGTGTGTGTGTGTGTGCGTGTGTGTGTGTGTGTGTGTGTGTGTGTGTGTGTATGTGTGTGTGTGTGTGCGTGTGCGTGCGTGCGTACTTATGAATGTATGTGTATATGTACGAATGTTTGTAAATAAGAATGTACGTAAGTACGAATGTTTGTAAATAAGAATGTACGTAAGTACGAATGTTTGTAAATAAGAATGTACGTAAGTACGAATGTTTGTAAATAAGAATTACGTAAGTACGAATGTTTGTAAATAAGAATGTACGTAAGTACGAATGTTTGTAAATAAGAATGTACGTAAGTACGAATGTTTGTAAATAAGAATGTACGTAAGTACGAATGTTTGTAAATAAGAATGTACGTAAGTACGAATGTTTGTAAATAAGAATGTACGTAAGTACGAATTTTTTTACTGTAAAAATGTACGATTGTGTGAGTGTGTGTACACGAATGTTTTACTGTAAGAATGTATGTGTCTATGTATGAAAGAAAAATTGTGCATGTGTATGTACGGGTGTTTGTAAGTATAAGAATGAATGTATGTGTGGAGAAGTAAATTTACATATCCCTATTTCTAGACTTAATTGTTATATAATTGTTAAATTGTCAAAGTGACACGACCTTGGGTGCTCCTTATGATGGTATATTTTATAAGTGTCAGAGTTGGAAGTAAACAACTCGAGTTGAGAATATGTTAGAAAATTACTGAGTGAATCCACACCAATAAGTAGATGAATAGTGTTTTTTCTCTAATAGTTTCGCATTTGTTCATAACAAAATCATCCAATGGGGATGGACCGAAAGTTTCTTTGTTGAAGAAATATTCTTTTCTATTAATTTTGAATTTGAACATAAACCGAGTCCGGTCATAAAGGTGGTTGTTAGCTTATGATAAGTCAACTGACTGATAAAGGAAGAATAGACTTAGAATATTTCGTATACGTTTGCTATTGATCTATGATTTGAATTGGAGAATGATTATGAAATTGAACCATTAACTAAGTGGCGTTGGGGTCACACATTGGGTAATCTACCAACCCAATTGTAATTAGTTTCCATTACATCAGCATATCCTCAACTCGGGCTGTTTACTTCCATCTCTGACATTTACACAATGCCATCATAATGAGTGTCCGAGATCGGGTTACTTTGACAATTTGACAATTTATACAACAATTAATAATAGGGATAGGCACATTTTCTCTGCACAGAATGTATGTACGATATTTGTACCTAAGAATGCATATGTGTATGTACGAGTGATTTACAGTGTGATTGTATGTGTGTATGTAGGAATGTTCGATTGTAGGAATGTACAAGTATGGGTGCGAATGTTTGATATAAGTATGTATGTGTGTGTATGTATGTGTATGTATGTGTATGTATGTGTATGTATGTGTATGTATGACGTACGTCTAGTTGTGTTGTTTTATGCATGAAATTGCAAATATGTGTAAACAATAAACTTAATTAAGTCTTACATAATAATTATGCATTAATAATCGATTGTATGCTTTGTACCAGATGAAGGATGAGAATGTGTCATGTCAAACCTGACCAGTTTATAGTGTAACATGTAATCTATAAACTTAAATGAAACTGAATAGCTTTAATAAGTTATTTACTGGTTCTTCTGATGATTGTTGAAATCGTTTTAAGTTTTTAATTCCACATATACCGGTGTGTGTCTCGAATGCGTTTATGATTATTTCGTTTACCGTGTCGTTATGAATATGACGTCAACAAAAAACTTTAGTATTGGTATCTCAAGTCTAAAGAACTCTTTTCAGAAACAGAAATATGAAATCTTTTCAAATCAGCACCAACCGTGAAGAATGCAGTCAACAGTTTATTTCTGTTTAACTTATTTAGTAGATGGGCGAAAGGTTTTCATCTTCAACAATATCAAAAGCTACGTAGTTTGCTTCGTCCATTATCAATTGCACTTCATATTTGTTTTTTCTGCAGTCATTTAGACTGTCTTCATTTCTTAACAAGGTACGTGACACTACATTAGCTTTCGTGTCCAGTCTGTTTTTCGTATTATAGTCACATGACACTGTTTCTTTTCGGAGACGTCGTCTTGGCTCAATCTTATCCAGTGAAACGTTTCTTTCTTGTGCGTGTACCGTGGACACATTCCTGTCAGTACCTGGGCGGAGTGTACTTTCTGATAAGACAGCGTAGTCGATTACTGACGGCATAGGCAATGTTCGATGCTTGTTTGGTTTCACTTGACTGAAGACAGATGGAGTTTGCGTGATTTCGTTCTTGGTGCTTAGTTTCTGTATGACAGCGCCGGAAACGGCCGAATGCACTATGGGATCCTGCGGATGACACAACGTGCGGATAAAATATACTATTCACACGCAACACTGTAGATGTTGTTTTTAACAACGTGCGGATAAAATATACTATTCACACGCAACACTGTAGATGTTGTTTTTAACAACATGCTGTCGTACAAGAAAGCACAAAGTCGATTTTGTGAATGAAAGAAAGAACCTGTCTGTAAAATTTAACATTTCTTGTTGGAACTTATTACCAACTGTGAAGTGAAGTGACTGAAGGGTTGAATTGTAGTGTTCCAACTGTTGTTTACTAGTTATGTTGTGAAATCGGAACTTACACCGGACTTTGTGTTAATTCAAGAAGTGTGTTTGTTAGTTAAGAACAAACTGTGAACTTTACAGAACTGAACATTTTCTCATAAGAACTGTTTCGAGACTGATGCTGATAACAAGAGGCTGACATAACAGGCCAGGAACAATGCACGCAAACCGTCAGGTGAACCATAACCAATATATATATTCATGTGTAAACCTGTATTTGTTCTGTGATTAATATAATTTCTTATGTCTATTTTTTTCTTATTCTAACTGTTTAGAGCTTAGAACTATTAATGCTTGATTTGTGAAACCTAGTAATTGTTCTAGAAAAAGTGTTAACATTAATTTGTGGGTTAGAAAAAAGTGTTAATATTAATTTGTGGGTATCTTCCTAATGATTGTTTTAGGGGATATTTTAAATGACTATTTTACTTATTCTTTCTAATTGATTGAATGTATGAGAGAAGTATTGTGAATTCTGAAATCTATATTATCGCCTTGGCGTGGTTATATTTATCAAATCTATTTTATTAATCTATTTTTAAAAAATAAAATTGTTGAATTTTAAACTATCCACTCTTCTTATTGAGTGGGAGGGGAGCATATGTAGATGACAGGTGGGGGCGTAGCCAGATGACGTAATGATGTACTGAAAGTCAGTTACACATATACTTGGGGTAGTTCCTGTCATCTGAACGAGAGATTGTGGAGGGCTAGAAGACAGATTGACGGACACGATAGTGCTGTAGAGTCTGTTGTTCTAAGACAAGTAACGCTTGAGAGGGGGGATAACCAGTGGGTAGACATTTCAAGGTATGACTTAGTCATTCTCAACCGCAAGACCAAGACCCTGTCGGTGAATGATTAATTGAGCGAGGGAAGAATCTTATCTGTGTATAATTTAACTATAATTATTCAGATAGAGATTGACGATTAATTAATCTGGAACTTGGAATGTGCCACAGAGACAAATAAGTAAATTTGAATATAATAGTGTTTTAGACTAATACGAATGATAAATACATTTTAATATAATACTGTTTTAGAATGAGACAAATAAGCAAATTGTATTGTAATAATATTTGTGAATGAGACAAATAAGTAAATTTTAGTATAATACTGTTTTAGAATGAGACGAATAAGTAAATTTTAATATAAAAATGTTTTAGAATGAGATGAATAAGGACATTTTAATATAATACTGTTTTAGACTTAGACGAATGATAAGTAACTTTTAAAATGGAAGTGTATTTCATTTACGTTTCGTGAAATTATACTTCTGAGGAAGTATTGAAGTGACTCTTTATATTCGTACGCGTTTTATCGAATTTCTCTCAAGAGAAATGTTGTTTTCTTATCGCCGGATTAATTATTTGGGCAAACAAAATACGGATCTGATTATAAAGATGCTTGTGTTTGTGAGTGTCTAACACTTTTTATGCTTGTTTACATATGTGTAGCCGTGTTGCCATTTGCATGTATTATAAGATTAACAAAAGTCCTTTTGATTGTCTAATTATTCTGAATATTCCAATCAAACCTTTTATCTGAACAATAGAATAACATAGGTCCTAGTTTTATAAATGTCTTTACTAGTTTACAGAGAAATTAATTTTACACAAATACACACACTATTACAATAAGTAAATAAACCAACAAGAACAACTTACAAATACACTATTACAATAAGTAAATAAACCAACAAGAACAACTTACAAATACACTATTACAATAAGTAAATAAACCAACAAGAACAACTTACAAATACACTATTACAATAAGTAAATAAACCAACAAGAACAACTTACAAATACACTATTACCAATAAGTAAATAAACCAACAAGAACAACTTACAAATACACTATTACAATAAGTAAATAAACCAACAAGAACAACTTACAAATACACTATTACAATAAGTAAATAAACCAACAAGAACAACTTACAAATACACTATTACAATAAGTAAATAAACCAACAAGAACAACTTACAAATACACTATTACAATAAGTAAATAAACCAACAAGAACAACTTACAAATACACTATTACAATAAGTAAATAAACCAACAAGAACAACTTACAAATACACTATTACAATAAGTAAATAAACCAACAAGAACAACTTACAAATACACTATTACAATAAGTAAATAAACCAACAAGAACAACTTACAAATACACTATTACAATAAGTAAATAAACCAACAAGAACAACTTACAAATACACTATTACAATAAGTAAATAAACCAACAAGAACAACTTACAGTTAAACGGATATCCAAAACCTCTTCACCTTTCACCCTGTTGCCCTTGCAATTGTCACTGGCAAAGAAAACAATAACTTAACATTTACCTCCCTTCAAATAATGATAAATATTCTATCAATGTTGATTATTTTTCTCTTTTAGTACTTAGAAAAACTTAAAAAGCAGTGTTTGGGCATTGATACAATAGGTGTCTAATTAAATAATTATAATTCTAAATAAATAGCTATTTTACAATTCAACTAATCTACTAAATAAAGAAGTCCACATAAATAATTATAATTCTAAATAAATACTAAATAATAGAAGTCCACATAAATAATTATAATTCTAAATAAATAGCTATTTTACAATTCAACTAATCTACTAAATAATAGAAGTCCACATAAATAATTATAATTCTAAATAAATAGCTATTTTACAATTCAACGAATCTACTAAATAAAGAAGCTCACATAAATAATTACGTACATAGGGATACACGAGAAAGAATATTTCGCATGCCAGATATGTACAGGAAATATTATATACATTTCAGTATTAATCAATGATTATGTATATTGTTTATCATGTTAATGATATGTGTGTATGTATGTGTTTGTGTATGTGAGTGTGTATGTGTGTGTGTGTGTGAGTGAGTGTGTGTGTGTGTGTGTGTGTGTGTGTGTGTGTGTGTGTGTGTGTGTGTGTGTGTGTGTGTGTGTGTGTGTGTGTGTGTGTGTGTGGTTCTATGACTGCTATTCTTCTGTGCTTGTACACACAATGTAAAGCTCTCCCAACTCGACTCAGAGAAAGATTGAGTACAGTGAGCACACAATCTAAAGCTCTCCCAACTCAACTCAGAGAAAGATTGAGTACAGTGAGCACACAATGTAAAGCTCTCCCAACTCGACTCAGAGAAAGGTTGAGTACAGCGAGCACGTAGATTATTCACCTCCAACTGTTTCACACAAGACTTAAATAAATTTTAAGAAAAATGTCAAGCATTTATTTAAAAGCATTATAAAGATCTCTAACGCGCATTTAAAATCAAAGCTTTTCCGACAACCTTACAAAGAAATATTATACATGTTTGTGGGATAACCTTACAAAGAAATATTATTTGGATAACCTTACAAAGAAATATTATACATGTTTGTGGGATAACCTTACAAAGAAATATTATACATGTTTGTAGGATAACCTTACAAAGAAATATTATACATGTTTTTGGGATAACCTTACAAAGAAATATTATACATGTTTGTGGGATAACCTTACAAAGAAATATTATACATGTTTGTGGGATAACATTACAAAGAAATATTATACATGTTTTTGGGATAACCATACAAAGAAATATTATACATGTCTGTGGGATAACCTTACAAAGAAATATTATACATGTTTTTGGGATAACCTTACAAAGAAATATTATACATGTATGTGGGATAACCTTACAAAGAAATATTATACATGTTTGTGGGATAACCATACAAAGAAATATTATACATGTTTGTGGGATAACCTTACAAAGAAATATTATACATGTTTGTGGGATAACTTTACAAAGAAATATTATACATGTTTGTAGGATTTGGCACAGTTAAACGATGTTATTAAACTGATTAAGGACATATGTGAAATCCCCTAAATTTCAGCTCCCACAAATATAATAATCTCTTCGTGTTCGGTCATGATAGTGCCCTAAGTGGCGGAGTAAATTTACCTATCCCTATGTTAGTATCTAATTGTTATATAAATTCTTAAATTGTCAGAGTAACCTCACTTGGGCATCCTTATGATGGTACTTTTGTATGAGTCAGAGTTGGAAGTAAACAACCCGAGTTGAAAATATGCTAGAATTGATGATGCAGTGCAAACTAGTTCAATTGGGTGAGTAACTTTATTATCCAATCGTTATGATTTATGAGAATGAGACCATCCAATGGGCTGACAGAAGAAAGTTTACATTCTGTAGTAGAAAATTCCATGTCACTTGAATTTAGTGTGGCAAATAAGTCTGATCTTGAAATGTGGCCGTTAGCTTAATGGTGAGTTAACTGACTGGTTGATGGAGAAAGGACTTAGACATATTTCATGGACTTTGCTATTGATATGTTAAACTTGTGTTTTACGTAGAGATGTATTACGTGAGTAGACTATTGGTTCTACAAGTATTTGAACTATGATGCTTCTACAAGTGTTTGAACTATGATGCTTCCATATAGTTTACTAACACTTGATATTGTGTTGATATGCTGTATTTATTATGCTGTGTGTATAACGGATTAATAAATACTTGTGTAAGAAAACTATAAGTTGAGACTTGAATGCATGAATGAATGGAATTAAAAAAGCGATAAACAGGAAACTTAGGTTTGCTCCATGATTATATTTTTCAGGGTAAAGGTGCTTTTTCTCTCTCCCTTTTTTATTTCAATCTCGTGATTTGTTGATTTTAAACTTCTACGATTGACGGTGGTAGAGGCAGGAAGCAGTGTGTGTAAGTGTATAGGGATACACTACGCCTATTTGATGTATCTGGCAACACATGCTGGTTACAACAGTGATATTACTAGAAATTGCAACAATATTTGTTCTGATTGAAGGAACTGACAGTGAAAGAGGGCGCTCAAGTTGGTTTCGAGTGAATAACAATGAGTCAGTGCTTCCGACCTGTGAGGAGAGAGACACGTGTTGACGTGTACAATAGACTTGTGATTTTGTTGCAAAAATGCGCAGAAAGACAGGCTTAATTCAGGTTATGTTAAACTATTATCGCTATCTCTAATGACTCCATTTCTGTTCTCTGATAAGAACTCTCCAGTAATTTGTTTTGACACTATTGTTAAATTGTATTTAGGATATAAGACTGTATAAACAGAGAAATTATTTGACACTATTGTTAAATTGTATTTACAGAGAAATTATTTGACACTATTGTTAAATTGTATTTACAGAGAAAATATTTGAACGTTGTTTCATGGAAGTATTGATGTCAAGTAATCATTTTTTCATTGTATTAGTTATATGTACATTTGACTGTTGATTTGACAAATTTATTGTTAAATTTATTTACCTTCTTACGCATATTGATAACCTTATGTTAGAGGAGAAAGTGGGTGGATACGGTTCGCTAAATATAGATTAAAGATGGATTTGCATCTCCTTTAATAAGAAGTTCTCCATCTTTGGGAATGCTATGACGTAAATGTTGTCTTAATGTTATGGAAGCGAGAAAACATTTACAGCGCCCTAATATCCTCCAAGTGAGAGAGACGAGTGGTGTCTGCTAGATAATTATTAATAACATAAATAAAGATTCTCATCACTTGTAATTAGTTATAAATTATTCATTAATTAACAATAATCATAATCATTAACTAAGTGGCGTAGGCGTCACACCCCGCAATGGTGTATTCAGTTCGTCATAGGGGTTGAGTCGTCATTTCACATTAAATGGACATTTAACATATTTCATGTCTCTAGCAAATACACAAATTTATTTCGTGCAAGTATGTCTTAAAATAATAAATAACGAATAGTGTAGTTGTTCACCTATCCATCTAGTGACAAGACAGGACAGAACTTTGAAGAAATTGTTTTTACTTTCTCTCTTTGTATTTTTCCACAATTTATTATAAACAGAAACACTTTGAAAGGATTGAAAGGCAGGTTATTGTTTAAACTATTTACAGTAATGTAGCAGAAGCTAATAAATTACAAGGAGTATAAAGGTCATTAACTAATAAAGTCTTTGGACAAGGGAGGCGAGTGTGCATGTGAGTGCTTGTGTATTTGTATGACATAGTGTCTCGTGCATACATGTGCGGGTGTGTATGACAGGTGCTTGTGCGCGTGACTGTTTGAAGTTGTGAAAGAATGTAAAGAATGTAAAGAATGTATGTACGTTGCCATATTATTTATATTATTGGAATTAGAGTTACCTAAGTGTTTTAACACAATGCATGATTTGCGTTTGTAAATTTAAAAATTGTTATTTTTAACAAAACTACATTAAACTGTATTTTAAAAAATGAAAATGTACACAGCTGACCTGTCTAAAAAACTTTTGCTCCCTCACCTCTGTGTAAGATTGCGCACGCGCCAGCAGAGGAAACCAAAAATCAATGCGAAGACAATTACCACGATCGTCAATAATACGGCGAGAGTAATTGTCGCTGCGTTGTATGTGCTTTGTTCATCTAAAACGAAATACAGTTGTTCAAAGGTGAATTAATTCACTGTCTTGATGAAGCGATTAGTTCTAAAGTAATCCAGCTCTTTCAATATTCACTGATTTTTAAAACTTACGTATAATTGAACAGCTTGTGGTTTAGGGTTTGTTGAACATTTTCTTATATATAATGTCTTGCCCAGTGTACGTTACAATGTGCATAATGTAATACATTACAATGTGCATAGTGTAATACATTACAATGGGCGTAGTGTAATACATTACAATGGGCGTAGTGTAATACATTACAATGGGCGTAGTGTAATACATTACAATGGGCGTAGTGTAATACATTACAATATGAGCAGTGTAATACATTACAATATGTGCAGTGGGATACCTTACAACGGGCGCAGTGTAATACATTACAATATTTGCAGTGTAATACCTTACAACGAGTGCAGTGTAATACATTACAATATGTGCATTGCAATACATTACAATGAGTGCAGAGTAATTAGGTCATTTTGTCTAATCATGCACTCCCGATGATGTGTTCGGATCGAAACGTTACGTGTGCACTATTCTATTTCTCAACATCTTTTTGCATACTTTTCTACTTCACCCTTACTTTTCTATTTTCGACAAAATAAAGTATACACTAACGCTGCCTTACAAGCGCCTTTGGTTGAAAATGCATGCATATTGGCGTGTGTGTGTGCGTGTGTGTGTGTGTGTGTGTGTGTGTGTGTGTGTGTGTGTGTGTGTGTGTGTGTTCGTGTGCATGTGTATGTGTATGTGGTGTATGTGAGCACGTGAATTTGGGACTGAAAATTTATTTGTAAAAAAAGTGTATAGTTATATGCAATTTATTTAATAAAAGAGTCAAGCATTTGAAATATAAAGCTCTTTACTGTGATAAAGTACATAATTTACGTGTTATTTCTGAGTACACTGGCTGAAAGTTTGACCTTGAAGAAAAACACAAACGCCTCTTGCCTATAATGCGAAGGCACCCATTAGCAAACACATCTCCATTGGAATTGGAAACAGAGCACTGGAAACAGCTATAGTCATTGTCCTTCCTCACATCCATCACTTGCAAAGTTTTCTTATCCAAACTAAATACGTACTTTGATTCATCTGCAACACACAGGATAACGATATTGTCCAAAATCAAATATTTTAAGAACATAATATATAATTTACAACGTTAAAATTATTATTATTATTATTATTATTCAGTCTCTTTCCACGACTTCTGTTTGACTGTCGGCTGAGATCCTAGGTCTCGGAATCTTACCAAGATTCTGGGAGATCCAAAGTTTTACGGAGGATGTGGGCACTTCCGAGGAGCGCTGCTTTGAGTAGTGGAGCGATTCTGTGGTTTCCAGGGAGTTTATTTAGGTAGCCTTCCAATTCTGATGTTATGTTCCCCAAGGCTCCTATCACTATTGGTATCACTTCTGCTTTTACATTCCACAGTCTCTGGATTTCTAATCTGAGGTCTTGGTATTTTTCTATTTTTTCTCTTTCTTTTGTTTTTATGTTTCTATCACTTGGAACAGCGACATCAATAATTGTTACTGTTCTGTTGGTCTTATTGAGAACTACAATGTCTGGTCGTCTTGCAGGAATCACCCGGTCTGTTCTTATCTCGAAGTCCCACAGTATTTTGACTTCTTCTGTTTCGATGACTGCTTCTGGTTGATGCATCCATGTTCTTTCTGGGGTTTTTATGCCATAGTTCTCACACAGATTTCTATGTATGTGTTTTGCCACTTCATTGTGTCGTTTGGTGTATTCTGTTCCAGCCAGAACCTGACATCCAGATAGTATGTGTTCTGTTGTCTCATCCATGGATTTGCAAAGTCTACATTTGGAATCATTTGAAATTTTCATGATTTTCGTTTTGTGCGCTTTGGTGTTGAGTGCTTGATCTTGTGCAGCTGTTATGAGTGCTTCTGTTTCTGCTTTCAATCCTGCCTCTTTCAACCATTTGTACGTTGATTGCTTTGTTGATATTTCGTCTGCTTGTCGTACATATTGGCCATGTAGAGGTTTCTGTCTCCAGGTATGTGCTAGTTCTTGCTTCGTTGTTTTCTTCCATGTTTCTTTGTCTGTTTCTGGTGGTTGGAATAGTCCACTCCTTTTTACTAATTCTATCAGTGGATCATCGTTATTGTTATTCCAGATGTAGTCCACAAGGCCAATGACTTCTCCTTCAATGACATGTTTAATTTTCTTGAGACCTCGGCCTCCCATTTTTCGAGATACATAGAGTCTGTCTACGTCTGCTTTTGGGTGTAAGGCTTTATGTATTGTGAGCAGTTTTCTTGTTTTCCTGTCCAGTTCATTTATTTCATTTGCTGTCCAATCTATGATACCTCCAGTGTAGCTTACTACAGGTATTGCGTATGCATTAAGGGCTTGTATTTTGTTCGCCCCATTTAGCTTGGATTTCAGGACTTGTCTAACACGTTTTTCATATTCTCTCTTAACTTTGGACTTCACTTCTCTCTGCATATTTTCTTGATGTTGTAGTATCCCAAGATACTTATATCCATTTTCTATTGAAACATCATTGATTTTTCCGATGTCGAATTGCAGGCCCTCTGTTGTTTTGACCTTGCCTTTCTGGATGACAATTCGTCCACATTTCTCAAGGCCGAATTTCATGTTGATGTCTTCACTGCAGATCTTGACAGTATTGATCAGTGATGTGATGTCACTTTCATTTTTACCGTACAGCTTGAGATCATCCATGTACAGTAGATGGCTGATAACCTGTCCTGCTTTCATTTTGTATCCTAACCCTGTTTTCTGGATCACGTGACTGAGAGGGTTCAGGGCAATGCAGAACAGCATTATTATTATTATTATTATTATTATTATTATTATTATTATTATTATTATTATTATCCGATTAATGATAACATAATGATTGAAGAAATAATATTGACGAACGTCAAAAACGAATAATTGCAGTCCATTACTCACCATAGGAGTCCAAGCTAAGTCCATTCTTGAACCATTTTGGAGTTTCTGGAGGATTTTCACTAGTAGTTGACCGAGCAGAACATGTGAATGTAGCTGTCTCACCCTCAGTGACGGTTTGTGACTTCAGTGAATTCACCCAGATAGGTGTGCCTTCACAAAGAAAACCAATGTGAACAACAAAATAAAATATTAAAATGGATGGCGCCTTAAGTATTTTTCTCTCTGTAATGATATAACATAACTGTTTTGATGATGTGTGGGCAATAAGCATTTCGTTACTGTCACACAATATTTCCACAGGTGGAAAAATTCTTACTAAAGGAGAAGTTAACTCGTCTTTTAATCTATATTTAGCGACCCCCCCAGCGATCCATTTTCTTCTCCAACTAATGTTATCAATATGTGTAAGAAGGGCAGCACATTTAACAATAAATTTATTAAATCAACAATCTATACACAACATAAGAATAAAAATGTTGAGTGTTGACGTTTACATCACTTCACACATAGTGACAGTATTCAGTTAATGCAGGACAATCATACTGTTTAGCCTAGCACAGACATTCACAGTCAATTAACATGATTATGTAATCACGTTCCTGGATATCATCACGGAAATGAGAGTAGAGTTTCAGAGAAATAATTAAAATCATTGCACATAACCTGTTCAAAGATGTTGGCTGTCGCAGACACGTTTCACAATCATGCAGGACACTGTCATTCTTCATCACACAATGATTCAATGTTTCTCTCTTAGACACGTTACACAACTGTCATTCTTCATCAGACAATGGTTCAATGTTTCCCTCTTAGACACGTTACACAACTGTCATTCTTCATCAGACAATGGTTCAATGTTTCCCTCTTAGACACGTTACACAACTGTCCCAGAATCTTTGATGCACTCACAAGTGCATGGCAGAGAATTGTTCTGAATTTCACATGTGTTATCGAGCACATAAGGAGGAATGTTCTCGAATTTGAGTATGCATTTACTCAACACACCACGAGGAACATTGAAAATAATCTTCATGAATTCTCAAGACTAAACTCAAGCCACGTATTTCTGCAGTATTGGCTCCTAAAAACAAAACACGTTTTACTGCTAAGTTTGTTGACAATGCTGGATGCACACACCAGTGTGATCAAGGAGAGTACAGTAGCCAGCGTAGCCTGAGCGTGAAAATAAAAACAAAATTCAAATTAAGGCAGCAGTAAATTTCAGGCAGATTTCAGCTCTAAACTCCTTTCTCTCTTACAAATATTCTCAACTTAAAAATCCTACAACAATCTCGTTAGCCCGATACACACAGCATAAGAAATATAGCATCAACCAAAATTCTCAAATAATGGTTCAATTACATAAAGCATTCTCCAATTCAAATCATAGATCAATAGCAAACACATGTATGAAATAAATCTAGTCTTTCTTTATCAGTCAGTTAACTTACCATAAGTTAATGATCACCTTTATAACCAGACTTATTCTTCCCTCAGGCTGTTTACTCAACTCAGACAGTTCCAAAGAATAAGAACATAAGGAGTGCCCAAGGTCGGGTCACTGTCAATTTAGAAGTCATGACATTTTAACAATTAAAATTAGAAATAGAGAGGGGCAAATTTACTCTGTCACACACATTAATAGATATTTATATGTGGGGACAATTGTAGCTTCAGGTAAGTTTAATTTGGAAAATATGAGGATTTAGATAATATTTATTCACATATAAAAATTATAATGCTTCAGAGTAAATCATCTCAGGCTGCAGAGATGTTAAAAGAGATGTAATAAGAGAAGTAACTAGAGATGTAAATAGACGAAATGTCTTCTGCAAATTAATGAATAATTGTTTATATTACTAGGTATTGATGGAGGTAAACATAATTAGAAATTCCCCAATATACTGATATGTATTTAGCCTTGCTCATGACGTAGTTCGTCAAGGATAATATATTTCATGATCAATATCTTTATTTCGTATTACTGTAGTAGAACAGGGTACGCTATAGTGTAATTGCACTTTGAGGACTGTAGCAATATCATTAGTATCATCTGTACTGCGGTCTAATCAGGGGTTTGTGTTATCAGTAGATTAATGTTGAATGACTAAAACAAACTACATGGGAGGGGGGATCGACTTTAGATTTAAAGCACTGGAAGTGTCAGTTGATTTTCACAAGATTCATGATCACTTATTGCTAAATGTTAAGAGACGGCTATAATAATTATTCTCACTACACTGTTTGGTGACACAAATTTAAATGGCATCATAAGAAATACTAATTATTTGCTTGTGTTAATTAAACAAGTTGAGAGATGTAAATCAAACGATCTTCCACAATAGTTTGACTTCACACAGCATACAGAAAGACAATATGGCACACGTATATACGCACACAAACGTGCACACGTTACTGTGTACCATTGTAAATATGACGTACATATTTTATTACTGAACACAAGTTATCGCTACTTCTTTCAATTGTCAGTGGATTACATCTATAAAGTGCAAAAAAACAAAAACAAAAGCAACTCACATGTGACGTCAAGGAAAACATTTTCAGTAGTGGAGTTTACGTCATTACTTCCCTGGCACAAATACGTTTTCTCGTCGGATTCCTGCACATTTTTGATAGTCATCTTTCGTCCATAACTGTCAATGTTATACCGGCCACCCGAAACAATCTCAGTCATGACATCGTCATACCATCTTATTTTTGGCAACACCGTTGGGCTGTTGATACTGGGGATACAAAAATGAATGGCAGTTACTTAATAACCAATCTATGTGATGGATATTTGACATTGCTGAAACGCTTCCGGTGATAAAATATAAAGATGAAGTGTATTGATGTAGTCACTTACATATGTTTACAATGGCCTCCAGATTCAAAATAGATGTAATTAATGTATGCGTTAAAGCACAACGTGTGTGTGTGTGTGTGTGTGTGTAACTCCGAGTGTATGAGTGTGCACATTCGTGTGTATCTCTGAGTGTGTGTGATTGTGCTCGAGTGTGTTCGTGCGTACCTCTGTGAGAATAATAAAATTTGAGCACGTCAGTTCGTCTTTCCAGCCTTTGTTATTTGTATTATCCGTGCATAACACATTCTAGATATACATACCACATCCTTATAACCAATCTCATATGCACACACCTCTAAATATACATACCCCGTCCTTATAACCAATTTAAACTTTTCAGAAAAAGAAGAAAAGTAGTCATGGACAACACCATTGTTCCTCACCACTATGATGCAACTTTCGAATCCGCCATATTGGATAATATTCTATCCATCAGGCAACAGATGGGATGGTTGCATAGGCAGTATATATATCGATTGCAAAACTTAAAATTGGAAATTATGAGCAATTAGTCATGACAGTTGATCGACGCTTTCTGAAAGAGTTTTTTCACGTTCTGATTTCTTGAGTTGCCTTCATAAGACAGAAACAACACTTACGATGCGCTATGTGTTTTCTAACAAATTGTAAGCTAATCGTAGCTAAATACTAAGCTAATCTTAACTAATTCTAACCCAGACTGTACACTAAACACTTTACTACCCTTAAATTAATCTGTCACTAGCACTCGTTAATCTATACACAGATTTTAAACGTCTGTTTGCCAGTTATAAAAAAACTAAATAATTAGAGCAGTGATATCCCCTTAAAAGCCGGTCTGGTCAATGGGGATGGATAGTGACTTTTTAACGAACAAAGAGCTCTGGTCTCAGAACAGCATATTTATGGAGGTGAAGGGAGAAGGTGTTGGATGGTGGGGATGGCATTTTAACATTTTAGCAGTTTGTTTAGTTAAAGCACTTAGCTCTTAGGTTAGCTTGCTTTGCAGGCAAATGCCAGACATTTCACACGTGGACATTTTGCAAAATACATTTCACCCTAATACTTTTGGTAAATTCATTTTTCGAAGGGCGGACTTTGGTAAATCGAAATGAGGTGCACAGGGTAGATGATTTTGTTTTAGTAAATAGATTGTTTCGAAAGATATTTATGGCTACGCGTTTTCAGAGAAAATGATGAGGCATGAAAATAATTAAGCTGTAGACTAGGATAAAGTTTTTCTTCACCAACCTAGAAACTAACATAAAATGGGATTGATAGTGCTAAATCAGAGATAAATCTAAGTAAGAAAAGACGGAAATGAGTTTTATTCATTTTACCTGATACCCACACAATTGCAGAGAAGGTGTGTGAGGTATACAAGGCAACCAACACCAAAACTGTTCATGCACAAGATACCATAGCACCAACATCTAGGCTTGGGCGTAAATAGTACAGTACATAAAGGCAAGCTACGTCACTCCAAAACTGTCTCAAACTGCTGACGTCATCACAAAGTACTTACTCTCCGCTAAATGCACACTCCAGCACTGCTTCTGTATGTAGAAGTGATTTTCCATTGGTTTTGTATATTAGTTGTGGCTTCTGACGTGTCACTGAAAACATATTGGTTTAGTAAAATTACGAATATATGCATACAATCACACATTCACAATTACATGTAAGCAATTTAACAAAAGACAACAGTACAGATTTACATTCGTTTACACAACATTCTCTTTTAATAACAAAATAACTTGAATGCACTACTATTCGACGTCGTTCTCTTTGGTAGTTTGTATTAATAAGAGAAAACGAGTATTAATACATACTTTCTGGCACTCTGTTCTGAATCAATAAATAAGAAAAACTTTAAATTCAGAAGCGAGATTAAAATTGATATCCATATTGGGGACACAATCCTTATAACGGACAAATCACATTTTCACATATACATTTATAAATATGAGAATATTTAAAATAGCATTAGCTTTGTTAGTTTTATTGATTGTCAATTTGGTAAAAGATCGCAAGCACATAATTGTAGGAAATAAATACAGGATATATAGAGTAAATATGATTTGTGTGATCTAGTGTCAAAATAATAATGGAACTGTAATTCTCAGTCTTGCATATCAACAATTGGTGAAAAGCAAATTAAGTCTGATTTTGGTCTGTATCGCAAAGAGAAACGGTAGACCAATTTTCTTGCAGTTTAACAAGAAACGTTTTTATTTTTAAATTCGTCATATGTGACTTCTAATTCATATTAAGCAAATTATAGCAACGTAAACTTACGTGTTGACCTAGTTACATGTTGAATGTTTCCTCTCCTCAGTCTGATGATTCCTTGAGCAGAGTTGGAAATAGAAAAGTAAACATAATTACTTACTTGTTGACCTAGTTACATTTATGATGTTTTCTCTCCCCAGTTTGATGATTCCTTGAGCAGAATTGGAAATAGCGCAGTGGTAAGTAGAGCCTGGAACTTCATCGGATTTTAAGATGTATGCAAAGTGAAGAGCACCTTCAAGAATAAAATTATTCATGATACATATCAATTGTCAAACGTTGGATTAAATTGGTTACATTAACATTAACGTAGCTGTCATAAGTAATATCATAGAAAATTCAATTAACCACTAATAATTAAAATTATAATGGTATGAGAAGCAAGTCCCTTTCAACTCTAAATGTATCAAGCAAAGTTTGGAAGCAAAACAATTATCGAGGTGTGAGAAAATTTTGAAAGTAAACACAAATTCTGGAATTCTTTATTTACAAAAACCCTAGAATAAAGCAAATAAAGATACATTTATTTTTGCTCTATGTAATACGTTTGTGTAAATGCTTAGTAAGTGTCGTGGTGTCGTGGTTGAAACCATGTACGTCTGAACATCGGAAATTTAAATTCCAAAAAAAATACAGATTTATTTCCACTTTCTTACATAATACACGCCCGTCAGTCCCGAAGGTTAGACAGTAATTCAAATCACCGTAGGTCGTCACCATCTCTCGTGACGTAACTGGGGCTGTTTTGTTTTTTTTTTACCAGACAAAGCGAGCACGAGCATCAAGTACATTCCTTTTGAGTGATTTGAAAAGAGCAAGTACACATGTGAGCACGACATATTTGAGCAAGTATTTGTATGAGCAAGTGCATGGATGAGCAGTTATATGCAAGTGCTCAAGAAGGAAAGTGCATAAATAAGGAAATAGTTTGATTAAGTGTACATATGGACCTAAGTCATGTAGTCAATTACACTAATGAGCATGTACTCACATGAGCAATGCATACAAGAGCAAGCGTCTTTTAGAGTAAGTATACAAATGAGCATGCTAGAACACGTATACATACACGTCAATATCTATGTGAATTTGGGGATTGTAAAGTGAACGACACAAAGTCATACACCTTCCCCACCCTCGCCACATGATGAAGATGTGGTGCCAGAAGAGAAAGTACGCTCGTGTCTGGAACTATTCTCCACAAACGATGATTACAAAATCGTCTCCTGGCTATTGAATACCGTACCCCACCCGAAGTTAATAATTACGTCTCAGTTGAGTACGTGCTCAATTTGTGCGCTTGATCGTGTGTCGCAATTTATGTTTTCTTACTTCCTGTTATTTTTCTCATTCTTCGTAGACAAATAACGGAATGAAGAAGGTCAACGTTAGTTTATTGTAATGTCCTTGGAGACCAAAACATCACACGTGCTAGGTATTGTACGTAAACTGAGTAATATTATTTTGTCTGTCATTCTGTCTGATTGTAAATCCATCTATTCAACCATCCAGCCATCCGTCCGTCCACCCATCCACACACACACATACATACATACATATATATATCCAAATGAAGGCAAATTTAAATGAACATTATTCTAGGGAGATTATGTCCCTCTCAGCAAACATTTTTTAGAATCTTTATTTTGCAGTAATTATATATTTTAGTTGAAACTTATTTCATATAATGAAATTGGGCACTTCTTACTGGACAAGATGGACATAAGTTTACTAAATATCCATTCGTTCACATTAATTTACAGGACACGTCAGTTAGCAATCTCTTACGCATGAAAGTCAACACTACGTTGTTTGTCTTACAAATACATTCCTGATTTATATTTAAAGTAACTGCATTCAATAACATACTGTTAACAGTAATTTAAACAGTTTAACAGTTTAACAGTTTAACTAAGAGACTTTAAACATTATATAACTTGAGACTTTAAAGATTATATAACTTGCTTAAATATAAAATAGCATACGTGTATACATGCTAATAAAGAAACAATAAAAGTAGTGCATAATTTGTGTTGTTTTCTAAACGTGATGTTTAATTCTTTTATACACAAAATATTTTATATTTTCTAAACAAAAGTAAGATTAATGAGAAGTTCTTATAAAATAAACTATCTTCCCTAAAATATTTCAAATAGATCTTGATTACAATGGAAAATAAATGTCAAGATAAGACGATTGCTTACCATCATCGTCGATAAATATCCGGCCATCTTGATTAATTTCTGATTGCTCAGGCTTTTTGATGAACCATTTGAAGGAAGTTGTTCCATAATACGTTGGCAAGGCGTCATCACAAGCAAGCTTCAAATAATTTCCTTCTGAAATACTGAATGTCTGTGGAGGAGTGTTTTTAAATTCCTCCACACCTTAGAGAGGAAGAAAGTATAAAAAAGAATTTAACATTTTGAAACCAAAATATGTATGGAGAGAGAAAAAGAATGAGAGAGAGAGAGAGAGAGAGAGAGAGAGAGAGAGAGAGAGAGAGAGAGATCAATATTACAAACTCAACCAAACTCAATGTAATAGAGTCAAGACAAAATTATACTTGATCTCTTAACATGCTTTTCATTTAAATTTATTTTCTTATTTGGACAGTTCTTTGTTAGAGCAAGTAACCGTCATGCTCTGATACACACGCCTATTCATAGGTAGAGAGAGAACTCACTCCAGTTATGCAACATTTCGGACAATAGCTGATTTGTAGGCAGAACAAAGTGTTATCACGTGACTAATAATTCGCGCCATAAATTCGTATACTTCCTTAAATACATCGATCGTGCCGCCACCCAGTATTCACGAGGAAAGAACGGACCGATGCGAGCGTCTAAGTCATCTGAAATTCCGTGAATCACGTAGAGACCCGTCGCTGATCATACTGGTTGTATAGAACAAGGTAACACATCGATTTCTTAAAATATTATTTGTATTTCCATTTTAAGTTATCATTGTGTGAATTTATGCATATAATTTATTGCAGGAATTATATTGTTGCGTTTTTCCTCCAAAACACATGAATATAGAAGTATGGCTAAGTCGAAATGTTACATCCATTAAATTAATTTATAAAGTAAAATAACTGATTTGTATCAGAGAACGTTTGTGCACATTTCTGAAATTCTTGCTAACAATTTGAAGTCATTTTTGAATATATTATATCATTGTAATTTGTAAAGCGCACATGCATGATTTTAAATTGCAACTTTGATTCTTTTCTATTGAATTCCATTTGATCTTTATCTATATAGATTTTAATATTATTGTAAAGACACAAATAAGGTCAAGGAATAAGCTATACTATTGTCAACCACGTGTATTGGATTGTGAAACTGTGAGGCTATCGCTCATAGGAATTCATTTATTTCCAGAGCGGTTTTTTTGTTGTTGTCATTATCATTCCTTTACCTTTGGTTCTTCATCGTCATAAAATTCGCCACCAGTGAAACTTGCCTGAAGGTTGCTTTGATTGCGTCGGACAACTGGCATTGTCTGAATTTCTGGTGAGGAGTGAAACTGACGAACGATTGTCAACCAGGTTAGCCGTAGAGTCCAGGAACCAACCAAATTTGTTGGGGACCATATGCTATGTTAACGCCACCATTTTGAGAAATAGCTAAGTACAGAGTCTGGAGTACTTGAACTAAATAAACTCTATCTGCAATCTATTCGAACACTCGTGTGTTAGACAAGTAGCTTAGTATTAGGAGACTTGATGTCATCTGAATTTGAATACCTTTTGTTATTTGTTTAAACCTTATTAAATTTCTTTTTATGATTTGTTGAAACAATTATTGTAGTTGGTTCTTTATGCAAATAGACCTTTTAGGATCGGATGGGGGCGAATGAGTCGAGAAAGGAAGATTGAATGCATAATTAACTATAATTGTTTAACGTTTCCCAATCCGTGCTTTGTACGCAAGTTTGCCTGTCTATAAATTTGTTGACTTAAACTACAAGTATTAAACTTGATCAGACTGAAGGGTGAATTTGAGCAGCCAGTCTGTCTCAGGATAGGAGAACGAATTTAATTAACCTAAATTCTAAAATTCTGAAGCAGGGTCTATAAACAGAAACTGGACACGTAACACTCAATCAATCAATATTACAAACTCAATCAAACTCAATCAAACTCAATCAATCAGTATTACGAATTCACTCAATCAATATTACAAACTCAATCAAACTCAATCAATCTATACTACAAACTCAATCAAAATCAATCAATATTACAAACTCAATCAAACTCAATCAATCGATATTACACCATACATATGCACGCAATGAACGTGTTAGAAAAGGATTTGTGGCGAAGTAAATTTGCCTCTCCCTATTTTAAAAATTAATTGTTATGTAAATTGTTAAATTGTCAGAGTAATCAGAACTTGGGCACTCCTTATGACGGTAATTTTGAAAGTGTCTTAATTGAAGTAAACACCCGAGTTGAGAATATGCTAGATATTCCTTATGTAATGCAAACCAACAAAATTGGGTGAATAGATTTATTATCCAATGGTTTATGATTTGCGAGAACGAGGCCAGCCAATGGCTGAGATCTAAAACTTAACCTAAGTTTGTTAAGTGGCGTTGGCATTGACGTCACAGTAGCGTTCATAATAAGGAAGTTACTGGAAATGTATACAATCATTGTTTTCCTTGACAGAGCTATCCGGCGAGTGAGTTTCATGTTGGTTCAAGAGAATAGCAGTGAATCAGTGTCCTACAAACGTGTGATTTAAACACGTGGAACTGGCATAATAACGGCAGACAATAACACTTGTGACATTGTTACAAAAGCAAGTGAAAGACTGTTGAGAGAGTTAATTCAGATTACGTAAAACTATAATCAAATATCTCTAATAACTCAATTTCTGTTCTCTGACAAGAACTATCCTGTTTGCACTGAATTGTTGAATTGAATTTCTTGGATAAAGGACAGTGAATATAGAAATTATTTGAACGTTGTTTTGTGGAACCAATGACATTAAGTAATCTATTTCACTGTATCTGTCATAAAATTATGTATATTTGATTGTTGATTTATTACATTTACTGACCTTCTTACATATATTGATAACCTTATGACGGAGAAAAAAGTGGATGGATGGAGTCTCGCTAAATTTAGATTAAAGATGGATTATCTTCTACTTTAGTAAGATGTTTTCCACCTATGGAATATTGTGTGACAGTAAATGCTTCAATTTTCATCGTTTCAGGAAACTGTAATGACCTAGTTAAAGAAAAACATTGTCCTACTCACGGGCAACTCGGATTTCCACTGGTTGGGAGACTACCGTTGCTGAAACACCACTGGGGTTGCTGTTAGAGGCATGGCATTTATATAATCCTTCTTCTTTTACCGACAGCGACGAAATGGTCAAAGTCCCAGTAACTTTATCATACGTGATAGTGTTGCTACTGACAGGTTTGTCATTTAAGCGCCACTCATACCTGTACAGTTGTAATGTGTATACATCCAATATTATTTTTGTGAATATTGTAAACAAAAATTATACAATTCAAGCACAGTTTCTCTCATTTGCACAGTATAATAGAGTATATGACCCCCCAAAAACAAAACAAAAACATAATTTAAAAGTATAATCACCACAATGTCTGTGTCAACGAATTGTTTTAAAAGGTAATAAAGATTTTTTCTTCTCTAGCGATGTCTATCTTTCCTGTTATTTAGTTTATCTTATTTGCATGCACCATTAAAAGGTGTGATTGTGGACGTGTGCGCTTGAGCAGTTGTTGTGTTTTGTGTATCTATTTGTGTGTGCGCGTGGTGGTGTATGTGTGTGTGTGTGTGGTGTGTGTGTGTGTGTGTGTGTGTGTGTGTGTGTGTGTGTGTTATCTACTGCAAAGACGGTTGTTTGTGCATAAAAATTTAGTAAATAAATATAATGATTATTTGATGATGCTTAGACTGTAGAGCCATTGTAATAATTAAATCTTAGGAAAACTATTGCTGTGAAAAGATTGAGATCTATTAAAAAAAATCTTAGTCTACTCCATGAACATTTAATAAAAGCACACTATGACATTACTATGAATTAGAAGAAAAATAGGGCAACATAACTTTTTACATTGAAACTGACAAAGTTTACTGCCGAGTGTCAAAGTTCAGCACAAGCAGGAAAAAGATATTATTGTTATGTATAAAAATAACTTGTAAATCTTGTGAATAATTAATTTGTCTGGTGTTAGTTACTTATCATTGGTGTTTTTTTTTAAATATCATTTTGTGAATAAATGTGATGCAGTACATAAATGGAATCCATGTGTAAATATAACCAATTAAATTAACCAATAATAAATGGCGTAATTAAAACAAAATTTACAGTACTTCAAATAAAACCATTCTTCCAATTGTTACTTTCTTTGACATCTGTTCCCATTCAAAACAATTATATTTGAGTTGGGGGAGGGGAAGGAGTTAGGCAAAACTGCGCATTATATGTTTTTGTATCGCATTTTATCGCATTTTTATCGCATATTTATCGCATATTTATTATCTTAATGCTTTTAAGATTGAAGTAGTATGTTCTAACTTAAAGTCTGCTGGGTACGTGTTTATTAGTCTGTGAATGCCTTAAGGTTTGAAGCAGATTTGTTCCAGCTTAAAATCTATTGGGTTCCAGTTAGCGATTATGCAAGAAACGTACAATACCTTTCGTGAATAACGGCCAACATAAACCAACCGAAAATGTGCTACCATTTGTACATCGGAACATATAATCCTTAGAACTTAGTTTGCTAGACTGTAAGTTTTTGTTTTTTGCTAAATAAGTGTGAACATCTAATGTTTGTGAACAAACAGGTGAAAGAAGGCATGCATTTAATGAGCGCCGTAACATTATTTGAATGCACAATTTAATATGTCAAATGTAAAACGAGCCACCATCTAATTTGATATGTATTTATACATCTACAATCTGTTCTGTTTCATTGTTCATATGTCCTTGTTATTAATAACCGTATTGTTCACAATGATAATGAGATTGGCTTTTGTCTGTGTTACTATAGAGACCGGATTTTTTCATGATGAAGTTGTTTCTTGGAGAAGCATTCCATTCGTCAGTTAAACAGGAATTGGGTTACAAATTTGGAAAATCAGCAAAGTATTTTTTTATGGCAGTGCCTTTTGCTTCCTGAAATATGTTTTTTAAAACAAGCAACAACCAATAAACATGTTCCATACGTGAAAAGAAAGGCAGTTGTGGAGAGAATAATAGAGGGTTAACAAAGTACAAAGAGGTCATATCATCAGAGGGGTGATGTTTACTTGTTGAAATGTCTCGTAACGTAATCTCAAAGCAAACCAAAAAATTATAACGACTGCAGTATATTTATGTAAAAGTACACAAACGTTTTAAATGGTTAAAAAATGTAAAACGCAGATCAGTCAATGTTCACAATAAAGCATTTTACTTCTAATGATGTCTTATAGTGTAGTGCCTTTTACTTCTAAAGTTGGTTTATACCTTAGTGCAGTTTACATCTAAAGATGTATTATTGTGTAATGCATTTTACTTATAATGATGTGTTATAGTGTAATGCATTTTACATATAATGATGTATTATAGTAAAATGCATATTACTTCTCATAATGTATTATAGTGAAATACTGTTTTATTTCGAATAATGCGTTATAATGTTGTACATTTTACTTCGAAGTTGATCTAGCGTAAAAAAATTTACTTTTATTTTAATGGCATACTGCAATGCAGTTTACTTCTAGTGATTGTATTATAGTGTAATACATTTTACTTCTAATAAATTATTATAATGTAATACATTTTACTTCTTATAAATTATTATAATGTAATGCTATGAACACAAACGAAAACGAAACTGGCTGCGCTTCAAACTTAAATTTATCGTCTGCCCCATATTCAATTAACGGGTTCACACAATTATACAAAAATAAATGAAAAATCAAATCAGTACACATTCCTCGGAAATTATTTGTGTCTCGGAATATACTGGAGACTAATATTAGAAACAAGGGCAAAATCAATGAAAAAAAGTTCTATGGTTAACTTTCGGGATTTATGTTTGTCATGTATCAAGTGAGTAGTGAAAGGGTTAACAGAAATATGTATTGCGCAGATCTGTCAATATTGTATGATAATGTATTTTCTTTGTGAATGAGTTTAAAGTCATAATTAAACCAAAACCAAAACTAGTTCTATGACTACCCATATAAACTGAAATATGCCGGGTATACCTCAAGGTGTTAACACAAATCTGTAAAAGAAATCACATCACGATTAAGCCTTTCATTTCTCGAAAAGAGGTTAGTGATTGCTTTTTCAAAACAAGAACGAAAACGAATTGTTTTTCTTACGTGGGTGAAGGAGTACCTGTAGCTGTACAAGAAATGGTAACCCTCTCATTTTCTTTATGATAATATGAAACTCTCGCTTGTGGCTCTACAATGGCTGGCGGTTCACAACCTGTAATTGGGAAAAAGTCTCAGAGAGCTGTCAACAAATTCACCACAAAGTGATAGATTTAATATTGCAATCACTTTCGCAATCTAACTATTAAGAATATAACTGATTTTTCAGCATTAAAAATAAAATCTAATTGAAACCATAATGAGACGAAAATGCACTATAATATTATTCTTATTAATGAAGACTGAGAGAGGAACAGGAGCTATTATTACATTATTATATTGTGTATAGGTGTAGCAATTGGATAATTAAAAATAATGTGTTTATGTGTGTTTATACATCCACGTACATGTGTACGCGTGCTGTTGTTTTTTTTGCATCTTGATGTTAGTAATAGTGTTTACAATATCTTTCTTTTCCTTCCTTCCTGAGGTCAGAACTGTTTCGGAGTAGGTCAAGGTTATATTAAACTAACGAAGATCAAGCGTTTGTCTGAGGGGTCACATGCACACAGACGTGGAATTACTACAATTCTATATTGCTTCTTAATGGACAAATGGTGTGTGCTTTCATTTTCTTTCTCCATGACGTCATGTAATGCATCAGCATCTGCGTAAGATGTTACTATCAGTCTTAGGGAGTGTTACTGTAGCGCTTAGATCAGTCGTATGATGCAGACATGGCAGTGTGATTGATATCCATCAGACTGATGATCAGGTTTCAATGTTCGCCTAGCAACTTCATCGTGTCTAGTCAGGGGCAGCATTTCTGGTGATTATTTGTAAACAACCCCAAAACTGATATGGTTGTAATAACTTGAGGAAGTAGTGTACTGGAGCGCTGGTGACTATTATTAACGAAAATAAACAACAAACAAGCCGTTACAATGATAGTGCGACAACACAGTAAATGCCTGCATTGCTTGCTTAGCATGAAAAAAACAAGAGAATTCTAGATCGTTGTATTTATTTAGAGAGGATCATTACAAAGAAACAAGAATTCTAGATTGCTGTTCTTATTTAGAGACACGATCATTACAAAGAAACAGAACAATTCTAGATTGCTGTTCTTATTTAGAGACACGATCATTACAAAGAAACAGAACAATTCTAGATCTCTGTTCTTATTTACAGACACGATCATTACAAAGAAACAGAACAATTCTAGATCTCTGTTCTTATTTAGAGACACGATCATTACAAAGAAACAGAATAATTCTAGATCTCTGTTCTTCTTTAGAGACACGATCATTACAAAGAAACACAATAATTCTATATTGCTGTTCTTATTTAGAGACATGATCATTACACAGAAACAGAATAATTTTAGATCTCTGTTCTTATTTAGAGACAGGATCATTACAAAGATTACAACACAAAGTCAAAATGATGTTTCATTGTGTGGGTCTTAATACTCGCCATGAAAATTATATTTTAAAATGCTGCAATCATTATTGCTACGTGTTAAGTGTAAAATGTATTTTGATGCAATATGCACAACAATGATTTCAGAATGCAATATATTATTATGATATATATATATTGCATAATACGCGGGTTTTAATTACGTTCATATTACTAAAACTGTTTTATTATTCTGCTACTCTTGTTTAATGATACAAAGTTTATGATGTGTGTGACGGAGTAAATTTGCCTATCTCCGTTTTAAAACTTATTTGCTATATAAATTATTAAATTGTCAGAGTAATCCGACCTTGGGCACCTCTTATGATGGTATTTTTGTAAGTGTCAGAGTTGGAACGAAACATCCTGATTGGTGAATATGCTAGAAAGTGCTGGTGTAATGCAAACTAGTTCAAATGAGTGAGTAGATTTTATTATCCAATGGTTAAAATTTACGAGAATAAGGCCAGCCAATGGGCTGAGATCAAATGGTTTACCTGCTGAAAATTATATTGTCTGATCACTTGTATTGGTGTGGCAAAGACGTCTGGTCATAAAAAGCAGCAGTAAGCGTAATGGTGAGTTAACTGACTGGTTGAGAGTGAATGGACGTACAAATATTTCATGCATTTTTGTTATTGGTGTATTGATAATACCTGTGTTTTATATAGAGATGTATTATGTGAGTACACTATTATTTCTACAAATATTTGAAGTAAAATGTTCTTGTATAGAGTAGTAAGCACTTTACATTGTATTGATGTGTTGTATTTATTATGTTGAGTGTATGTATCAGGCTTATAAATACCGTTGCAGGAATCTGTACGTTGAGACTGGAATGTAAAGATGAATGAAGTTTAAAAGGATAAAATGGAAACTTATCGTTTGTTTCCTATTATATTTGTACAGGGATAAGCAGCCTTTCTGTGTATGATTTGAATCTCCGGTTCACTGATTGTAAACTGATACGACATGGAATGGAGAGACAGGAAGTGTAAAGGAATACACTACACTCCTTTGATGTATCATGGCAAAGTATGCTGATTACATCTGTCAATTTCTGGCACAGTGAAGTTACTAGAAACAGCTACAATTCTTGTTCTGCTTGAATGAACTGACAAGACAATATGTGGGTGTCTAAGCTGGCTTCAAGAGAATAACAATGTGGAGAGACACCTGTGAAGAGAGAATGTGAGGAGAGAGACACGTGCAGAGAGAGAGAGAGACATGTGGAGAGAAACACATATGGAGAGAGACACGTGTAGAGAGAGACACGTGAGGAGAGAGACGTGGAGTTGGCACTGTCAGCAGACAATAACTTGTGACTGTTGTAAAACAAAAATGCACGAAAGACTATTGAGACAGGACTTAATTCAGGTTATGTAAAAACTATTATTGCTTATCTTTAATATTCCATTTCTGTTCTCTGGTAAGAACTATCCTGTGATTTGTATTGAACTGTTGAATTTGTATTTTAAGACATAACACTGTGTAGTACATGAAAATACTGATGTCAAGTAATGTTTACATTGTATTTGTCATATGTATATTTGATTGTTGATTTAATAAATTTATTGTTAAATGTATTGACCTTCTTAGGCATGTTGATAAACTTATGTTGGGGAGGAAAGTGGGTGGATGAAAGCTCGCTAAATAAAGATTAAAGAGGGATTTGTCTTTTCCTTTAGTAAGATGTTTTCCCCCTGTGGAAATATTGTGTGATGTAAATATTGTCTTAGTGTAGTGGAAGAGAGAAAACGTTTACAGCGGCAAGTGAGAGAGATGAGTGGTGTCTGCTGGAGAATTATTAATAAAATAAATCAAGATTCTCCTCAGTTATGAATGATTAATTAATTAGAAATAATCATAATCATTAACTAAGTGGCATTTGCGTCACAAAATGATTCTTAAATAATTTTATAACCAGGACACGATAATCATTTTTATTGCTTTTGATTTGCTGCTTTATTAATACAACAATCATACAAATACAAGTGAAATATTGTAATATTGTAAATTTATGATATTATACGAATGTATTTAATTTTTCTAAGATATATATTATGTTTGGATTTGAAAAAGAAGAATGAAACACAATAAAAATATAACTTACAGTCTGTGTAAGAATAGACAACTGTTGCCAAAATGATGAGCACAACTGATTGCAAAGTAAAAGTATGACCCGCCATTCTCTGTCCGTCTGTCTGTCTGCCCGTCACCGTGAAAAGAGCGGTTACGCGGTTATAATCTTTCTGTTGGTCTTGTGAGATATGAAAGCCATGGCAGGTCCAGGACGTTAGACAAAAATATTTAAACTCGCAATGGTCATTACTCCTTTAGAACGGCGCAAAATGTACAGGAGAACTTTGTGAATTTCTTCAACAATCACAGTTTAACAGCAAGAGTTTTCATTTGTATGACTTGCCTGATTGAAAAACTTTAGTCAACGAAAGAAAATCCGTCTAAAGAAATAGTTGAATATCGGGAAAAAAACACATCTTCTGATCACGTGGTCGCGTTGTTTCCTTGTCGATTGACTGCAGTTTAAAAAAAAAAGAAGCGATGAACAGATTCTACAAACACAAGAACAACACACCCTGACATGCGCTCTTAACGTGAAACTGTGAAAGAAACGGAGGTTTTTCCGTATCAGGTATCATTATGTGTCAATTAACCAAGTTCCTGTGACTTGATACAGATGTGAAGGTCATCATTTACCTGTTAACGTGACTCTTCCGTGCAATAACGCCTTCATAGAGGTCTAATAGAACCATTCCAGACGGTGAAGGTTGCAAGAATGTTGGCCCATTCTGATCGGACAGATGTGATTATATTCTGAAGTGCAGGTTTGCATTGTTTAGTTCTTGTTCATTGGTGACGTGGTTTATTTATATAAAGGTTTAACTTTCGGATATTTTCATTCTGAGTTTATGCTTTGAGAGAGCACATACATTTCGACACGAGTACAACGAAAATGACAAAATACAAAACATGACCTGTGACACGTAATGGTGAACGTAGCAGAAGAAACTAAAGTTCATGAACTTTACCCTTACTCTTAGATCCCAAAACATAATGAAAACGGCCAAGGCAATGACCTCTTTTAGCACTAATAAATTTAAATAGATACTTTGAGTCAAGTGTCCCAGACGCTGATCAAACTTTTTATTACTCTCCACCTGAGTATATATTTATCTCCCCTTTTTCCATGTCTCTTGCTTAAAAATATTTATAACATCTAACAGAGTTTATGTTAGATAGTTTATGCTAGCAGTTTCAACTGCGTTGATTGGACAGGAACCTTTTTTAGTTGACGATATTTTCAAAGTGTATAATATGTAAAAGTATCGCTTTACTTTCCTTTGTCTGCACATAATAGCATAAAAATTATATTGTATTATTTATAGGTAATACGCAATTAACGTATGAAAATGGGCAAGCATACACTTGTCAACAAATTCCTACATTAAGAATAACGCGTAGGAATTGGAACTGCCAACTTAAAATACATTTAAATGCACATGACACGGTTGAAATCTTTTATAACATTATAACAGAGAAAAAATACAATATAGTTTAACTGTATCACGAATACATACGAATACATACTGGGAAATGCATTTGAATAAATGAAACGTGCACGTATTCATTGTAAGCGTCTGTCTGCAGTATTTTAATACTGTGCTCTCAGACACTTGCGTGCACACACGAACATCATGCTATGCTGACATTCTCACACATGCATTGTGTACTCACCCACCCATGCATTGTGTACTCACTATATATACGCCCCTATGTAGGCAAATAGGAAACAAATGAATGGCCAATAATACATGTATTGTTGATATTGACAGACGGTATCTATAAGGCATTGTTTATTATGGTCTGTGTATTATGTGAATCAGTAAATTGTTAGTCGAATCGTTCAGTGCATTTTTTGGTGTGTTGCCTTTGTGTATTCAAGTGATAAACTGACACAGATATAAAGGAAGCACTTATGTATTCAAGTGATAAATTCACACAACACACAAACACCACAAAGGAATAATTTATGTATTTCATTGATAAACTCACATAGATATGAAAAAGCATTTATGACGTAATGATATATTCACACATATCTAAACGAAACACCTATGAATTCAAGTGATAAATTCACACACACACACACACACACACACACACACACACACACACGCGCGCGCGCGCGCGAAAACAATCATTTATGTATTCAAGGATAAACTAACACACGACATTCTCACACAAAGAAAGCATTTATCTATTCAGTTGTGATTGGTCAGACAAAATGCTTAATAAGTACCAACTGACCTTATCACAGGGAGAGGCGAGCACATTACAGGATGTTTCCCATCCAACCTCGGTAGGACACTTTCCCCATTCCTCTCTAAGTGTTATTTTAGCGGGCATGTATCATCTGCATAGAGTGCCTCAACAAGTAGGGGTCAAGAGGTGCTCCTTTGTTTCAGTCACGTGGCACGTTAGCAAGTAATCAGTGTCAGTGCTAAATGCAGAATGCTGTTAGCGTACATATTTTAAATTATTGTTTAAAATTTTGTGTATTTATTAACTGTAGTAAAAGTTTATTTACCTAGATAGAAAATAGTTTATAGTTTGCATTTATGTGTGATAGTTTATATTACTTTCTTTGTGTATTTTATTATTTATTTGTGTAAGCACAGAAAACGCCAATATACTTATTATTTTATGTTATACCCATCTTGTAAATTGTACATTAGAAAAGAGTTATGCTTAAAGAGTAATTAATGTACAGTATTTTATTTAGACAGTATATTCATAACATAGCTCGTAGTTATTTAGAAGTAATTTTTATCTAAACAAAAGAACGAAAGCACAGAACAGACCACTTATGTATTCAAGTGATAAATTCACACAACACACAAACACCACAAAGGAATAATTTATGTATTTCATTGATAAACTCACATAGATATGAAAAAGCATTTATGACGTAATGATATGTTCACACATATCTAAACGAAACACCTTTTTCAATGTGCAGGTCACATTTACTGGCTTACGGCTTTCGTAATCCGCCGCACCTTCATTGTATACTGGCGTGCTAGGGGTGTGCGTGGGTGTAAGTCTGAAAGTGCAGTACGCTACATAACCCGAATTTTAAAACAATTAAAAGCTGCTTAAAGTGTTTTTGCGTCTTCTATCACTATTGCTGCCTATTGTGTGCAAGATCTAAACCTACCCCATCACACAATGATAAATTCACAGATACATATATAAATTCAAATAATAAATTTACATGCATGAAGAAAGCAATCAAGAAATAAATTGACACAAATATGAAGAACGCTTTTATAAAAACTGAGATCGCGTGTACATTACTGAATGTGAGTACAGGAAATCGATTGTTTGTTGGTGTGGATAGGGGTCGAATTAAATGTCAGTGTACACACAAGGAAATGGCATGTTCCTGGTAACTCAAGACAATGGGAGAAACGAAATGGGATGTGAGTGTGTATGTGTACAATGAAGATGTATTTCAGTAGTATTTCGAAACATTGTTTTCAGAAACGGGTGCATTGTTTGTTGATTACTGCGTTTAATAGAAAATACAGTAAAAAGTTAAAATCTGGACTAGATTGTCCATTGAAATATTTGTACATGTGTAAGGAAATTGAATAAGGAAGTAACAGTAAGGAAGATGCGTTGGAAAAAATCCCTCTCTCCAAAAATACACACTGGTAAATCACTTTATGAGGATATTAGTTTTTTTTACTGCCTGATTTCGCTAAAATAATTTATGTTAACACTTCTTTGAACGTAGCATATAGCAGTGAGTGTGCACTGCAGTGTTATATGCACACAATTTTGAACAAAGTTTAAGGACATCATACGCTGGCTTCTGAAACTCTAACTGTTAAAAGTATCTTTGACTATAGTGTAGATATGGAATTATAATTAATTATTTTTTTAAAATTATTATTTAAATAAATATTGCTCCATCAGCTAAGTGATTGCTACACATTAGGCAGAGTTCCAGAAGCCAGGTATAACAGTATATCAAATGACTACAACATATAATGGTTATATATTTTAAGGTGTTCTTACAATAATGTCAGAAAGAATTAACAAATTTTAAGTTTCGGAAAATATTTTATATTAAATAAATATTTTTTGATTATTGCAGAACATTTAAGTCACATTACATAATAATGCATTCGATTTACAAGAGGAAATAGTTAGGAGTAAGTCGGTCCATAAGAAATCTGTTTGTATTTATGCTTGTGACATGAAAGCCGTACTACAGAATGGAGTGACTAAGCAGGCAATGATATAGGAGTAAGTCGGTCCATAAGAAATATGTTTTATTTATGCTTTGACATGAAAGCCGTACTACAGAATGGAGTGACTAAGCAGGCGATGATATAGGAGAAGTAGAAATCGAAAATCAAACAACAGGGGCTTTAGGACCCTTAAGAAACCGATTAGACTAAGACTAAACTAGTACCAATATGCCCCACCCCTCTCCCTGAAATGTTATGTGAAATATTGCCTGACTACAAGGAGACACAATGAATTTTCAAGAGGATTAATCAAAATTAGTTCATAATTTATAATTCATAGTTTATAATTCATTATAACCGTAAGAGTTAACGTACTGTTCAATCCAAACACTGACAAATGTGCATTAAGTGAAGTGTAACTTGTTAAGAACTCATAAAGCTTGCCTAGTGACAAACTGTCCACATGAATGTAAGCTTCGCAGTTAAATGTTCAATTTGATGATCGATAGTTCTCATCTTCCGGAATAAAATATTGGTCGCCTAGTCTTCGTCAGAATATGGGCCACTGTCTTTTTCTAGAATAAAATACTCTTTGTTAGTTTCCGATTCTTTGCAAGCAGTGGTGCTGTCGCTTTCCTTTTCTAGGATAAAGTACGTGGGTGTAGCTCTACCCGGAATGGTATCGTGATGTTTAACCAGATTGCGGACAACCGACGCCTCTCCTTGCTTCTCAGATTCCGCAGGTACGAACTTGGCCAGTGAATACACGTTGTCAGTGTCCGTTACTTCTTCCGGAATATTCCGAGCCAAAGAATATTCCCTTTCTAGAGGAGTTGACAGCGTCTGGATTGCGCCTGCTCGTTCCTGGAAAGCAGTGTATTCGTGTTCAATGTTGTCGAGTCTTCTCGCTGTGCTATAGCACTGCACTGGATTCTGTGCAATAAAATCAACAGCATTATTACATTGAAGAAAAAATAACGAAAACTATAACATTAGTAATTTTTATTTATTGCAATAGATTTAAATCAGCATTTCTTCATATATAAAACAACTATTCGTGCACACATTAACAATATACAATTACATTTAACGAACGAACTAAATATGTGACACCCTCAAGTGTAATCAAATTATTCGTACTGTAGTCAGACACGCATGGATACAAACAAAAACAAACGGAAAAGAAAAAAGAAAAAATATCAAGATTTCAGATTAGAAATTTTCTCTTTCTTTTGTTTTTATGTTTCTATCATTTGGAATGGCGACATCAATGATTGATGCTGTTCTGTTGGACTTATTGAGAAATGCAGTGTCTGGTCTTCATGCACGAATAATAATAATAATAATAATAATAATAATAATAATAATTCTGATTTTGAGTTAGTTATATCATGAATTCATTATTGAATTAATATTATTCATTATTACACGAATTTCATGTCAGTCTCTTTTTCTTTAATTATTTTCTTTAATTTTTATGTATTTTTCTTTTCTTTTCTTTTCTTCTCTTTACTTTCCTTTCTTTTCCTTTCCTTTCGTTTTCTTTTCTTTTCTTTCCTTCCCTTTTCTTTTCTTTTCTTTTCTTTTCTTTCTTTACTTTTCTTTCCTTTTCTTTTCTTTTCTTTTCTTTTCTTCTTTCTTTTTCTTTTTTTCCTTTCCTTTTCTTTCTTTTCTTTTCTTTTCTTTTCTTTTCTTTTCTTTTCTTTTCTTTTCTTTTCTTTTCTTTTCTTTTCTTTTATTTTCTTTTATTTTATTTTATTTTCCATAGGTACTAACAAAACAAGTCACGGCTGAAACAAACAGATAACATATTTACTACATAGTTCTCGTTCTGAAATACCTATAGTAATTACTATTTATCCAACCATACAAACAAGAATTACTTCTAATTGAGGAGCAGATGTCCTACTACTATCGTGGTCAGCATTATGAATACGGCAAAATGAGAGACAACCTCGTTCACAGCACCTGAAAACAGCAAAGGTAACTTATAATATGCTTATTAAATATATATTTTTCTCCGTTTATTCAAAACCGAAGGAAAATAACAAAAGCAAATCACAAAGAATAAAGAAGGGCATTTTTCATGGTTGTGATCTCCTAAGTTCATAACACATTTAATTCATACACTAACACACTTGTAACATAAAACCAAACTTCTAAAGTCATGCGGTTTAAAACGTATACGATGGCACGCCATAGACTAAGAGACTCGTAACGCCCTAAAGCATTTTGCTTAGAGCCTCAAATTCTCTTTAGGTTCTATAGTCAGTAAATTGTTTTTTTTAAACTCGTAAGTTTAAATTAGTATTATCACATAGCTGTAAGTTTGTACGTTCCTACCGTTATTAAGCATACAAAGCTCACACATCATCTCACAATGTTTGTTGGTTTTAAGATTACCAGATAACCTATTCAAATGGTGATAAGATAATAGCACTGCTATAGTTTTAGTGGTAATATAGAGATAAAGCTCCAACATTCACAGTATCACAACATTCAGTGGATTTAAATGTTATCATAAAGAATGGCCATGCATTCAAGCAACTCTATCCTCAGCACTATGGCAGTTATCGTACAGTCTAACGACAACATAGTGCGACTCTAGTTGTCTAAAGTTTAATATAAAAAATTTCGGAAAGCTTAATACGGCATGACTATAATCAAGATGTTAAGTTATTGAATATTGTCCAGTATTATTCCTCCGAACAAAATACTTTGAAAAGCGTTAACAAAATGACAACGTACAACCAGTCTCTTTAAATTGTCATGTCTTCTCCCAAATTAAAATTAATTAACTGCTATTTCTACAGCTTAATGAATCACTTATCTACTTATCTAATGATAGTGATAATAATAATCAGAAGAAAGAATAAAAATCAAACTGATGATGAAGATGATGACGAGGAGAGGAGAAAGGAAGAAAGAAGATAAAGTGGAAGAATAGGTAGCAAAAATGAAATCATTATTAGCATTTGTTCATTTGTAAAGAAAATATCAATAAAATAATGAAGCAAATGTCAATTAACGATTGTGAAATAATAGAAACCATATGAAATTATGAAAGCATGAATACAGAAAATAAAATAATAAACTGAATTAATCAACTATACTCGTACCAAAAATAGAGTTAACAGCTGAAGAAAACAGAAATAAACATCAATAAAACTTATTTGCTGACCTGTAAGTCTCTGCAAGTTTGCGCATGCGCCAAAGAAGCAAGCTAATGATCACTGCAGAAGCAATAATGACAATCACCAACACAACAGCGAGCACGGTGACCTCTGTCAAGAAAGAAATTAAATTAGTGTAAAGGAAGCCAACGTGTGCCCAAAGTGAACACTGGACTAATCTCATGTTCTAAACTAAAAGCGCATTTATCATAATGCCCAAAGTGAACACTGGACTAATCTGATCTAAACTAAAAGCGCATTTATCATAATGCAGCGAAGGGATTTAGCTAAGTAACGTAATAATTGTATCAGGGTTCAATTATCTCGACTTCAAACTATAAAAATGGTCCCGCAGGGAGTTACATAATTTGTTTTTAAAGTTAAAGAATCGCATCAAAGTATAGATAATTAGTAACACAATGCTTTTCGTATCATAAGAATCTTAACTTTATCACACACACACAGACACACAGACACACACACACACACACACACACACACACACACACACACACACACATTCGCGCATATATATATATAAAGTAATTAGCATTAACATGGTAAATGTATTAATAATTATATTTGAATAAAACGTAACAATGAAATAATATATATTAGGCCTAGATAATTTTAAAGCGTTATTTCAACAAAACATGTATCGAAATTCAGTACATTCAAACACTTCACTACAAACGTCTTCAATGTCATAAATCAAACTGCGTCTTTAATTAATGTATCCCAGAAATAGGATTTAAAAATAAAATTTATCGTCGACAAGAAGATGTTAGATTCATTGTTTCAGGGCGAGATAGATCATGTTATCCTTACATACAACTATAGCCTGTTCAAGACGGTTAATAATGTTTTAAATGTCAGATTCCAAAAAGGTACACTGCGAATCTTTCCAGATAGGGACATGTCGTGGGTCGTGACCAAGGTATCTTGATTACCAACGTATCAGTAAATACTTTTCAATGCTTTGAACGATTTGGTGTTCTTTGACACCTTAAATCGAGAACAAATATCTGTCGTGAGCTTTATTGATATCCTAACAAATACGTTTGGATCAAGTTTTATCCAAACCAAAAGTAATTCTGTTTCGATTCTTGTTTTCAAATGTAAAATTGAAACATCCACTACACTGATCATTGACATTTTAAACTTGAAATACAGAAACAAGCAGTTTGTAATAATTACAAGGGCATTGAAACACTTAAACATTAGCCTTTAGAAATTTTGTAATCTTATTCCTTTTACTCTGTGTAATATACTAAAGTTTTAAGTTTATCAATTTATTTCACCTATCTACTCTATTAGAATAAAATTATGTGTCTCTTTTAATCTGAACTATTTACTCTGTGTAATATACTAAAAATATGTGCAGATTGGAATTACATGATAAGTGATTTTTAAAAATTATGTTCATCGATCAGCTAATTAACATTTTGTATACAATTTACAACAAATATGAGTATTCGGGTTAAACACTATACCTGTCATTTCAGACAAGATGGTTTGAACCTCCATTTAGACCAGTGCAAGGAACTCATGACCATCCAAATTAATTAAGAATTCAAAGTTACCTGCTGAAGGCTCGCAGAGACTAGACGGTTTCACAGAAGAGGTATTTTCATTACTCGGTGACTGAGTAAAGGAGATGTCACCATTCGACGTTGGATAATGGCTGCTACCACTATTCGGTGATGTTGTTGCAGGATTTGGGGTTTGGAAGGTAATGGGACTTTCATCAGATTGTATTATAGCAACCAGGTAACTAATTAAATATGTGTATTGTTTGCAGTTAACTGATTCTGATTTGTTTATATCTGTAACAATAGAATGTTCTACGCGAACGGAAAATGGTGAAACATAAGTATTTAAGGGTACTATTTAAACAATATAAAAGTCATTGTGTATAACGTATGCACGGGCTTATTAGCTAGTATAATAATGTTATTAATCTCCTACATTTGGTAAAAGAATAATGGTTAGGCATATTTCACACTGAGTAAGAAAGAAATGTGATTTTGTGGAATGTATCTGTCTAAATTTGTTAAATTTAATTTAAATGCCTTTTAATGAAATATGTATTTGGATGTTTCTTGTATTTAACATCTTCTATGTTAACTTTATATAATGATTTAAAAGATAGTTTTATGTTTGTGTGTGTGTGTGTGTGTGTGTGTGTGCGCGCGCGCGCGCGTGGGTGTATATGTATGTTAGCCTTGATATTTCTGTGTTGTTTACTAACGAACAATTTCTTAAAATAAACACTATTTAATTAAAGCATCTTATTAGCTATTATTTAAAAGAACATAACGGTCACACAACCTAGATTAATACATTTATATTATGAAATAGAACATTATTTTTAACCTACTACTCTTACAGAAAAGCATTACTAATGTGCAATAACGGTTCTTGAATATAGTGTTTACCTTGATGTCAATGCCTTACTAATCATGACACCTAACGTGCACGCACACGTACATATATGCAAATACACAGGTACACACATAACATCGTTCTATGTAAATAATTAACAAATTTTCTTATCACATTTTGCAAATACATTTCTTGAACTATATACTTTCAGTTATACAAGAACATACTTACTCATAAAATGTTCATTTTCAGTAGGAAAACTGCGGAAAAAATTAAATTATAGTTAAACTTGATTTTTACGCTTTGTTTTAAAAATTACAATCTGATATTTTTATTTAGTGATATAAGATTTTCAAAACATCCTGCTCTTACAATAAAGATTCAGGTTTCCTATCTGAATGATTGGTCTTTTTGAGTAAACGTATTTTAGTTATAGACATGGATATGCAGTGTTTGCGACCATGCATTTATGTGTAATTTATAAATAAATAAATATATTTATATACTCCCCTCTCTCTCTCTTAACATTGGAGTTTTGATTTTACATCCATTTGTATAATTAGAGAAAATTTTGTTATTACAGAACTGACATTGATTTAATATCTAGCAAAGGTACAAGCCGAATTAAAAATCAAAGTTTGAAACGGGTAGTTATCTGAAAAATGTAAAGTCAAAACCTAACAATTGCACCAAAGTGATCATAAACATAGTTTACTACATGCTACATAATAAAGAAAATATACAGTCGTAAAATTACAAATACTTACTTGTGACAGTTAATGGAGATGCCATTACAAGTAGCGTCCACATCTTGGCACAATTTTGGACATGACAAATCTGTTGAATATTTAAACCGATCAAGGTGATAAATTAAATAATTAAACATAAAGCACATTAATTTTCATGTTTTCCAAAGACCGCTACATGAACTCTAGTAATGGTGCATAAGTGTGCAGTTCAATAGATCATAGCTAAGAGACTTGAAAAGTTTAATTGTTGCAAATGAAAACCTTCGCCAAATGCACATAAACAATAAATATTTGACCATTGGCAATCTAGGGAGCACTATACACAGACCTAGTAGGTAATGGTGCCGTCTATGTGCTTTCATGTTTATGTTTATTGTCTTGTAAAAATAGTAATTTCTTGCTTTTCCTGTATTTCTGTAATGCATGCATTACGTTTTGCACATTTGGACATTTTTGTTTGTTTTTTTTTCTTTCTGTTTGTTAAAAAATGTAATGTATTTACTCATTACATACTTACTGCTGCATTGCACGAGTTGGTTGGTTATGAAGAATTTTTCTTTCATTGCTTCGCAGTGTATTTTTAACTCAATGATTATGTATGGGCTGCATGAGGGATTTTCATTTCTGTGTACGTAAAATATCAACAAAATGGTGCCTGATATTAGATTACAAACAAATTTCATCAGAAATGTATTTATATTTGCTTCATGCAGAGAGAATTATACAGCTTTTAAAAATAAAATTAATTAAATTAAATTAAAGAAGAATATTGTGTAAAAGAGGGGGCGGCGTAATGTATTCATTATTTTTATGGCAAAATTTATTTGATCATTTATGTTGTTATCAACCTGCTTGTCACAGATGTATAGCAGCATTTGTGCTGCTATCTAATGTATACAGCAGACCCTAGTGACACAAGTTTTATAAAAGTTATTAGACAGAAACTCAAACCGTTGAACGGTAGCGACAAACTCAAAACAAAACAGCGATTTTTTTAAAGATCATCAATATAAGTACAATACTCGCAACATACTCCTACAGGTATATTTTTACTTATAATAGTGTAAGGGTACATTCAATTTTTCTATTATCAGACATATTTATTCTGTGCTTTAATTCATATCGTCAACATTGAAGGTGGTATAAGTGTAAGTACAAATACATATTACACGTAGCTAGTTTTCACAATTCTCTATATATTATGATTGAAACCCTTGTCATTAACAGCTCACTTAATTAAATAATTAAACATAGTTTGGTTTTCATTGAGGGCGGCAATAATGCCACCCTAATATCGATTATGATGATTAATTCTCTCTCAATTGGCAGTTACAGGTGCTGCTAACTATGTGTCTCTCACAACATTAAAGACAAACGTTTACTATCACACACTATTTCCGTAGGTACAAAACTTCTTATCAAAGGAGAATGTAAATCCGTCTTTAATCTATATTTAGCGAGCCACTATCCACCCACTATTTCTCCAGCATATGGTAATCAATATGTGTAAGAAACTTAATAAATTTATTAAATCAACAATCAAATGTACATACAAGATATACAATGAAAAGATTATTTGAAATCATTATTTCCTCGAAACCACGTTCAATTAATTCCAATTATTATACAGATTTAGCATAACACATAATTCATTAGATTAGTGTCAAAATAAATCACATATTTTCTTATCAGAAAACAGAATTGGAGTTACAGAGAGATAAGCGATAATAGTTTGTATACAACTTGTATAGGTGCTGCTGCAATAGTTTTTGTTTTTCGCGCACTTTGCTGTTTTAATTAAATGTAATTTAGTTCATCTTATTTTTCACATCTATTACTTTTGAAAAGTGTCATCAAGCTTCACTATATCAAATGTTTAGTCATACTGTGGGAATAAAAATTATACTTTCCTTGATTTACCTTGCCATGCAAATACAAAATATTTACTCCCTCAGATGAATTATACTGTAAAGATGTTATAATTTGTAATGCAAAAATACAACAACAACAAATTATTAAATGTTTTGTCTAAATGTTATGGTCGACGAAAGGTACACATAAACACATAATCACAATTATACCTCATACCCGTTAAAAGCTGTGATGCAGTATTCCTTACGGTCACGTTTCTGACGAGTCACACCGACAGCTGTTGAATGTGACGAAAAAAATAATAAGTAACAAGATTAATCAATGTAATGCATTTATTTTAAAGTCTCAAACTTAAACTGCATAAATATATTGTATGTTGTCGTTGTAAATGGAGTTAGATAAGTATCCTTGTTAGATAGAGACTGTTAAGTATATAGCGAGATGACAGTGATATGTCCATGTAAATAATGACTATTTTTGTAATAGCGAATCGAACCTATTATAACTAAACATGTTATATTTGCACCTCATAAATAATTATTATAAGTTACTTTCATTATGTTACAAATAAGCGTTAAAATAATTACTGAGGTCATGAACTGTAGTTATTTCACTGCATAATACAATTGTTTAAGATGGTGTTCGAATTTTACACAGCCTTTTACACAATTTTACACTCATAGAATATTTAAAGAAAATGGTGTGCATATTTCACAAAACCTATCTGCAATAATAGTAAACACAGAATGTAAGTATGTATAACAATTACGCACTTCACAAACCTCTCTGCAATAATAATAGGACACACACATAATGCAACTGTGCTTAGTGACATCATATTTAACAAAAAAATAATGTAGATAGATAGATAGATAGATAGATTGATAGATAGAAAGATATTTCTAATAGAAATAGTAACTGGATAAAAGCATAGAGGTTGAATTAGTGATCGTCACGTTTGTTTAATGTTAACACTGCTGACCAGTTAAGATGAAGGTATTATCAAATATGCACCCAATTAATTCCATCTGCCTATTAAGCTAGAAGGATTGCAAAAGGCTTATCATGCTGAAATGGTTAACAGACATACTGAGCAGTGCTGTAGAAGAAGGAGAAATATGATGTATGTCACAATTGAAGATAATGTAAAAGTCACTTGATTGCCTATATCTATCTATCTATCTATCTATCTATCTATATATATATATATATATATATATATATTAGAGTGATAGTGAGAGACAGACAGAGAAACGGATTAATCGACTGAGAGAGAAAGTTTACTTACTCAAGGATATCAACAATATTGTTGTCTGGTGAAGACTGAACATTATTATTGGATGTCTGGAACATAAAACACTTTCATCAATATCTGCATGCTACGCGTTAAAAATATAACAATAATCCAGAGTGGTAGTTTTGCCATGTAGATTTGTGATTGATGGACCGACAAATTGGAACATGAAACATTAGCTATTGATTAAAGAAATAAAATCACGCAGCGAACTATTGTAAATTTGAAATATAAACTCATACATCGTCGTTGTCAAACCATTTTCTTTTTTCTTTTTATCGTCCTCTTCTTATAAATACTTGTATTATTTATATTAAACTACGTCATTATAAACGGTCTTATTCATTGGTTGCGCTTATTATTAATTAATTAATTAAACATGCATACCTAATTACAAGTGATGAGAATCTTAATTTATGTTATTAATAATTCTCCAACAGCCACCACTTGTCTCTCACTTGGCGGATATGTGGGCGCTATAAACGTTTTCTCTCTTCCACAACATTAAAGACAAACATTTACCGTCACACAATATTTGCGTAGGTAGAAATATTCTTACTAAAGGAGAAGACAAATCCGTCTTAATCTACATTTAGCGAGATCCCATCCACTCAATTTCTTTTCCAACATAAGGTTTAACAATGTTTATAATAATTAAGTTTATAGATTGCCACAGTGACCTTTTCCCCTTTTCCCCTTTCTCCCCATTCTCCCCTCTATCTATCTATCTATCTATCTATCTATCTATCTATCTATCTATCTATCTATCTATCTATCTATCTATCTATCTATCTATCTATCTATCTATCTATCTATCTATCGATCGATCGATCTATCTATCTATCTATCCTTGTTAATGCCATAATTAATAAAGAATTTTAATAAATTAAATGTCGAATGATGATTTTGAAAAGAGTAAAATGTAATATGTACACATCTACACACTACTCTCAAATGTAAGTTTCATTAAGAACATAATTAGAAATAGCTTTAAGCTCCAATCCCTCATGACCGACTATGAATATATTTTAATAAAACAATAGATGTTGTTGGCTTCTACTTTGTGACCTATGCAGCAAATGATCATTGTACATGATTATACGACGCAAATGGAATAGAAATTTCACATCCTCATATTTTGTTTGCTAAAGTTATGAACTAGACGTTTACTCATTACAGACGAACACCACTAGTATTTCCTTTCTCATCTTTGTTTATCAAGAAAGTATCTGAATAGAGATGATTCTTCACATTGGAACAATTGAGTTATTTTTATTTCTCTCCGTCCAGAGAGAGAGAGAGAGAGAGAGAGGGAGAGAGAGAGAGAGATCCACAAGTTTCTCATTGTGTGTGGACACTGACAAGATATAAATAGATGCACGTCCTTCGTTATACTCATTGTTGATGTGTTCAAGGAGTGACTGCCTTTAAACTGAAGTGTGACGAATGGATACACAAAATAGCAAGGCATGGAGACACAGAGATAGTGAGGCACAGAGATAGTGAGACACAGAGATAGTGAGGCACAGAGATAGTGAGGCACAGAGATAGTGAGACACAGAGATAGTGAGGCACAGACAGCAACATGAAAGAAGACGTAATAGTATAGATGCAAGAGGTATTGAAAAACACCAAAAGCACTTTTAGTACATTTATATTTTGAATAAACTGGTGCGACGTTGCACGTGTAAATACTAACTTGCATATAGATTCGCTAAGTAAATAATAATATCACATATCATTGCAAACTATTTTGTAAATTTCTTACATTAAATATAATGTTCTGGGTAGTTGAAAAAAAACTAGCGTTGTTTGATTTTGTGTACAATTTGTAACTTTTAGTAAACATGGTATTTCAAGACTGTAGAAAACAAGTGATAATCACAAATAATTGAGATTTTACTATATTCAGTTGAGCGGGAGTGGCTTGTTCGAACCCTGTAGGTAACCCTAGCCTCGTTATATCCATTCAGGAGATTGCTATGCCGCCATGTACAATTTTAGCTTTCTAGCCCTATTTTCATATTAGCAGTAAATAATAAAATAAGATAGATGGAGGGGGCAGTGCTTGGGGGTAAACCACGCCTCCACTCAAAATTTAAACTTCCAAGTTCTTTCCATGCGGACACAGACACATTTTCTGTTTCATATATTAAAGATCATCTTTGTTATTTGCCCTTCTTGGCATTATAGAACTGAGTCTTAGCGTACTCTGACAGAGTTTATGCAAATCAGTAGCTTCCGAAACAGCTGTCATACTTAATAGGGAGTACTGAGGACAAGTACTAGAAACTTCAAGAACGAAAAATATTTTTGGGTATGGATGGTGCAGAAATAAATATATCAAAAATCTTCACTCGTAAGATATAACAAGTTATGTGACCTAATGAGATCTGTTGAGTGATGGAGCCGAGAGGTATTAGACAGTGTGATAATAATGTAACGTAAAACCTATCATGCAACTCGACTACATAAGATGTTGTGTGTAACGATTTTGTGGCGTTTAAAGAACATACACTTTGGTATAAATATGATTCAGTATCTGATGTGACGTATCACAATATAAAATGAATTTAAATTATTTTCATTATTAAATGCAGAGATTGTGTGATCCTTAACACAATCATATCTATGTCTGTGTCTGTGCGTACTCGTGTGTGTGTGTATGTGTGTGTGTGTGTGTGTGTGTGTGTGTGTGTGTGTGTGTGTGTGTGTGTGTGTGTGTGTGTGAATCTGTATATATAACTGCTTTTAAATGTTCATGAAGTAGATAATCATAAAATAATATTAAAACAAATGTGGATATTAAAATTATGTACAAAAGCAAGACACCTCTTGAAAAAAAAGTGTGTGTAGGTTTACTGCAAATTGCGCTCTGTATTGCAACAAGAAAAAACAGGAGAAATAACTTACCACAACCACTCTTCTTTCGAGCACAGATTTACAGTCAGACAGAAAACGTAGTGTGTGTTACTGTCAGAGAGTTCCTAAACTTTATAGATCCTGTTGCAAATGAGGTATTAGTGCTGTAACGTCAGATCCAACCCCACCCACTCAGTTCCACTTACTTACAAGAACGGCTTTAACATGATTAGTATCATTTAAAAAAAAATAACGTATGTTAAATCACACGAGACGCGCTATATTGGTCAAAAGGTCGTACTTTCTACTGTAGTGTGTTTTAAGGAATTATTTTGTTTAATTATTCATTTACCGCCCCTGTTGGCATCACTGACTATTGGATTAATTTAATCTTTTCCCTTCACAAATCTCAACTTCCTACAGGGCATATTTGGATGTAAAACAAACTCTACCTACCCTTGACGCTTTGTTAGTGTCTGCTAAAGTTGTTTTATTTGCAACCAATGTTTCAAGATTTGTTATAGTTTTCTTGTGTGTGAGTACTATCTCATATGTGTAATCAATTTTGAAAGTTAAACACATAGAACACTGTATATATTTAACAAAGAAACATGACATTATGATAACAGACACAAAATATAAATAGTAACACTTTCATCGACTCACAAAACAAAGAAATTAATCATCCAGTTAGTGCTGTTATCTCTAATACGTTCAACACATCTTAATAATGAAATAATAGTAATAATAATGCATTTCAAAATTAACAAAAACATAAACGTTGTCAATACTTCAGTATATACATCAGTTGAATCATTGACGCTTTTAATTAAAATTCATATAAGTTTAGAAATGACATGCAGATTAATGAAATCACCTTTCTCGAGCACCACCAGCATCATTCACCACCAGCATCATTCACTATCAGCATCATTCACCACCAGCATCATTCACTACCAGCATCAAGCATCACCATCTTCAAGCACCACCAACATCAAGCACCACCATCTTCAAGCACCACCAACACCAAGCACCACCAGTACCACCTACTTAAGCACGACCATTTTCAAATTCATTTAAGTAACTTAAGCATTTAAGTAACTGATCATGCAGTGGAGGAAGTGAATTCTCTGTAATCCAACTCAGCAGTAGTGTGAATATTACTGGTGCGTGTTTGGAGAGATCATTGTATAATTATTTTTTTAATCTCATAAATCAAATTGTGTTTTGGTGCACTGTCGTTATCAGCATGTTTTTCGCATTCCATTCAATTAACTACTTGTAAACAAGTCTCACTAAATACCAGCTGTCTACCTATATATAACTCCGGTTCCTAAGAAACACTAATGTAGATGTGATAGGGCAGACACTAAAGTTTAACAGCTACCGACCCTCTCAATAGTGAGGCTAGCAGGATGCATAATTATTGCCGCCCACCTTCATACAGCCTCTTTACCTTGTCGCATAGAAGGTGATATCAACAGCTACTATAAAAAATAACTTCCTCACAGAGTGCACTTTCTGTAAACAAACAAATAATATACATATTCCACCACCCACGATACACCACAGAGACGTGCCTGAAGACCTAACCTGTTCCATATAGTCACACGTAGCTTAGACACTATAACCAGAGATAACGACACTCATAAAGCACAATCTGCAGATTGTTCCTCACTCTACAACGCAAATCAAAGACCAAACAGACTTCCAGACACCTGCAACAAACACTAAGCAACTTGGAAACCTGGACAGACACATGGATATGAAAAATAATAACAATAGATGTCTTCACCAACCACACAAAGAAATGCATCCACTATTTACAATACAGCATATATAACGTATTTAAAAACACAAAAATTACTCGGAATCATCTTTTGTCGAAAACGAAACATTCTCTCAACACATCTCTCACTTACTAGCCAAAGCCAGCAAAACCCTAAACAATCTTAGATTAACAAAAGGCACATAATGGGGTGCAGACACTTACACCTTGTTATAAAGCCATCGAATCACTGATTTAACCCATTTAGACTATTATAGACTAACATACTTAGTCAAAACAAAATTAAAAGAAAATATACAGGCATTTCACAACAAAAGCACTCAAAGCAAACACTCACGCCCTCTCCAACACTAAAACATAAAAAAACTATACAAAAGAACAACCTTATACTTATCTAAAGATGAAACAAACAAACACTAAAACTCTAAAATTCTGCGATAACAAAAACCAATATAGCAACAGTCTCCCACTAAACACAAACTGCAAGATGGAATTAAAGGCTTTGCAAACAAAATTTCTAAAAGGACAAAGACACTCAAATGGAAAAAAAACTTACTAAACGGACAAAGAAACTAAATAGAATGGAAATTTATCCATATCAACTGATATCAACTCTTTAACAAACACAGCATTAACTCCTTAAAATACATCACGGAGACATCCCTCCCACTCCCGAACCATCAACCCACTACTGGCCAAACACAAAGCACTAGAACCCATACAATTACTATCACAACAGTTAACAGGAACTAACACAGCTGCACATACTCCCTCAGGCACCCACGCATACAAAGTTAATGCATTACACTCTGTACTCACTGCAGAACTGACTGCCATCCAAACTACACCCACCCCTCGAAACATAATCATTCTTTCCGACTCTCTAAACTGAACTACAAATTCTGGTAAATCTGTTTCTCCCCATCAGACCCCGCATAACAAATCAAATCAGACTCCTTATAATAGAATTATAAAAGAAAGGATTAAACACGACATTCCTCTGGTTCTCCAGTCACACAACATAACAGGAAACAAAACAACTGACGTTGGATGAGAGTGGGGGGGGGGGAATAATGCAGCACCAAATATGGCAAACAAGTGCACACACCAATCAACAATATCCAACTACAGGAGCAAATAAACAAAAACTTACTTAAGAAACCCCTTCCACCCTTACCTACCTTCTCCAACATAAAGACACATCACAACCCCGTGTAATATAACGTCTACGACTATATTCCTCGCCATACTCACTGCCAAAGTACAAGCTCAAACCATACTCACTGCCAAAGTACAAGCTCAAACCATACTCACTGCCAAAGTACAAGCTCAAACCATACTCACTGCCAAAGTACAAGCTCAAACCATACTCACAAGCCAAAGTACAAGCTCAAACCATACTCACAAGCCAAAGTACAAGCTCAAACCATACTCAATGCCAAAGTACAAGCTCAAACCATGCTCATTGCCGAACAAATAACTCCATTCAGTACCTCCTCACTTGGTGTGACGTATACATTGAAGAAAGACACATACACAAGGAAACCACCACCCTACTCAAACTCATATCCACCACCCTCACTCTACTCCACCACCACCACCCAGAAGAACACCAAAATCTCAATCTGCTCAGCCTTCATTACGTTCCTTACAGAGACAAATACCCGCCACTCCTATAACCCCTGGAGCAAGGATTGCATTTAACTAATTACTTTCTCTTTTAGTAAATCTATTAATAAATCAACAAGATCAGAAGAAACGTGCAATTCGGCAAGATATCCATAACAACCAGCAGGAACAACATTTCAGCAAGATATCCCTAACAACCAGCAGGAATGCAGTTCAGCAAGTTATCCCTAACAACCAGAGGGAACAAAATTTCAGAAGAACAAGAAGGAAGACCCCAAAGGAATCATCGAAGAACGAAAACGTCGGGAAAAGGTGAATGGTCTCCCGCAGATTTCGTGAGATAAAGGGTTAACGAGGAAAATGAGTGTGTGGGTGCTCTTTACTATATATGAGCTAAATAAGCGAAACGAAAAACAGTTTAAGTGTTTGCATCCATTACCGCTGTCGCCACCTATTGACATTCTGGTGTTCAAAAGTTAAACCCACCCTTTCACATAGACATAGTCAAACATGCTAGTTATTGTGTCTATCCTCTGCAAAGAATGTGGGTGAACATTATATTATGACTCTTGTCTTATCGCATATCATGAGGATGCAACCTCTCGTCTAATTTATGTCACGTGCTTAATGTTAGTTCCTCATTTCTCAAGCCCAGATTACGTCATCTGTCAAGTCCTAAGTCCTTAGCTGAACCCCCAAACACACCATTTTCATGTCTTAATTCTTGTATTCGTTGAGGTAGCAGTTTCTGTGTTGGGTAAACACTCATTTCGTTTCGAGCTAGGACTTCAATAAAATACTGTTATAATGCATTTCAATCAATGTTGTAAAGTATTGTCGCGATTAGTAAGGAAGTACTTTCTTTACTTTCATGATTTATAGTACACTGACTATAGAATTAATGTGCTATCTTTCCTACTCACAAACCCGAGTTTCCTACTGGTATTTCCGGACGACAATCAAATGGCGTGAGCGATGCTGTTTTAGTGTCTGCAGATGCTAACTATTTGCAAATGGCGTTGCAGAAATATCCATTTCACTGCTCTTTTGTACACTAGCTAATTCTGACTTTAACGGGCAATTCGTTTTCAAATTTAAACCGACCGATAAATGTACAGCACTTACCAATAGCACTTCTAATAAAAAAACAAGTGGACGATGATATTAGACATGAGAGATAAATAGAATCATAAACTGGAATTCATCTTATCATTTTTTCTGTAGCATGATTTACAATTAATTAGTACAATTAATATTAAAATTAATTTGTAAAAGCATGCTTCAGATCGTCAATCCATTGAATGAAATTCTTAGTATTCCAACTGTACATGAAGATGTATATGTAATCAAATTACTTTTCCTATTAAACCATTTTTAAAATTGGCAATATTTAAACCTTCCAAATGTGTGCCTAAAATATATTCTTTCTTCAATCAAATCATTCAAAAGTAAGTCGCCCCTTCTCCTTATTCAATTCAATCAAATCATTCAAAAGTAATGTCACCCCTTATCCTTAAACAAAGAATAACAATCTGAGGACGTCCCAGTTACATTTCGGCATGTCTCGGTGCTCCATATAAAGTGTTTTGCATATAAATTCGCAAAGAGAGCCAAGTTTGTTTTTAAAACAACAGCAACAGGTTATCAATCAAGTGTTCACACCTACTTAAATGTTCACTTATCTAGAAATACCAGCGACGCAATCAGAGCGACAATACAAAAAAAAACCAGACATGTCCATCCTGGTCAGCAAATCAGCTTGGATATACATTGCTCTGCTCTCGCTCACTGCAGCTTCAGCTAATAATAATTAATTTGAGATAGCAAGAACGATAACCCTTATATTTTAGTGATTGACTGCGACGAATAAAATAAACATAAGTCATATCAGTGTCCACTCCTCCCTGTATCGATTCCCTCGCCTTATTGACAGAACAAGTTAGGAAGTGGGAAGAGAACACTCTCCATGTAAAAGGGTTAATATTTCACTTCAGTCTTTTAAGCTGGAACCCATCATCCATCTCTTATTAACATTTAACAAACTCTTCCAAGATATATCACTGGAAACATGTTGCTTTAATGACACTAATTATTAACTTAATTTACAAAAGGGAAATTAATTAGAATTATTTCCAGAAAATTTCAAGATAATCACCCAAGTAGCTCTTTAATCATGACGAAAACATAAAAAATAAACCACACATTTAATCCTCGTTTAGAAATGTCGCAACCAACAAGTGGGACAAAATGAATGTTAAAATAATTAAAATATGAGTAATATATTTCACTACAAAATTAAAAATTGCTATATCAACGTTTCCATTTAAACAATATTAAAATACGCTAGGAAAAATAAATAATGCATTTGAAAAATAAAGATTGGCACGTAACAAAATTCATACTCACTAAATTTGCACACGATTTACTTTACTGGCAAAAAGATCACACCATACCTTTCAACAAAAGTACTTTGACAATCAGGGTTCTCAACTGATAATATGGCGGATTTTTTAACATGACGCCCTTTTCGTGAAAGAGTCAGGCGACATAAATCTTCTGAAAGCTATAGTCTATAACTGCGAACTTGACACGCTCTGATTTAATTTCAGGATTAAGATGAATTAACATAAGCATAATGCAACGTCGGGGAACGTTTCGGGAACATCTTCCTTGTCCATCGTTATGCTACTTTCTATGTGAACAGTATACAGAACTCGTCAACGTGTTCGATTGATTCTGTTAATAGTTTCCTATACACGAAGACATGTGAAGCACAGTAAGAAATTAAAAGAGAGTCGAAACATGTATAAGTGTAGCTAAAGCGACCAGATTTGGCATTCATATGCTAAAGATGGTATTACCATCGCTTGTGAATTGATGTTCCAATTGTGTTCATAGACATAATGTTATGGATGATCCCCTTTACAGCGATCTCGAAATAAAACTTTGTAATTTGTACTGGATGATTACCAATTTAAAGGCAACTTGATCAAGGCTTTAAAAACTTTATATACATCACAAGCCTGCCAGATGGATTAAGTATGCCTACTTATGCATGAAGGAAACGCCTATGTTTAGCCAACGTTTTAAAACAGGTCACCGAGTGCCTACTTATGCATGAAGGAAACGCCTATATTTAGCCAACGTTTTAAAACAGGTCACCGAGTGTCTAGTTATGCAATTCAACTCCGGTCCACACTGTCAATACTACATTCCTGCAAGCAAGATCTAGATTTAAATTTCTTTAGAAATGTAATCATCCTTAACATGGTTGTGATTCTTGTGATTTTACAGTTAGATGTTTCCATTCACACTATCCTTGTTGTTGTTGTTGTTTCGATAACTTCTTTACTCCACAGGAATTGCGCAAAAACCTTTCATCTTCTTGATGTTCTCAGTTTTTTTAATGATTCCCGTGGAGCCTCTCTCCAATTACTTGTATTCACGGAGGGTATGTTGTTCTGGTACTTTAGTTAGGGATTGTTTCTTTTACTTTTCTTTTTTTCCTTGCTTATGTTCTTTCTTTTGTTGCGAATGTTGTTGGTCTATTCCTTTTTTTAATAGCTGCAGGGCTACAGCCTATTTCCTGATAAGTTGGATTTTTTCGAATAAGTCGTAGTAGTGGTTTGCTTTCGCCTTTGGGTTTGGTTTTTGTGGGCAGGGTAGTAGGAGATAGGGTAAGTTTGTTAATTGATGAAATTAGCGTTGTGGTTTCTTGCATTTAGTTTATAAGTGTTTTGTGTGTGAGTGTGTGTGGTTTGGTTGTGGTTGTAATTGCGGAAGTTGTGTCTTTGTGTCTGTTGTGCGGTTTATATTATCTAAAATTAGTTGTGTTATTATTATTATTATTATTATTATTATTATTATTATTATTATTATTAATCCTCTTTCCACGACTTCTGTTTGACTCTTGGTTGGGTGTTCTTCTTTGAGGGGGTGGGAGAGTAGAGTGAGGGTGGTGGACAGGAGTTTGAGTAGGGTGGTGGTTTCCTTGAGTATGTGTCTTTCTTCAATGTATACGTCACACCAAGTGAGGAGGTACTGAATGGAGTTATTTGTTCTGTTATGATTCCAAATGTAGACTCTGCAAAACCATGGATGAGAAATCACCTCCAGGATATCCTTTCATGCAAATTTCACAAACATCATCATCAATTTACCGATATTTAAAAATAGCACCCACCTTGACGGTCCAACCTGATGACGAATCTGTTAGTGCTGCGTGTACACATTTATTGAGTCAATCCGTTTTAAAACCCCACCCAACGCTTAACCAAGAGTTACAGGTAGACAATAGATCAGCACTGACCTGGCATTTCAAATACTAGCCACGGGGCACACATGTTCAAAATTGGATATCAGACTTATTATTTGTCATATGACGCCCCACCCGCTTGCTGTTACAAATCTTTCTCTCTAAAGCATTCCACTCAGAGAGCGTGGATGTTTAACAAAGAAATAGTAAAGTTTATTAGCAATGTAAATCATCTACACAAAACATAATACAACTTAGCATTAAATCAAACACAAATTAGGATGTACATGACCTATACACACATCAATATAGTTCAATGTCTGATTGTTCTTTCGATAAATATTTGCAGTTAGTTGCTTTCACATTTAAACTATCTATAATTGTCCACATAAGGTGTATCCATTCTTCACATTTAAACTATCTATAATTGTCCACATAAGGTGTATCCATTCTTCACATTTAAACTATCTATAATTGTCCACATAAGGTGTATTAATTCTTCACATTTAAACTATCTATAATTGTCCACATAAGGTGTATCCATTCTTCACATTTAAACTATCTATAATTGTCCACATAAGGTGTATCCATTCTTCACATTTAAACTTATAATTGTCCACATAAGGTGTATCCATTCTTCACATTTAAACTATCTATAATTGTCCACTTAGGGTGTATCCATTCTTCACATTTAAACTATCTATAATTGTCCACATAGGGTGTATCCTTTCTTCACATTTAAACTATCTATAATTGTCCACATAGGGTGTATCCATTCTTCACATTTAAACTATCTATAATTGTCCACATAGGGTGTATCCATTCTTCACGCTCCTGGAATGTACTGTCGTTCGACTAACGTAAGTACCTCTGGCCAAGACATATAGATGAACACAAACATAACTGATATCACGAGTGGATAGAAACGTTCGTTTACAAAATGACCCATGACCTTCAAGACAAGGCGTCTATCCCGTCACTGGCAAAGCATGACGTCAGAGTTGAAGCTGAAATGGCCGTCTGCTCGCATGGTTGGTAGGCATAGTCACAGAAAAGAAAAACTACAGACGAATTTTCAGGAGGAACCAAAAGGCACTGTGGATTCTTTCTCATTGAAAACAGTTCTTATGAATGACTGTTTCACCTCTGACTATCTACCTTTTTTGTAACACTCATGAGAATTATTTATAAAATAAATACAGTTATAAAATACAGTTATCCTACTCTCTCTGCCATGACTGAGCGTCATTTCGACTTCATATAAACACGTAATTGTACTGCACGTTCTTCTTATCAATTACGTACATATTCACACGTCATCAAAAATAATTAACAAAGTTGTATTTCATTATGCTACGAAAAATATGATAATCATTACAAAAACACTTTCACAGAGGTCTAGACATGTCCCGTTAACAAGGCTCTATGACTTTTATAATATTTATAATATTTACTCTTGCCGACTGTTTAACAATTTTCTAAAGCATCATTACATCTACCTCATAGTGCTAAAAGTGTACATTATTAAAATAACAAAAAACCAATAAACAACAGCAAAAACATACAATAGTCTGTAAACTGTTTCTCTTAGGCAGTCAGATTTATTTTGTAGGTTTTTCTGCAACAAAAAGGCGTGTAATATAGTTAGTTTAAGCTGCGTTTTTTTATTAATTTTGTTTTTATTTTATTCCCCACTCCCCCCGTATTAAAAGAATGCACTCGTGTCTAAATTTAGCACTGCAGAAACTGTAGACGACAGGATTGACTGCGCAGTTAATGAAATAACTTCGGACAGCGATTTGATAAAGATTGAAGACGACATATGACAAAGAACCACGAGACACATGTCGGCCCATTGAAACAAAAATGATGGTTATATGAGGGAGATAATTAATGACAAATACAACAGTTAGCACGAGCATCATAAAAGTTGTGCTAGAAGGGATTTTCTTCATTGTCCCCAGTTTTGAAGGAGAACACTTCTGCTTAGTCTTTGGAATTTTTGACAGTTTCTCCGATGCCATAATCGGTTGAGAATTGTGGTGAGTATGTGGAAAAGAAGTGTGTATGACTTTTTCTTCATAACTTGCAGTCACATTGGAATACTGAGTGGAATCTCCATCTCCAAAGTCTTTGAAATCAGACTCAAGTTCAGAGGTTGTGTGCCTTTGTTCTTTCTCGCTCGAAACTGACATAGAACTCTGTTCGAGTCGCTCCATATTGACTTCAGATTGAGTGATTATGCCGGCACTTAGGACTTTCAGACCAATGATCTTGTTGTCAAATTTGCTTGAAGAACCTGTATTTGGAGAACTCTTTAAGGACGCTCCCTGTCCTCCCTTTTGTCTGGAATTTCTCTGCTCCCTATTGCTGGACCTTTCGTGGACATAACAGTCGTTGCTGCTTTTTACTGCCAACGTGTCGTTGACTTTGGCAGTTTGCTTCTTGTGAACCCATAGCTTGCGGGCGATACGAGTGTAACACACGACCAGGATGATCACGCAAATGACGAACGTCACAAGAGTCAGTGCGTAGTAAGCTGCCATAAACGCGGAATTTACGTACGCGTCATCAATCGTGCACATCACACCCGTGACGTTCGCAATTCCGGTATCCACGATTTGACGTCCTATAAGACTGACAAGAGGAATCGTATAGATAAAGGCCGCAACAGTACTGCCAGCGATAGCAGCGACCGTCGGGTGTGTTATGCATTGTTTTTTAAAAGGCTGGCAAATCTTGTGATGGCGATCAATGGCGACCGCAACCAGAATGAAGGACGAAGATACTGATAAAAAGGTCTTCATGAACCTGATGAACTTACACACCTCCGGCATGTCAAATGTGTAAAAATAGCGAACTTCCAAAATGTCTCCAGGAAGAGATATACTATTTGATAGCAGATCGCAGATGCTCCTGGCTAGAATGTAAGTGCGTGTGGGATTAGGTTTGAACCTCTTATAATAGACGACAAAGACGAGAGTGTTGCCGACCACTCCTGTTATCATCAATATGCCAACATAGATGAGCGTGGGCAGCAAGGACCAAACCAGGCTGACGTTGATGTCGTCATTCTCATTATCGGATAGACTGTGCGCTGTCGTAAAGCTGTCGTTAGAAAGAAAATTTGTAAATGTGAAGTTTCTTAAATTTGTGAAAAAATCTACAACAACCATGGTTGATATTCGATTATGTCTGTCTTGTAGTATCGAATGATTATTAGCTTAGTGAAGGGGAAAGCTACTTAAACTACTTTACTATTTATATGAAAACCGTTGAAATAATGTGAAAATTATCTTTGTGAAATTTGTAAGTGCACTTTCAAATTAATTATGACTGCAGCTTTTATAATTTAACTTTCATTTGTGTACAATGTTCGATGTGTTCATATTTGCGCAGTGTTGGAAGTAGTCACTGCTATATAAAGGCTGCGGTTTGCATTTTGTGACGCCTAAAACCAAACGAATAAAATGTTTTTTTAAAGTTGGAACTGCTCATCAAATAAAAGTAACTTTTAAACGATTATCTTGATTGCTCACAAAGGTAGACGGACGTTACTAGGTGTGTTTACATCTGACACCTCTGAATGTGTTCACGTCTGCTGAATGCATGGTATATTCACTTCTGCACAATGATGTGTATTTAATTCTGCACAATGATGTGCATTTAATTCCGCACAATGATGTGTATTTAATTCTGCACAATGATGTGCATTTAATTCTGCACAATGATGTGCATTTAATTCTGCACAATGCCGAAAGCGTTCACTTTTGCACAATGCTCGATGTGTTCATTTCTGTGCAATGTTGGATATAGCGTTAACTTCTGTGCATTGGTAAATGAGTTCACTTTTGAGCACCGCTGGGTGTGTTCACTTCTGCACAATGCTGGATATATTTACTTTACATTGCCTGATGTACTCACTGATAAGTACCGCCTCCTTTTGTATTTGTGGCATTCTGCAACCAGTAGAAAAAAGAAACAATACTTTAAAAGCATGGTAACTGTGAAAGAAAAATGTCAACTTTTGAACAAATTATAATTGGTTCTTTTACGATGCTATTGTCACTCTTCCACACTCACATCCCGCCTCTGTATTGAGGAAGATTGCCAATATAGATATGGAGGCGACGATTTATAATCTAGCTCTGTTATTAAATAAGTTTGCTAATATAGATATGGAAGCGGCGTTTGCAATCTAGCTCTGCTATTTACTTTGCGAACAAGCTTCCTTTCTTAGAATCTGGAATATTCTCATATTTTAAACAGTCAAGTGCAATCATTTAATTATGTATGATCGCATTGTGGGTGTACAGGTTTTTGAGAGTGTAAATGAAGCTTTAAATATGTTGATCTATCTATCATGTTGATGTTAAATCATAAATCATTGTACTAAAATTTTGTGTGCCGGAGTAATTTTGCCTCCCCATACTTTAAAATTAAATTGTTAAATTGTCAGAGTAACTAGACCTTGGGCACTCCTTATGATGGTACTTTTAAAAGTGTCTGAGTTGAAGTAAATACTCGAGGCAAGAATATTCTAGATTTGCTGATTAATTTTTATTATCCAATGGTAATGATTTACGAGAACGAGACCAACCAGTGAGCTGAGATTGAATGTTTACTTGCTTTAGAGAAATCTACTCTCTAATCACTTGAATTTGAGGCGGCAAAAGGAAGTTTGATTCTGAAAGGTTTCAGTTAGCTTGATGGTGTGTTAAACAGACTAGTTGAGAGATAATTGACGTTCATGCGTTTTTGCTATTGATCTGATACACATGTGTTTTAATAAGATGTATTATGTGAGTAGACTATTATTTCTACAAATGTTTGAAGTAAACTGCGCATATAATTGTGTAATAATCACATGACATTGTTTTGATATGCTGTATTTATTATCGTGTACGCATGTATGGAGCTAATGAATATTGTTGCAGGAAAATGTAAGTTGAGACTGGAATGTAAGAAAGAATGAAATTATAAAGTGATAAAACTGGAAATTTATGTTTGGTCCTTAATTATATTTTACACTAAATAAGTAGCCTCTTTGTAAAATTCTATGACTGACCCCGATAAAGTCGGGAATGGCATGTAAGTTTAAGAAACACTCTACTGTGTGTGACAAGATTTGTAGACTACTTGAACAATTTCAATCGTAGAGAATTTGTTGGACATCCCTACATTTAGTGATCTGCTTGAAGGAGTTGACGTGGTGTAAAACAGTGCCCAGGTTAACTCTAATAGAGCACAGTGTTTTGCTCACATGAGTGACATGCTGAGCTTACAAAATTGAACTGAACTATAAGTTGTGGCAAAGTGTGCAAATTACTGTTAAGACTGTGCTGAATCAGGTTCTATAAAACTGTTATTATTTATCTCTAATAACTCAATTTCCGTTCTCTCATAAGTCTATCCTGCAATTTGTATTTATTGTATTTTTTTAAAGATATAGACTGTGTAAACATAACATTATTTGAATGTGAGTTCATGGAAATACTGATGTCATGTAACCTATTTTATTGTATTTGTCATATGTATATGTGATTGTTGATTTAATATATTTGTTGTTAAATTTATTGACCTTATTATGCATATTAATAATCTTATGTTAGAGAAGAAAGTGAGTGGATGGGGGGGGGGCTCGCTAAATATAAATTAAAGACGGATTTGTCTTTACCTTCAGTAAGACGTTTTCCATGCACGGAAACATTCTGTGACCATATATGTTGTTTTATGTTGTGGAATTAAAAAAAAAATGGTTTCCAGCGCCAAAATATCTGCCAAGTGAGAGAGACGAGTGGTGTCTGCTGGAGGATCAGTATTAAATAAATTAAGATTGTCATCATTTGTAATTGGTTTTGGTTGGTTAATTAATTAATAATAATAATATCTATTAAGTAAGTGTTTTGGGCGTTACAATATGTAAGGATAAATGCTTTATACAACTTTCTTTAAATAAGTTCTTGCTAATATTATTTTATGTTGTCAGTCATAGTTTAACATAGTGAGAATGCAAGCAGGTCATGGCCAAGAGTTGTCTGCAGACTGAAACATTTATCAAGTGAATATTCAGACCGATAGAGTGAACTACTGAAACTGGAGCTATGCATATTTTAAATGTTTCTTTCAAAGGACTACAATGAAGCAGAATCTCTCACAAACAAGAAATACACACACTCCTTGCATCTACCTCTGAATTGGTGACAACCCCACCCCTTCTGTTCAACCAGTTTAGGCTTAAGTCTACAAACTATCATCACCAGACTATTCTGGTAGAGACTGACCACCTTCCTACTCATTCTAGGTTAATTGTCATTTGACATTCTCCAGTCGGACGTTAGATGGACGTTCTTTGTTAGACAACTGCTCTTCTAAAAGTTTCAGCAAAGGGGAATTTTTGACATTTGGAAGGTCCACACTGTTTGTAGACTGACTCTCTTCAAACTGAAGACATTTAAAAGAGTGCTGACATTATTATAATAAAATTTACGGAGACTGCATTTGTGTTGGGATAATTATAAGGATTGTTATTACCTAGATATTTACGTACCTAATGTAACCAGGCGCCTTAGCTTGCTCTTTTATTACTTATTGAAGAGACCCATTAGACCCATTAGACCCATTAGATCATCAGACTTATAGATCAGTCCAGTGTGCGACAAATTAGGTCAGTTTCTGGTTTAAAACGTGCCTAATGGGTATGAAAGAGGAATGCATGTAGCACAGATGGCCAACATCTATTGTCGCATTTCTTGTCCGGTCGTCACGCGTTTTATTTTATGTGTTCACTATTGGTTGATATATATTTGTCTTTCTATCTATCTATCTTTCTATATATCTAACTATCTATCTATCTATCTTTCCTTTCAAATGCCACACTTAATAAATAATTAAAAAATTAAATGTCGGGTGATGATTTTGAATCTAGTAAAATGTAATATGTATACATCTACATACTACTTCCGTAATGAACAGACTTGGAAATGGCTTGATCCCAAATAGCACATGACCGAATAGGAATATATTTTAAAATAATTAAACGATAGATGGTGTTGACATCTATTTTTTTATCTATGCAGCAAATAACTATTGTACACGATGACAAGAGGCAAATGGATTAGAAATTTCACATCCTGATATTCTGTGTTTACAAAAGTTATGTACTAGAGGTAACTCAGTACAGACGTACAGCACCCTTATTTGCAATCTCGGGTGTCTTTGTTTATAAAGAGATCTGAATAAAGATGATTTTTCATTCGGGTGTTTTTATTCCTCTCTGTCCAGAGAGGGAGATATCTACAAGTTTCTCATTGTTCGTGGACACTGACAAGATATAAATAGACACACGACGTTTTTATACTCATTGTTGATGTGTTGAACGAGTGACTGCCTTTAAACTGAAGTGTGACGATAGATACATAAAAACAGCAAGACGACGCGACACTGAGATACTGAGGCACAGACAACAACATAAAAAAAAGAGATAATGGTATAGCTGCATGAGGTATTGAAAAAACACCAAAAGCACTTTTAGTACATTTATATTTTGTAAATACTAGTGCGACCTTGAACGTGTAAATACAAACTTGCAAACAGATTCGCTAAGTAAATAATAATACAGCATATTTATGCAAGCTACGCAAAAGACAATTAAATATAATTGTTTTGGGGTTGAATAAAAACTTGCGCAGTTTTAAGTAGTTATGTGATGTTTTACAATATAAGAATGAATTATATTCATCATTAAATGCAGATATAGTGTGATCCTTAACACAATCATGCCCATGTATGTGCGTGCTCGTGCGCGCGTGTGTGTGTGTGTGTGTGTGTGTTTGTGTGTGTGTGTGTTTGTGTGTGTGTGTGTGTGTGTGTGTGTGTGTGTGTGTGAATAGGTATATATAATCGCTTATTAATAGTCAGGAAGTAGATAAGCATAAAATAGAATATGGATATTAAAATGCTGTACAAAAGCAAGACACCTCTTGCTAAAGTGTGTGTAGGTTTACAGTAAATAGCTCTATGCAGCGCAATAACAAGAACAGGAGAAATAACTTACCACATCCACTGCTCTTTGGAACACAGATTTACAGCCAGCCAGAAAACGTAACGTGGTGTTACTTTCACAGCGTTCCTAAACTTTCTAGTTGCTGTTGTAAATGAGATATTTGTGCTGTGACGTCGGATTCCACCCAATCACTTCCTTCCATTTACTTACAAGCATGTCCTTAACATGATTAGTACCATTTTAAAAATAAAGTATGTTAAATAACACGAGAACCGCTCTATTGGACATCTGGTCGCACTTAGTACTGTCGTGTTTTGTAAGGAAATATTTTGTTTAATTATTCATTTAACGCCTCTGTTGGCACCACAGGCGACGGATTAATGCAATCTTTTCCCTTCACAAGCCGCAGCCTCCTACAGGCATATCCGTATGTCAAACAAACTGTACGGTTGACGCTATGTTACTGTTCGCTAACAAAGGTTTATTTGCAAAGAAAGTTGCAAGATTTGTTATAACTAACTGTTCGTATGTGTATACTAACTCATATATGCAATCAATGTTGAACACTGTACATGATTAACAAATAGTACTTGTAAAGAAGCAAGGGACATGATGATAACAAACAAAAAATATAAATAGTAGAACTTTCATCGACTCATAAGAATACACAAATTGTGAACAGATCGGGTGATTCCTGCACGAAGACCAGACATTGTAGTTCTCAGTAAGGCCAACAGAACAGTAGCAATCATTGATGTCGCTGTTCCAAGTGATAGAAACATAAAAACAAAAGAAAGGGAAAAAATAGAAAAATACCAAGACCTCAGATTAGAAATCCAGAGACTGTGGAATGTAAAAGCAGAAGTGATACCTATAGTGATAGGAGCCTTGGGGAACATAACATCTGAATTGGAAGGCTACCTGAATAAACTCCCTGGAAACCACAGAATCGCTCCACTACTCAAAGCAGCGCTCCTCGGAAGTGCCCACATCCTTCGTAAAACCTTGGATCTCCCAGAATCTTGGTAAGATTCCGAGACCTTGGATCACAACCGACAGTCAAGCAGAAGTCGTGGAAAGAGGCTGAATAATAATAATTTACATTTTAAAATATTAACGAAAAGATAAAAGTTGTCAATACTTTAGTTATATACATTAGTTCAATCACTGAGATTTTAATTAAAATTCACATAAGTTTACAATTTATGTGCATATTAATGAAATATGTCGATCTATATTTCACGAACTCAAAAATATTAAATTTGCTCAGAGATTAACTGGCTTGAAAATATTTACAGCATTATACAACCTAACTTTAAACATAAGGACATAAACAGTCATTTGCTATTTTGAGGTATGAGTACAATTGATATCTTGGCTGTATCGGTAAACTGCTATAATTATTCTTAATTAATTATATGATATGTGACATAATATTTTCTTTTTGCCAATGTGCAGATAAAATGACAGCTACACATACATGTTATGTATTGAAATTGTCTGATTAGTGTAATGCACAGCCACAGAACAAGTTTAAATACTGTATATTAAATATGCCATTAAATCTACTCCTTATTATTATTAAATGCAACGTATATAAATATAACCCTACAGCCTCAATCACCACCAGCTTCCAGCACCACCAACCTCAACCACCACATTTTCAACCCACACCATCTTCACCACCATCATCCTCAAGCGCTACCATCTTCAACCACCATCATCCTCAAGCGCTACCATCTTCAACCACCATCATCCTCAAGCGCTACCATCTTCAACCACCATCATTTTTATGCACCACAAACCTCAACCACCACCATCATCAAGACTACCATCCTCAAGCACCACCATCCCCAATCCCCACCATCTTCAAGCGCCATCATCTCCACCCCCCCATCTTTAAGCACCATCATCCCCAACTACCACCATCTTCAATCACCACCATCTCCAACCCCCACCATCTTCATGCACCACCATCTCCAACCCCACCATCTTCAATCACCACCATCTCCAACCCCCACTATCTTCAAGACTACCAACCTCAAGCACTACCATCTCCAAACCGCACCATCTTCATGCACTACCATCTTCAAGCACCACTATCTCCAACCCCCACCATCCTCAAGCACTAACAGCCTCAAGCATCACCAACATCAAGCACCACCTTCTCCAAACCCCACCATCTTCAAGCAACACCAACTTCGACTATTATCATCAAGCATACCATCTTTAAGCACCACAACCCTCAAACACCATCTTCAACCACCACCATCTTTAAGCACCACCACCCTCAACCACCACCCTCTTCAACCACCACCATCTTTAAGCACCGCCACCATCTTCAACCACCACCATCCTCAAGCATCACCATCCTAGCGCTATCATCTTCACCACTACCATCTTCAAGCACTACTATCTTCAAGCACCACCATCTCCAACCCCAACCACCTTTAAGCACTACCATCTTCAAGACTACTAGCCTCAAGCACTACCATCTCCAACCCACATCATCTTCGAGTACTACCATCTTCAAGCACTACCGTCTACAAGCACCACCAACCTCAACCATCTTCATGCATCACCATACTCAAACACTACCATCTTCACCATCACCATCCTCAAGCACTACCATCTTCACCATCACCATCTTCACCACCACTATCTTCAAGCGCTACCATCTTCACCACCGCCATCTTCAAGCACTACCATCTTCACCACCGCCATCTTCAAGCACTACCAGCCTCATGTACCACCAGCACCAAACATCAATGTCTAGACGTGGACGGACTAGGAAAACACACTTTCAACCCAGGAACAGAACAAAAGTGAAAATTTGTTACATAGTGTAATACATAATTCCAGTAAAATACAATAAAATAAAGTAGAATAACATAATATAAACTAATATAAAGTAATAATTTAAAGTAAAATAATATAAAGAAATAGTAAATGTTATTAACAACAAAAATTATCTACACACAACATAGTACAACTTAGTATTAGGATGCATTCGACATATACACACACGAATATATTTCATAGTCTGATTGTTCTCTTGATAACTGTCTGTAAGTGGTTTTGCGTTCACAGTTTAAATTGTCTATAATTGTTCACATAGGGTGTATCCAGTCTTCACATAGAACGCTCCTTTAATGTTCTATCGTTCGGCTAACGTAAGGCTACTGCAGAGTTACCTCAGGCCAAGGACATATAGTCGAACACAAACATAACTGATATCACGATTGGATAGAAACGTTCGTTTTCAAAACGGTTTCATGACCTTCAAGGCGTCCCGTCGCTGGATGTGCATGACGTCAGAGCTGAAGCTGAAATGGCCGTCTTCTCGCGAGGGAGGTAAAATAAAAATAGGACTTCCTTCAATACGCTGGAGTACTCGAGAAGTCACAGATAAAATACATACAGACACATTTTCAGGAGGAACCAAAAGACACTGTCGATCTTTCTCATTGAAAACAGTTCTTATGAATGACTGTTTTACCTCTCCCTATCTAACTTTTTGTAACACGCATGATAATTATTTTAGTGTTATAAAATTCAGTTATCTTACTCTCTCTGCCATGACTGAGCGTCATTACGACTGCATCTTTAAATAATCACGGAATTGTAATGCACTCTTCTTATCAATTACGTAATATTCATATATCATCAAAATAATTAAACAAAGTGGCATTGATGATGCTACGAAACATATCTGAATCATTACAAGAACACTTTCAAAGAGGTCTAGTTTTGTCGCGTAAACAAGGTTGCATGACTTCGAGTTAACAAATTTCTAAAAGTCATTACATCTACCTCGTATTGAGAAAAGTGTACATTATTAAAATAACAAAAATCAATGAATTACAGCAATAACATACATTAAGCCTGTAAACCGTTTCTCTTAGCAGTCAGATTAATTTTTGTAAGTTTTTTTCTGCAACAAAACGGCGTGTAAAATAGTTAGATTCAGCTGCGTTTTTTTTAAATTATGTTTTTATTTCATTCACCTCTCCCCCGTATTAAAAGAATGCACTCGTGTCTAAATTTAGCACTGCAGAAACTGTAGACGACAGGATTGACTGCGCAGTTAATGAAGTAACTTCGGACACCGATTTGATAAAGATTGAAGACCACATATGACAAAGAACCACGAGACACATGTCGGCCCATTGTAGCTAAAGCGATGGTTAGATAAGGGAGATAATTAATGACAAATACAACAGCTAGCACGAGCATCATAAATGTTGTGCTAGAAGGGATTTTCTTCACAGGCCCCTGTTTTGAAGGAGAACACTTCTGTTTAGTCTTTGGAATTTTTGACAGTTTTTGAGATGTCATAGTTGGATGCGAATTGTGATGAGTATGTGGAAAAGAAGTGTGTATGACTTTTTCTTCATAACTTGCAGTCACATTGGAATACTGAGTGGAATCTCCATCTCCAAAGTCTTTGAAATCAGACTCAAGTTCAGAGGTTGTGTGCCTTTGTTCTTTCTCGCTCGAAACTGACATAGAACTCTGTTCGAGTCGCTCCATATTGACTTTAGATTGAGTGATTGTATCGGCACTTCGGACTTGCAAGACGTTGTCTAATTTTCTTGAAGAACTTGTATCTGAAGAACGCTTTAAGGACGCTCCCTGTCCTCCCCTTTGCCCGGAACTTTTCTGCTCCGTACTGCTGGACCTTTCGTGGACATAACAGTCATTGCTGCTGTTTACTCCCGCCGTGCCGATGACTTTGGTAGTTTGCTTCTTGTGAACCCATAGCTTGCGGGCGATCCGAGTGTAACACACGACCAGGATGATCACGCAAATGACGAACGTCACAAGAGTCAGTGCGTGGTAAGCTGCGATAAACGCGGAATTTACGTACGCGTCATCGACTGAGCACATCACACCCGTGACGTTCGCAATTCCGGTATCCACGATTTGACGTCCGATAAGGATGACGTAAGGAATCGTAATGACAAGGGCCGCAACAGTACTTCCAGCGATAGCAGCGACCGTCGGGTTTTTTATGCATTGTTTTTTAAAAGGCTGGCAAATCTTTTGATGGCGATCAATGGCGACCGCTACCAGAATGAAGGAGGAAATCAGTGATAAAAAGCTATCCATGAACCTAATTAACCTGCACAACTCCGGCATGTCAAATGTGTAAAAATAGCGAATTTCTAATATGTCTCCAGGAAGGTATATACTATTTGACAGCAGATCGCAGATGCTCATGGATAGGATGTAAGTACGTGTGGGATTAGGTTTGAACCTCTTATAATAGACGACAAAGACGAGAGTGTTACCGACCAGTCCTGTTGTCATCAACATGCCAGTATAGATGAGCGTGGGCAGCATTGACCAAACCAGGCTGACGTTGATGTCGTCATTCTTATTATCGGATAGACTGTGCGCTGTTGTAAAGCTGACGTTAGGAAGAAAAGTTGTAAATGTAACGTTTCTTAAATTTGTGAAAGAATCTACAACAGCCATGGTTAATATTCGATTATTGTCTGTCTTGTAGTATTAAATGATTATTGGCTTAGTGAAGGGGAAAGCTACTTAAAAGTACTTTGCTATTTCTATGAAAACCGTTGAAATAATATGAAAATAAACGTAGTGTGATTTTTAAGTGCACTTTCAAATTAACTATAACTGCTGCTTCTATAATTTGACTCCCACTTGTGTACAATGTTCGGTGTGTTCATATTTGCGCAGTGCTGGAAGTAGTCACTGTTATATAAAGGTTGTATTTTGCATTTTGTGTCACCTATAACCAAATGTACAAATTATCTTTTTAAAGTTGGAACTGCACATCAAATATAAGTAACTTTTAAATAGCTTGGTTGTTCACAATAGTAGACGGACAATATTAGGTGTGTTTACCTATGTACACTTCTGAATGTTTTCACTTCTCACAATGATGAGTAGGTTTTAAGCACAATTATGTGTGTTTACCTATGTACACTTCTGAATGTTTTCACTTCTCACAATGATGAGTAGGTTTTAAGCACAATTATGTGTGTTTACGTCTGCACAATGATGCGTATTTAATTCTGCAAATGCTGGATGTGTTAACTTCTGTGCAGTGCTGGATGTGTTCATCTTTGCACAGTGCTGCATGTATTCACCTTTGCACAGAGCTGGTGTGTTCACTTCTCTGCAATGATGGATGTGTTCACTTCTGCGTAATACTGGATGCGTTCACTTCTGCTCATTTTCGCTGGATGTGTTCACTTCTGCGCAATGCTAAATGCGTTTATTTTGCACACCGCTAGGGGTGTTCACTTCTGCACAATGCTGGATATATTTACTTCACATGTATACATTACCAGATGTACTCACTGATAAGTACCGCCTGCTTTTGTATTTGTGGCATTCTGCAACCAGTAGAAAAAAGAAACAATATTTTTAAAAGCATGGTAACTGTGAAAGAGAAATGTCAACTTTTGAACAAATTATAATGGGTTCTTTTACAATGGTAGTGTCACTCTTCCTCACACACATCCCGCTTCTGCTATTGAGGAAGATTGCCAATATAGATATGGAGGCGACGATTTATAATCTAGCTCTGTTATTAATTACGATTGCCAATATAGATATGGAGGCGTCGTTTGCAATCTAGCTCTGTTATTAATTACGATTGCTACTAAAGATATAGAGGCGTCGTTTGCAATCTAGCTCTGTTATTAATTACGATTGCCAATATAGATATGGAGGCGTCGTTTGCAATCTAGCTCTGTTATTAATTACGATTGCTACTATAGATATAGAGGCGTCGTTTGCAATCTAGCTCTGCTATCTACTTTGCTAACATGCTTCCTTTCTTAAAATTTTGAAATATTCTTATATTTTTAAACAGTCAAATGCAATCATTTAATTATGTATGAACGCATTGTGGGTGTACAGGTTTTTGAGAGTGTTTTAGTAAACGAAGCATTAAATATATTGATCTATCTATCATGCTGATGGTAAATCATAAATCATTGTACTAAAATTTTGTGTGCCGGAGTAATTTTGCCTCCCCATACTTTAAAATTATATTGTTAAATTGTCAGAGTAACTAGACCTTGGACGCTCCTTATGATGGTACTTTTGAAAGTGTCTGAGTTGAAGTAAACACTCGAGGCAAGAACATTCTAGATTTGCTGATGTAGTTTTTAATAAATGTATTGTTAAATTTATTTACCTTCTTATGCATATTGATAATCTTATGTTAGAGAAGAAATTGGGTGGAAGGGGGTTCGCTAAATATAAATTAAAGACCGATTTGTCTTTTCCTTCAGTAAGACGTTTCCGTTCTAGTACATTTATATTTTGTAAATACTTGTGCGACCTTGAACGTGTAAATACAAACTTGCAAACAGATTCGCTAAGTAAATAACAATACTGCATATCTATCTAAGCTACGCAAAAGACATTTCTTACATTAAATATAATTGTCTTGGTGGTTTAATAAAAACTTGCGTAGTTTGATGTAGTGATGTGATGTTTTATAATATAAGAATGTATTTAAATTATATTCATCATTAAATGCAGAGATAGTGTGATCTTTAACACAATCTTACCAATGTATGTGCGTGCTCGTGTGTGTGTGTGTATGAATAGGTATATTTAATCGCTTATTAATATACAGGAAGTAGATAAGCATAAAATAGAATTAAAACAAAATATGGATATTAAAATGATGTACAAAAGCAAGACATCTCTTGCTAAAGTGTGTGTAGGTTTATAGTAAATTGCTCTATGCAGCGCAATAACAAGAACAGGAGAAATAACTTACCACATCCACTGCTCTTTGGAACACAGATTTACAGCCAGACAGAAAACGTAACGTGGTGTTACTTTCACAGCGTTCCTAAACTTTCTAGTTCCTGTTGTAAATGAGATATTCGTGCTGTGACGTCAGACCCCACCCAATCACTTACTTCCGTTTACTTACAAGCATGTCCTTAACATGATTAGTACCATTTAAAAAAAAATAATTATGTTAAATTACACGAGACACACTATATTAGTCATTTGGTCGCACTTAGTACTGTCGTGTTTTGTAAGGAAGTATTTTGTTTTTAATTATTCCTTTATTGCGTCTGTTGACGTCACAGGCGACGGATTAATGCAATCTTTTCCCTTCACAAGCCGCAGCCTCCTACAGGCATATCCGTATGTAAAACAAACTGTACCATTGACGCTATGTTACTGTTCGCTAAAAAAGGTTTATTTGCAAGGAAAGTTGCAAGATTTGTTATAACTAACTTTTCGTGTGTGTATACTATCTCATATATGCAATCAATGTTGAACACTGTACATAATTAACAAATAGTACTTGCAAAAAAGCAAGGGACATGATGAAAACAAACAAAATATAAATAGTAGCACTTTCATCGACTCATAACATAAACAAATTAATCATCCAATTAGTGCTGCTACCTCTAATATGTTCAATACATCTGATAATAATAATAATAATAATAATAATAATATTATGAGGTTTCTGGCTCCAGGTATGTGCTAGTTCTTGCTTCGTTTTTTTCTTCCATGCATGGCTAGTATGTACGACAAGCCGACGAAATATCAACAAAACAATCAACGTACAAATGGTTGAAAGAGGCAGGATTGAAAGCAGAAACAGAAGCACTCATAACAGCTGCACAAGATCAAGCACTCAACACCAAAGCACACAAAGCGAAAATCATGAAAATTTCAAATGATTCCAAATGTCGACTCTCATTCGCTCTTTTTTCAAACAGACTTTCAGATTTTTACTATGTCGAAATCTGGTCTTCTATTACACATCTGGCCTGTGTCATTGTCATGGGAAAAACATATGGCTTGGGTCAACTCCCCTATTTAAAGGCTATTCAGTTGACCTAAGGGCAAGGCTGCATCCAATACAGCCTGTTGTGAGATCGTATTTATTTTGTTGAGTTACACAAATATATTAGCAGTAGCTGATGTCGGTTGCTATAGGATATTAAGAATAAATTATTTTTTAAATACAAATAGAAATATCTTTAAACAATGAAAATTATATTTTCTAAACTATTCATAATGTAAATACCTGTAAAGGATCATTTGCTGGAAATCTTAAGACCTTAATTTTATCCCTTAATTTCACTGTGGCATACATTTTTTCACCTTTATATTGTTTATATTGTTGATTTATATATTAGTGTGCTCAAAACAAAAGCCTAATTAATGTTGGTCACTTGTATGATGGACAACACGAAATACACAACAATTGACGTCAATCGCTCTGTCGACTCGTTTCAGTCACCAGAGAAAGGTCCTCACATATAATAAAGGATGGACATGGACGGACCGAAAGACAGACAGATAAATGGACATGAAGACGGAAAAGATGTCATTCGTGATGACTACGGTTAAATGAATTTTACACGAAATGAAGGTGGTAAGAAATGACACAAGACAGATGAACATTAATAAAATATTTAACTATTTAACTATTTAAATATTAAATAGAAAATTTAACAAATAAAGAAAAGAAAATAGCCATCAATTACAAAATACACATAGCACAATGCTCATAATGTCTATCAGAGAAAAGTTATGTTTTCCCGGACCAAGTTTCTTCTCAGTTCTCCAAATAACAAAGATTCGCACAAAGTTCCAGTACTTCCTATATTTTTAGAGAACATTCTCAAACTCCTGACCAAATGTACTATTTTCACTTAGTTACACTGGTGCAGACTATGTAGACTTCCCTTCCTAAGCCACGCAATATGCCTTCTTACAACCAAGGGCTAATACACTTCAGCAAACTTGCAGAAGCAATGTTACCAAGATGCAAGCCTCCGAACAAATGGCAAAATCCTGCAATTTATAAATACAGTACTCAGAGACTGTTAACATTAACTACACAGTGCTCTTTAGATAAAGGCTAATTATTTCTCTGAGCACAATCGCACTACCCTGAAATAAACAAATTAATTATACATGACAATTTGTCATGGGTACATTCTACACAAAATTATTAATCATAAAATATTGTAAATGCAACTCTATCTTCATTCAGCTAAACCAAGGATTGAAGTAATCTGTAACAATAGCCTACATATTTCCTTAAAAAATCTCATTCCCTCTTTTTTCAAACAGACTTTCAGATTTACACTATGTCGAAATCTGGGCTTCTATTACACATCTGGCCTGTGTCATTGTCATGGGAAAAACATATGGCTTGGGTCAACTCCCCTATTTAAAGGCTATTCAGTTGACCTAAGGGCAAGGCTGCATCCAAGCTTTCATTCACATGTAGGATTAATGCTTCCAACTTTCTGTCATTGCACACCCCAAACAGGAACCCCCCTCCCTCTCTCATTCAGGCACTTTTACGATCAAGGACGCCTCTTACTATGCATTGTTTACTATAATGGACTGGCCAGATTTATGCTTGACCATGGTTTACAACATTAACTAGCTTACTTCTCTTGACCCAGAAAATCATCAATTCTGTCTTAAGGGTGATGCAATAGCTATGTCTTATGTCTGTATACACTCTTATTAAACTACCTTTTGCATCTACATTTACATTTTATTTACTACTCATTTCTTACATCTACATTTTTATTCCTATCTATATTTCCTTTTTTAATATTTATTAATGGGATCCAGGTGTTATTTATAAAAATCTTGACAATTAATAAACAAAACATTAATATATTTATATCCAAAACCATTTCACCCTGCATAAATTATATTTTACATATTGAATTTATTTATTTGACTCATATCCTACATATTTCTTTTGAGATGAAACACATGCACAAATTTGCATGCCAATTGTGATGAAATCATATACACGATTGCACAATGATTGTGACGAAATCACATGCAGTACTTTTGTGATGAAATCATGTGCATGATTCTACGATATTTGTGACAAAATCACATGCATAATTACACAACTTGTGAGAAATAAAAATTACAAACACCCAGTAAACAAAGTTCAGACATATTTAATGATTCGCACTAGTCACTCATTTATGCAAAGGTCATAGAGATGAATTGATCCGAGGATAGATGAGACTTACAAACGTTATGAAGACCTTTAATAAAGTAAACATGATGAATTAGTTCAAAGATAGATGAGACATGAGACTTACAAACGTTATGAATTAGTTCAAAGATAGATGAGACATGAGACTTACAAACGTTATGAATTAGTTCAAAGATAGATGAGACATGAGACTTACAAACGTTATGAATTAGTTCAAAGATAGATGAGACATGAGACTTACAAACGTTATGAATTAGTTCAAAGATAGATGAAGCATGAGACTTACAATCGTTATGAAGACCTTTAATATAGTAAACATGATTAATTAGTTTGAAGATAGATGAGACATGAGGCTTACAAACCTTATGAAGACATTTAATAAAGTAAACATGATGAATTAGTTCAAAGATAGATGAGACATGAGGCTTACAAACGTTATGAAGACATTTAATAAAGTAAACATGATGAATTAGTTCAAAGATAGATGAGACATGAGGCTTACAAACGTTATGAAGACATTTAATAAAGTAAACATGATGTATTAATTTGAAGATAGATGAGACACGAGGCTTACAAACGTTATGAAGACATTTAATAAAGTAAACATGATGAATTAGTTCAAAGATAGATGAGACATGAGACTTACAAACATTATGAAGACATTTAATAAAGTAAAAATAGAACGTGATGAATATATGTTATATGGTTACTTCACAACATTACATCCAAAGATTCCAACAAAAGTTAACATCAGAGTGCTACCAGCTAACATTCCAGCTGCACTGAGAACTTCAGCTTTAACTTCACTAGAGACCTTGGCCCTGATTAACCCTGGTCTACAGATACTGTCATTGAGCATTGCTAGACTGTCGCGAGAAACCCAGTTGGTCTAGAAGACAACGGAAAAGGATTGCAAACAGTAAGAATTTGTCTAACCAGCAAGAAGGCCTGTAACAGAGAGGTGACTTTTCAAACCTGGATAATACTGTTGGGGAGACTTGTATTGGTACGTGAATTTCACCAGTAATACGAGTTTCTGCCAAGTGGAGAAATCTTCGAACTGACGAATTAACAGAGTAATGAATGACTCAGTAGTTTAGTGCAACAAAGTTAAAAACTGACGTGTGCCTATAGTCATGGCTGAATGCACGCACATAATAGACTGAGTGTGTGAGGTGCCAGAAGTATGCCCATGTTATGTAAGAATTAGTGACCTATAATCCTAACTCCCTTCATTTGTGGATATGGGTCAACGTTGTTTACGTCAAACCAATTCTACTCAGATTTGAATTGTGAAATTCAAATCAAAATTTGATTTATGAATTTGAAAAATAGTAAAATTAATTAATATTAATTTAACTAATTACGTAATTAGCATTTTTCCATTACACTGATTCTTTTCTTTATAGTTTGTTTTTAGTGATTATAACAAAGATAATTTTCTTGATCATTTGATGACCTAGTAATTGTTCTAGGCAACGTATTAAAACTATTTCATTTATCCGACTGTATTATTTTCTAGTAATGGTTCTGGGAAATTAATATATGATTAATATTCTTAATTAAACTCTAGAGGAATAAACTTGAGAGATCTGTGAATCTCTGATATCTCGTCTTCAGTGTAAATTAATTGTTATTCTATTTGTAACTGATTTATTATTGTTCTTTCTTTTAATAAATTGTTATTATTTTACCTATCCACTCTTGTCATTCTGAAAAGGGCTAAATGTGTTAGAGATGACGGTGGGGGCTCGCCAGTGACGCAATACATGACGATAAAAGGCGGTCTAAACTGACACAATTCTTAGGGTATGTCCGTCATCTAGTTGGGGAGATAATTGTGAGGGCCGGATAACGACTTTGAGACTGACAAGAAAAGTTCAGCTAGGGCCGGTTATCTTGGACGAGTAACACCTGGGGAAAGGAAGCAATTAGTGATGTACTCCAGGGCTTGACTTGGTCACTCCCAGACCGCAGAAAGACAAAGACCATGTCGTGGACATAGTGTATGATTGCAGGAGAAATTGAATGTGGAAAGATAATTATTTAAAATTATGAATGTTATCACACATTAAGTAATCAGAGACACTACGCCCATTCACATAACTGGTGATTTGAGTTCTTTTGGTTTGGAAAGGATTTGCTAGGTTTTGTAGTGATGTTAGAGGGTCTGTGAGTATGAATATTTGTGTCTTGTACGGTGGGGTGTTTATTGCTAATGTTAATGCTTTAATGATTATAGACAATAGTAAGCAATCTCCAGTCATTATGCAGATGTAAATATAATGTGTGAAATGTAGGAGTTGCCTCTCTTTGGATAAAAGATTGTACAATATTGCCATACCGGGGAAAGGGAATGAACTCGAAAATTCGAAAATCTAATTAAACAATTTGTGCCAGTTTGTCATGACAATTACGTAATATTCATATATCATCAAAATAATTAAACAAAGTGGTATTGATGATGCTACGAAACATATCTGAATAATTACAAGAACACTTGTCTAGAGGTCTAGTTTTGTCGCGTAAACAAGGTTGCATGACTTCGAGTTAACACATTTCTAAAAAATCATTACATCTACCTCGTATTACGTAAAGTGTACATTATTAAAATAACAAAAACCAATGAATTACAGCAACAACATATATTAAGCCTGTAAACTGTTTCTCTTAAGCAGTCCGGTTATTTTTTGTGGGGATCTTTTCTGCAAGAAAACGGCGTGTAATATAGTTTAAGCTGCGGTGTGTTTTTTTTCATTTTGTTTGTATTTCATTCCCCAATCCCACGCATTAAATGACGGCACTCGTGTCTAAATTTAGCACTGCAGAAACTGTAAACGACAGGATTGACTGCGCAGTTAATGAAGTAACTTCGGACAGCGATTTGATGAAGATTGAAGACGACATATGACAAAGAATCACGAGACACATGTCGGCCCATTGTAGCTAAAGCGATGGTTAGATAAGGGAGATAATTAATGACAAATACAACAGTTAGCACGAGCATCATAAATGTTGTACTAGAAGGGATTTTTTTCACAGGCCCCAGTTTTGAAGGAGAACACTTCTGTTTAGTCTTTGGAATTTTTGACAGTTTTTGAGATGTCATAGTTGGATGCGAATTGTGATGAGTATGTGGAAAAGAAGTGTGTATGACTTTTTCTTCATAACTTGCAGTCACATTGGAATACTGAGTGGAATCTCCATCTCCAAAGTCTTTGAAATCAGACTCAAGTTCAGAGGTTGTGTGCCTTTGTTCTTTCTCGCTCGAAGCTGACGTAGAACTCTGTTCGAGTCGCTCCATATTGACTTTAGATTGAGTGATTGTATCGGCACTTCGGACTTGCAAGACAAAGGTCTTGTCAAATTTGCTTGAAGAACTTGTATCTGGAGAACTCTTTAAGGACGCCCCCTGTCCTCCCTTTTGTCTGGAACTTTTCTGATGCGTATTGCTGGACCTTTCGTGGACATAACAGTCGTTCCTGTTTTTTAATGCCACCGTGTCGTTGCTTTTGGCAGTTCGCTTCTTGTGAACCCATAGCTTGCGGGCAATACGAGTGTAACACACGACCAGGATGATTACGCAAATGACGAACGTCACAAGATTCAGCGCGTCGTAAGCTGCGAGAAACGCGGAACGTACGTACGCGTCATCAATCGTGCACCTCACACCCGTGACATTCGCAATACCTGTCTCGACGATTTGACGTCCGATAAGGATGACGTAAGGAATCGTAATGACAAGGGCCGCAACAATACTACCAGCGATAGCAGCGACCGTCGGGTGTTTTATGCATTGTTTTTTAAAAGGCTGGCAAATCTTGTGATGGCGATCAATGGCGACCGCTACCAGAATGAAGGATGAGGTCATTGATAAAAAGCTCTTCATGAACCTAATGAACTTACACACCTCTGGCAAGTCAAATGTGTAAAAATAGCGAACTTCCAAAATGTCTCCAGGAAGGGATATACTATTTGACAGCAGATCGCAGATGCTCATGGCTAAGATGTAAGTGCGTGTGGGATTCGGTTTGAACCTCTTATAATAGACGACAAAGACGAGAGTGTTACCGACCACTCCTGTTATCATCAATATGCCTGTATAGATGAGCGTGGGCAGCATTGACCATACCAGGCTGACGTTGATGTCGTCATTCTTATTATCGGATAGACTGTGCGCTGTCGTAGAGCTGTCGTTAGAAATAAAATTTGTAAATGTGAAGTTTCTGAAAGTAGTGAAAGAATCTGTAACAGACATTGTTGATATTCGATTATGTCTGTCTTGTAGTATTGAATGATTATTGGCTTAGTGAAGGAAAAGGTACTTTAAACTACTTTACTATTTCTATGAAAACCGTTGAAATAATGTGAAAATTATCTTAGTGTGATGTTTAAGTGCAATTTCAAATTAACTATAACTGCAGCTTCTATAATTTGACTCCCACTTGTGTACAATGTTCGGTGTGTTCATATTTGCGCAGTGTTGGAAGTAGTCACTGCTATATAAAGGCTGCGGTTTGCATTTTGTGACGCCTAAAACCAAACGAAGAAGTTGTGTTTTTAAAGTTGGAACTGCTCATCAAATAAAAGTAACTTTTAAACGATTATCTTGATTGCTCACAAAGGTAGACGGACGATACTAGGTGTCTTTACATCTGACACCTCTAGGTGTGATCACGTCTGCAGAATGCAAGGTGTATTCACTTCTGCACAATGATGTGTGGGTTCATTTAATCACAATAATGAGTGGGTTCACTTAAGCACAATGATGAGTGGGTTCACTTAAGCACAATGATGAGTGGGTTCACTTAAGCACAATGATGAGTGGGCTCACTTCTGCACAATTATGAGAGGGTTCACTTAAGCAGAATGATGAGAGGGTTCGCTTACACAGATTTCTGGATATGCTTACGTCTGCACAATGATGTGTGTTTAATTCTGCACAATGCCGAAAGCGTTCACGTTTGCACAATGTTGGTTGTGTTCACTTCTGCTCAATGTTGGATATATTTACTTCTGCATACACTTTGTTTACTTCCGCACAATGCTGGTAGTGTTCACTTCCGGACAATACTGAATATGTTTACTTGTATACATTACCAGATGTACTCATTCATAAGCACCGCCTGCTTTTGCATTTGTGACATTCTGCAACCAGTTGTAAAATAATACTTTTTAAAAAATGTGCAAAATGTCAACTTTTGAACAAATTATTATGGTTTCTTTTACGATGGTAGTGTCACTCTTCCAACCACCCCCATCCCGCCTCTGCTATTGAGGAAGATTGTCAATAAAGATATAGTGGCACGTTTGTAATCTAGCTCTGTTTTGTAATCTAGCTCTGTTTTGCTACTAGCATGCTTTCTTTCTTTTCATGACTGGGAAAATCTGGAATATTCTCATATCCCCCACTTAGATCTTCTCAGAAAAATTAAAGAAGAAATACCTTTTTTTTTTTTTTTTGGGGGGGGGGGATAATTATAAGGATTGTTATGACCTAGATATTTAGCTACCTAATGTAACCAGGGGTGTAAGTTTACTCTTTCATTACTTATTCAAGAGACCCTTTAGTTCATCAAACTTATCGATCGGTCTGGTGTATGACAAGTCAGGTCAATTTGTGGCTTAGTTCGTGCCGAATGTGGATGAAAGAAGAATGCGTGGGGTACAGATGGCCAACATGTGTGGATATATATATATAGATATATATATATATATGTTTAATTGCATTAAAATAGCATTGAGTAATATATATATATATATATATATATATATATATATATATATATATATATATATATATATATATATATATTACTCAATGCTATTTTAATGCAATTAAACATTATGTATGATATATAGAGTAAATCAGAAATTAAGGAATTCAGTAATATTTTATTTTAATTATATTATTCTGTAAAATATAAGTAAACACAATCAATTTTCCGAACGAATAAGTATACAATAAATATAAATGCAAAATTCAATAAGAAGAAGGAAAGCATTTAATATTAATTAGGTAATAATATTTCTGACAATAATATTACATAATATTAGAAACAATACTTTAAAACTTAATTGTAATGTGTGCTATATTGTATATCTTATCAAATACAAATTGTTGAGGTTACCAAGCTGTTGTTTGCAAATGATGTACTTGTAAAATATTGATAATCGTCTTCTTATTGATTTCAATTTATATACAAGAACAAAAATGAAAGCAGCGTTTGGGCTGTTTAAATGTTTAACTCTGATAGAAATAAATGTTTAACTCTATTAAAAATAAGTGTTTAACTCTGATAGAAATACGTGTTTAACTCTGATAGAAATAAGTGTTTAACTCTGATAGAAATAAGTGTTTAACTCTGATAGAAATAAGTGTTTAACTCTGATAGAAATAAGTGTTTAACTCTGATAGAAATAAGTGTTTAACTATGATAGAAATAAGTGTTTAACTCTGATAGAAATAGGTGTTTAACTCTGATAGAAATAAGTAAAGAAGCGAAATTTCAATGCGTTCGTGATCTCTCAAGAAAACTTCCATGTTTCAGGAAAGGCAGATTTTTGTACTTCCTACATGAAAGTACACTATTAATAAATTATGGAGATATTTAATGTTCATTTTGTTTTAATTGTGCAGAATATATAATGACTTCAGAATTTTATACTCGTCAACGTTACAAAAAGGTTAAATATGTGGAACATACTCACTCACTCTTCATGTTGAGAACAGCTTCTAATCAGAGCCAAGCCAATAGTGAAATGCTATTGTTTCACACAAATTACTTCAACTTTACCGTCAATTACACTGTGATAATTACGTCCCGTCCAAATTTGAGAGCGTTATAAGACTTTCTGATCAGCTTATTACATATGTCGTGATTGATACCAGTAATCCACCAGCGCCAAGCCATTATTAGTAATACATACTACTTCCGGAAATATAAATATGTGAAGAACGACAGAAACAAAGTATCCAACACCAGTCCATTGTTAGTAATGCATACTACTTCCGGAAATATAAATATGTGAAGAACGACAGAAACAAAGTCTCCAACACCAGTCCATTGTTAGTAATACATACTACTTCCGGAAATATAAATATGTGAAGAACGACAGAAACAAAGTCTCCAACACCAGTCCATTGTTAAGTAATATTGTCATATGATGGGAAATATTCACACATGTTTCATATAAATTTCCATGTCATCCACAACTTTAATTGTAACGCTATTTGTAACTCGTATGATGTGGATATTACATACTGCTTATTTTGGAAGTGAGGTCCAGAACGAACGGGTGTGATACGTGGGGCAGATTTATTGACCGGTGTTTTGGCATTTGCGTTACTGGAGGAGTGGGCAGCTAGTGTTTGTTTTAAGTGTGTTATGACCAGTAAGCCACTTGGCAGTAATTCATGCGGGTGCGGGTGTCCGGGCATACAAAGGAGACTGTTCTTACCGGGCCGGCAGAGGTAGGTTGGAGGTGCGGGGAAAGTCATAAATAGTATTAGCTCTAGGTGAATTTGAAAGTCATCAATAGTGTTAGGTCTATGTGAATTTGAAAGTCATCAATAGTATTAGCTCTAGGTGAATTTAAAAGTCATAAATACTATTAGCTCTAGGTGAATTTGAAAGTCATAAATACTATTAGCTCTAGGTGAATTTGACTGGACCGAGAGGTAGTAGAAACATGTATGGTTACAGGATTTTATTATGTACTCATTTTGCCAATCGTCTCTTGTGGTAAGCATTTAAGACTGGGTCCCTCCCTATTTGGAGTAATCCCTGGCTAGATAAGGTATTGTGTGAATGGTTAGGTTTTGTTAGGATGCTTTGCTTTGTTTTGAACATGTTAACCTTTATTTCTTTCAGAAACGTAGCACTTATTAATGGAGTAATTGACAAGACATTTAGACTCAACAATTACTTGTGTGTCAGGATGTTTGGTTTCATCTTGATTTCAACTGGGATTTGGAATCTTTTCCTGGTATGATGTCATGTCGTATTGCGAATCTACCAGTGTGTGTACGTCACAATCACAGTGAGATAAGTTGAGTTCGTGAACGTGACTACAGTGTGGCTTGAACTTGGCATGAAGAAGATGAAGAAGAAAGAAAAAAATAGTTTTATTTTTAAGAATATTATATATACTTAATGTTTATAATGTATCTTCTTTAACTTATTCCTGTTGTATTTAACTGTTAAGCAATTAAGGTAACAGTGCACACTCTTCTCCAAGGTTTTATTCATTTATTTACCCTACTTCCTTTTTTCATTAAAGACAAATAAAACCATTTCACTCAGATCATGTCATATATAACTTGAAACTTAAAACAGATGTCTATATGTGCATGTGTGTGTGGTGTGTGTGTGTGTGTGTGTGTGTGTGTGTGTGTTTGAGTGTTTATATGTACGTATGTATGTATTACGCATTTATGTATGTAAATATTTATTTATGTATGAATGTATGTATGTTTGTATGTGTGTATGTATGTATGTATGAATGAATGAAAGCATGTTTGTTTATATGCATGTATGAATATATATACGTGTGTGTATGTATTTATGTGTGTATATAACACCAGACATATTCACATTGTAATTTGCAGCACATGTAAAAACTTATTATCAACATATTATTTTCAAGTTCCATTTATTAATTAACATTTTAATAAGTTAAATAATTTTATAATTTCAATACATTCATATACACTCGGAGTAAACTATATTAAATAATTGTCATTTTAATATTACTTCCAATAAAACGGTCACACTCATCACGATTAAATCTACACAGACATATTTTTATTTTAATGTCATGGTTGAACTAAAGAATTAACAAGAATGTGTCTAATATTAAATAATTAGACAAGAAATAAACTTGTGGGATTTAAAACGTTGAGAAAACCTTTGATACACGGCTTTTATATTCTCCAATAAGCTGAATGTTTACAGAAATTCTTTATGTTAAAATAAAGAAAATTAATCAACATAAAGAATTAATTAACATACAAAATAAACAAATAAAGCGAAATATGGAAAATACAATTATATACCAGATTACTAAGCAGGTACTACTGAGTCCAAGAGCAAAATACTAATTTACACCCCAGCATCACGAGGAAAATGTATTTATTTCCAAACTATGTCAAACCTATCATGTTCCTCATTACAAACACATCTATTTATACATTATTTGTATATTTTATGTACTTTGTTATTTTACAAACATGATCCAGTGCCTAAAATAACTATTAACACATTTTGTTTATAAAAATAAAGTGTATTCTAAATAATACATAAAGCCAAGCTTGTCTGATAGCTACGTAATGGAAATCCAAATCTCCATGCGTTCCATGACCTATTTATATAGCTGTTAAACGTTAAATTTATTACTCTTTATAAATAAAATTGTAAAGGAATGCCAATATTAGAAAATAAAAGTATACCAATGATTGCAAACGTTTTATGACAATTCGAATTGCATATCTATTCATAAAGCTTATGGCAAATTTATGTATGCATATGAAACTAATAGAGTGACCTTGCTAGTTATCGAGAGATCGTTGTAATATGTTCGCTACGTCCTCAAAAACTTAAACGTATTCTGTTTAAATTCCTTTTATAATAAAGACCTATAAACAAAGAAAAGAGAATTGATTCATTAGTAATTATTATTTAAGTCAGATTAGATATACTAATCTCACTTTGAAAGTTCTTGATAGATTGAGAATTGATGGTGAAATTGATGGTGAAATTGATGGTGAAATTGATGGTGGAATTGATGGTGGAATTGTAATGGTGGCGACGGAGTAGAGTTAGGGTGTTGATGATGTTCATGATGACTTACCTCAGGGTTAGATGTTGATATAAAGGTACACATATCTAATATGAAAGCTTGAAACGTGTGGCATAATTGAAAGAAGCTTAGCTCGACATTAGGCAAAATTTGCATGAAAATGGTTACCTATAAATAGTGTGATAAGAGAAAAATAAGAATCGCATCCAGCAATGTTTACATTGTTCGGGTATTTATGGAGATAATTGGCAAATGGACAAACCTTTCGGCTTAGGTACATAATGATACGACATGATTATAATCATATGCTCAGGGGTGGGGTGGGGCGGTGGTATTATAGACTGGACAGCAAACAAGATCAATGAACTGGATAGGAAAGTTAGAAATCTGTTCACGCCCTACACCCAAAAGCTGTAGATATATTGCGTCTCTGAAAATGTGTGATAAAGAACTCGTGTGTTATATGATTTCAGTTATTCGTTTTACAAGAGCTATCGTTGTCCATTTTCATTAATTTGAAATATTTCTTGTGATTAAGGCTATGAGAGCCTTTATAAGTTTTTAATCTAGCATATATAGACTTACTTTCTATACCAAAGCGGATTGGATCACATTTCTGTAGCCTTGCATTGAAATGATTCACGGATTGTTCTACTGTATTCCTATACAGAGACGTATCAAGGTTTGTTCTACTGTAGTTTTATACAGACACGCATCAAGGATTGTTCAACTGTAGTCTTATACAGACACGCATCAAGGATTGTTCTACTGTATTCCTATACAGAGACGTATCAAGGTTTGTTCTACTGTAGTCTTATACAGACACGCATCAAGGATTGTTCAACTGTAGTCTTATACAGAGACGTATCAAGGATTGTTCTACTGTAGTCTTATACAGAGACGAATCAAGGATTGTTCTACTGTAGCTTTGTATACACAGCATCGTGTCGTGAGATGTCCGTCTGATCAAGAGAAGAATATTCTGCATCTTGATTTAGATTTGGCTGAATTACGTCCATTTCAGAACTCAATTTAGACAACCTACTTCCGGTCTCAAGTTGTTGTCCAATGGATGTACATTGGTCTTTCTCCTTTTCCAGAACAAAATACTGACCATTGTTTTCCAGAACCTTTTTGGCGTAGACATTCTCTTCCCCGTTTTCCAGAATAAAATATTGATTATTCTTTCCTGCCGCTTCCTTCAGAGACAATTGGTCGTGTTCACTTTCAAGAGTAAAATAACGGTCGTTCTTCCCTGCTTCCTTCTTCAAAGAAGTTTGATTGTGTTCATTTTCCAGAATGAAATACTTCGGATTATCTGTCGTTGAAGTTGTGTCTGCATCTGCCGCCAAACTGTGAGCACCTTGCGGTGCTAATTTACTTCCGGTGCCCTCTGTTGGCTGTAACTGTTTAGCCAAAGAATAACATTCCTCGAGGACAGGTGCATTTGGAAACTTCCGGTCGGCGTTGTCGTTAGGCATGTCCTGAACTACAGAGTAAATATCAATGGAAGAAGTTGACTTTAGGGTTGGCGCTTTGTCAACATTTTCTTTGGCTAAAGAACGATATACGTGTTCGTTAGTGGCTGACGTCACATCGGGAACATCGTAGGGGTTTACCTGGCTCTGCAAAACAAGAAACAAATCAAGTAATATTCTCTATAAAACTTAAACTAAAACTATGCGTCACTCAAATCAGGGGCATCGATCTGGGTAACTAGACAGAACCATTCCTATAGACATGTGAACATGTGGCGTTTTTTCCGAGAATGAGCGAGAGGAAATAGCAGGTGCCTTTGTCTCTGTTCAACTGAATGCACACAATGCACTACCTTCGATTGGAAGAACATGGTGCAAATGCTGTTATAACAAGGATGAAAGTTGTGGGTAAGGATATGGTAATGACGTAACGAACTCTAGATCTACAGCAACATGAACTAGCATGCTGCTATGTGCTATGAAGCGAGAATAGCAACTCTGCAGAGTAAACACCAAATTTATGTTTACAGATTCCGACCTATGACCTGATAAAAGTAGAACGAGTCTGATTGACACAGAATAATACAACTGTTATTGAACGCAACAACTAAAATTAACTTGATTGCCTAGTACCCTGACCCACGTCACTGTAGGAGTATAGGCCATTTGGAAAGAATAGAAGAGCATAACACGTCTGATCTTTGCAATAGTGACTTCTGCTAGTTTAAAAGGAATTCTGGCTACAGGTTAACTTGACCTTGCTCACATTCCTTTCTGCAATGTCCATATTCTTTAAAAATACTCTGTCTGCTCAGACATGTTAAGATAACTACTGTTAAAATTACTTCTGTTTTATAAATCGTCGGTTGTTTGATAAATAAATAAATAATATCCTGCCTTTCATAGCGTCCTTACATCATGATATTATATTTTAATATTTTACCGTATGCTACCTTACCTAACTTTTACAATATTATATAATACTTCATCTAGTGTTTATTTTAACCGCTTACATTTCATCGCAAACCATTTCAACTCATATCACATTTTGCCTTGATTCCATTGTTGTATCTTGTATTGTGGAAATTATAGCACACTTTGTGCTATTTATAGAAGAATTAAAACTAATTAAGAAAGAAGAGACTCACATCTCTAATATCTTCAGAATTTCCAAGCGTTGGTTTACCATCGGCATCTAAAAAACTTTCCCTGTAAAACAAAACAAAAATGAGTTTAAAATCTAAGACGTGACAATATATCAATGCATGTAATCACTGTGATAATAATGGTAATTCAAATTGTGAACTAATTACTTTCGATGTAATCCTACATATAATTACGCATTTACAATTTATACTTGTGGGAAATATAAATTAAACTAGTTTAAAACTAAACTCCTTAAACGCCTTTACTTCTTGTAAACGTCTGATGACTGATAATCACTGACCGCCGAGTTCTTCGCAATGGAAAGAGAGATGAAATGAGAAAGATGTATTAGGGATTGAAAGAAACAGAAATGGAGAAGGTGTATTGAAGAGTCAGCGAAGGAAGGAGAGATGTATTGAGGATTGAGATTGAAACAAGATAGTTTCATTGAGGATAGAGATTGAAACAAGAGAGTTTCATTGAGGATTGAGATTGAAACAAGAGAGTTTCATTGAGGATTAAGATTGAAACAAGAGAGTTTCATTGAGGATAGAGATTGAAACAAGAGAGTTTCATTGAGGATTGAGATTGAAACAAGAGAGTCTCATTGAGGATTGAGATTGAAACAAGATAGTTTCATTGAGGATTGAGATTGAAACAAGAGAGTTTCATTGAGGATTGAGATTGAAACAAGAGAGTTTCATTGAGGATTGAGATTGAAACAAGAGAGTTTCATTGAGGATTCAAAGAAAGAAGAAGGGAGATAGACGAATCGAGGCTTAAAAGAGAGAGGCAAAACACCTGTACCGTACACAAGTTAGTGTAGAAATTATAGCATCAGGCAGGCTAGACATCTGTACCGTATACAAGTTAGTGTAGAAATTATAGCATCAGGCAGGCTAGACATCTGTACCGTATACAAGTTAGTGTAGAAATTATAGCATTAGGCAGGCTAGACATCTGTACCGTATACAAGTACGCAGTCCAGATTTTGATAGTAAAAACTCGCCGTTAACAAAATAATCTTTACTTAGATCTAATGAATTTTGTTCTTGCGAATTACCTTCGAAGAAAATAATAATTTTTATGAAGAAACCATCGAAATTAAGACTAGAAGCATACTTTTGCTGACTTTAGTAGCAAGAAATATTTTTGAATCTGGATAATAAATATATAAGCAAATCTCTTTCTACATATTCCTAGAGATCCAACTAGATACATTATTAGTTTATTATAGGCAGGCCAGATTACATATCCCTAGAGACCCAGCTAGATAAATTATTAGTTTATTATAAGCGTGCTAGATTACACAAAATTGGTGTAATTTTGATCGCTTACTAAATTCCACATATTTTTCCTGGCAAGTGAAAGTCGGGCTTGGTCAATGCGATTCCATTGTAAGATAATTATCGTCAACTGGTCATAATGTCCAGTAAGCAGCATGAACAAAAGCCAGTGATAATTTACGATTGTAGACAAAGTTAGGAGTCATTATTTCCTTTCTCCATTTCGCTGTCTCTTCCTGAACAAATCAATTCATTTAATATCCATGTGTGTTACATTGATTTGTAAAGTTGAGAGAGTTTATGAAATAATTTCCCAACACGTTACCATTCAGTAACCCACGAAACAACTTCTAATAACTTAGAAACTCACACAAAATCAAATTTAGAACCAGGGAACGGTTTGAAATATATATTAACAAATATATGCTAAGATAATTTCAAAAGTCATTAAAGTGTGGGCGTGTAAGGGATGGGGGGCTTACTAACCTCGACTGAAGTCTTCGTTTGCGTCGGTACCAACAGAGGACTCCCGGAACTATTACAATGACTAAAGTCACAACCACCACGAAAATGACAACGACAGCAGTGCCCCAGGCATTCCCAATTAATGCTGAAAAAATGTGTCATATATAATTAGTGCCATTTCTGTGTGTTCTCTATATATGCATGCCTATGATGTATGTGATGCCTTTATATACGTGGGGATGTTTATATTTTATTTCAAACAGGGATTTAATAAAGCCAACTTTTAAAAATGTGCTTAGTATAGTTCATACATTCAGCAGTTCCATAATATGATACGGTTGCTGGTGTTGTAATTGATCTGTTGCCACCACTAACAGGGTATAAGCCTTTTTCAAAGATCAAAGAACATTTGTATTTATTTGCCCAAAGCCGTTGAATCAAGTTAACGCTACTGCAAGATTTATTTCGTATTGTGTATGAATGGTAATATGCGACAAGCATAAAGAAGAGAAAATATTTATTTTTAATTTAGAACATTTATTCAATGAAAGTTATTATCGCTTTGTCAGAATATAGTTAGCAAATTATGCAGAATTATTAAACATATTTTTCATAATTCTTAATCATTCATTTTATTAACTGTTTCTACTGTCTATATAATCTATGAGGAGACTTCCGTTATGCAACTAAGTTAGCCGATGCAATAAACTTGTTTACACGAAAGAGTTATGTGGAACAGGTCAGGGGTGAATGTAAAGTTGTTAGCCGGATAAGAGACGCCCTTATTTGGTCATTTGCGTTCCGTACCATGACTGTAGCGTTGTTCCGCCGGATGACCTCGATTCATTTATTTATTTGCCTGAGTGAATCGAATTCATCAGACGTGCAGACATTCGTACACAGTGCCCATTGTCCACTGGTAAACAGATCGCGTCCACCATTTTTGACCACGCCTAACTTCACATAGTGGTAAATATAATTGGTTTCTCTAGACCATATATTTCTCATTGTAAAACTATTGCATTTTTATACTATAAATATTGTGTAGAATATTTTTTGTGATTGCTATTTGCCAAATGATTGTTATATTTTTCTTACAGAAACTAAGTGGTATTAGCAACTGTTACACTTGTAAAATGATAAAGTAGAATAACTACGTGTATGTAGCCATATTCACACTGTTAATTTCTACCATGGGGGAGTGCTAATGACATTTAACACATGCTGCGTGAACCACGAGCTAAATTGTATTAGGATTATGATTGTACTATAATGGAGAAAAATATATTGTAAAGAAATCACCTATTCATTTAAAGACTTTCATTAATTTGAAACTATGAATTAACTAAAGCTAATCAGTGGAATTTGTAAAGAGTAATATATTGCTGTAGCCACAAAGCCCATATAATTGTTTATTGCAACACTATGCTGTAGCATGATATTATTCGTTACACCTGGTCTTAGGTCTTGATCTTGGGACAGAGGTTTGGAGCTTGGAAACCAGAGTCTTGAAGGACAGGACCCAGAGGAACTCCAACCCAATATCTTCAATACTGGAGGCATTGTCCACAGTCTACGTAAGGTGTCGTAAATGGACAGCAAGGGGCCGCTAGAAGATATTTGCTGCATGACGTCAGAACCGCACCGAACAATCAAATATATTTACGCTAATTGTGTGATCTATATTTATACAATTATTTCAAATGCATTTTGGATCTATAGGTGTTTGACAAAGTGAATTTCCCTCTCCCTCTTTTTAAAATTAAAATTGTCAGAGTAACCCGATCTTGGGCGCACATAATGGTGTAGTTTTGAAAGTGTCTGAGTTGACGTAAACAAGCTCAAGACAAGAATATTCTAGACTGCTGAGGTAATGCAATCTGAGTGAGTAGTTTTATATTATCCAATGATCATGATTTATGAGAACGAGACTAGCCAATGGACTGAAATTAAAGAATTCACTTGCTGTAGAAAATTCTATTCTCTAATCATGTTTGAATTTGAAGTGGAAGGAGAAAGTCTGACTTTGAAAGGCAGTCATTAGCTTGATAGTGAGTTAAAACTGACTGATTGAGAGAGAATGGACTTAGGAATATTTCATGCAGGTTTACTTTTGATATGTTATTTTTGTGTTTATGTAGAGATGTAACTAGGTGAGTTGACTTTTATTTCTACAAATGTTTGAACTAAGCTAACATTAGATATCAATATTTTCAGTTTTATTTATGTTCTACCATGTTTCATTGCAAGACGTAAAAATGTTAATTCCCTGTGTGTTATTTTAGGTTATGTCTGTGTGTGTGGTGTGTGTGTGTGTGTGTGTGTGTGTGTGTGTGTGTGTGTGTGTGTGTGTGTGTGTGTGTGTGTGTGTCAAAGTCATTTGTGAAAAATACATGCGGATTAAAGAAAAGGCTGAAAAGTCCTTACGAAGGATTGAAAGTGTAATATTAGTGTAGTTGTCGATGGCTGTGCTGATGGCAGTCCCAGTAACAGGCAAAACACTTGTCTCAGGTGACATAGTGCCTGCATTCTCATCTGTACAGCGAAATGTAAAAAAAAAACCAAATAATCAGTGCAGTCCTAGAGAATGGCACAAAACCCAGAAATGTTATTGGAGGAAATAACAGTACTAATGAATCAAAAATGTTAATGGAGATAATAGCAGTACTACAGGAATCAGAAATGTTAATGGAGATAATAACAGTACCACAGGAATCAGAAATGTTAATGGAGATAATAGCAGTACTACAGGAATCAGAAATGTTAATGGAGATAATAACAGTACCACAGGAATCAGAAATGTTAATGGAGATAATAACAGTACCACAGGAATCAGAAATGTTAATGGAGATAATAGCAGTACTACAGGAATCAGAAATGTTAATGGAGATAATAACAGTAGTACAGGAATCAGAAATGTTAATGGAGATAATAACAGTACTAAGGAATCAGAAATGTTAATGGAGATAATAGCAGTACTACAGGAGTAGAGCACATGGTAGATCGCTGATGTTCGGTCTTATGCATTCATTACATTGAATCGAAATAATATTTAACAGGATTATAAACCATAACGACTGTAACATGATTATAAACCATAACGACTGTAACATGATTATAAACCGTAACGACTGTAACATGATTATAAACCGTAACGACTGTAACATGATTATAAACCATAACGACTGTAACATGATTATAAACCATAACGACTGTAACATGATTATAAACCATAACGACTGTAACATGATTATAAACCATAACGACTGTAACATAATTATAAACCCGTTGTCGTGCTAATACCCGGATAGTAAAATTGAGAACGGGTACCCGTGGTTAATCGGCCGTTATGTCTTTACACGATTTAGCACACTCCCCCTCCGGTCACACTCGCCTCCAGCCCGTAGAAGGCGGCTGCTAAATCGTTCCAGCCCTGGGTTGGCTTACGCGCTGTACCTAGATCTAATTATTTATGACATAGATCACCAATCACCATAGCTCGCGCCCTTTCTTTTCGCTTGTGGTTGTTGTGCTCGTAAACAAGTGTAACATGCTATTGATGTTAATACGACTTCAGCAAACAAACTTGTCAATAAATTAAATAATAACGTAATATTTCTAATATGAGGAATACATCGTCTGTGTGGAGTTAGGACAAGTGATTGGATAGTGACATGAAATTCAATCTGCGAAGGGCGATTGAACTTGATGTCCTATTTTTAAATACGTTATTGTTGTTGATATTTTATTTAGTTTTAGTTTACCCTAGTTTATGTAATGATTGATAATATTAAAAATAAAAGTTTGCCTTGTACATATAAAGATCTAACTAATAGTAAGTCACTAGATGCATACCTTTGACTACTGTGTGAAATAGAGCGCATGCTTAATGGTTAAGTAGCTTTGTGTAAAGATCGCGAGATGCGGTGGAGATTATGCTAATTTTCGAAAATTTGGACGGGTACCCGGGCACTATTTTAGAAAGAAATTGTCAGCCCTAATTATAAACCATAAGGACTGTAACATGATTATAAACCATAACGACTGCCATGTGTGCTTGTACGAATTTTGTTCCAGGTGTTAAACAAGAATTCAGACTGAAATAAACTACATGTGCTCACGCAGGGTTTCAGTGCAGCATTATTCAATATGTCCAAACATAAATGTTGTTGATTCTAAACTTGTTTATTCGACTCTGTTTCAAAATGCACAAACCATAGTTCATCTTATATAACCTAAGGCATACCCAAACTGATGAAGACATTTCATTGGAATTTAAAGCATTTATATCTTCTTTCTCTTTGTACAATCAATGAAATAGATAGATAGATAGATAGATAGATAGATAGATAGATAGATAGATAGATAGATAGATAGATAGATAGATAGATAGATAGATAAATAAATAAATACAAATACATCCATAAATATAAAAAATAATATGCAATTCTCTGTTCTATAATAAATTCTGCTACAAAATTTAAATATTCACTCTTTTATCTATAGACTGAAAATAATAATTGTTGTAGAATCTTACCACATTTGGTTTGAACACAATCTTCTGATAAAACGCTGCAAAAATAAAATGAAAGTTTAACAGGTTATAACATTGCTATTATTATTGTCGGTTTATTCATAAACGTACAATTTTATTTCTTCAAGAAATTTCTAAGTAATTCTACTAGATAGAGTGCGGTATGAAAGTCTTCAAGCCGAAAATCAGGAAACAGTCAGAATGCTATAAGTGTAAGGAGAGAAATGAGCAAGGAAAAGACAAAACAAAGCCGTTAACTGAAGAATATTATTCTAATAATGTTTTATGAAACATTGTTTTATACCGTAATACTCATATATATCCTAATTTAACCTGGTGTATTTTCCTTGATACATGACATATTTGTTCTCCGGAATTTATTTGTTTATCGCAGAGATGGACAAGTTATATATATATATATATATATATATGCTTGTGTGTGTGTGTGTGTGTGTGTGTGTGTGTGTGTGTGTGTGTGTGTTTATATTAATGTCCTTAGCAAGAAAACTACGTATTTTACTTACATTCAAGTTTTTTTTAAATTGTACTTTTGTTTGTTTGTCTGTTTATCTGTTTATTATTAATCTTTCATACTTAATTTCAGTTGATGATAATCTTAATTTTATTTTATTAATGATCATCCAACAGACACCTCTCGCCTCTCACTTGGCGGATATTTTGGCGTTGTAAACGTTTTCACAGTTCCACAACATAAAAAAACATTTACAGTTTAGTTAGCATTCTATGGTGAGGTAAATAAATTGAATTGAAATAAAACTTACATTTTACAAACGTCTTTCTGATTTATTTTCACTCTACATGTCTTCTCTTTGTTGATACAGGAACCTGCAGGAATTTATATTCATGTATTATGTATTATTAAGGAAAAACTGGGCGTTACAAGAGCACAGAAATGCAACTGATCTAAACACACATCTTGACAGTCTTTGACATAACCTCTTCCCCGATTTGTAATTGACAACTCGAAGAATACTAATAACCCCAGCCAAAGGAATGGACACTAAAGCCAATACCGTGAGCTAAGGAGCGTTGAAAATGGTCGCCTGTACATTTTCCACTCTGAACTGTGATTGCGTTCCAGTCATAAGAGAGAGAGAGAGGGCATTCATCCGTCTATGCTACAACTAGTTATTCATTGACAAACTTGTAACTGTATATGCCAGTTTTAAGATACATTTTTATTGTGGAATTTTATAGTTACGTCAAATATTTAAGTAGATTGTTTTTCTTTGTTTCTCTCTTTCTCTTATTTATCTTGTTTATATCTCTGTTTAAGAGCCTTAGTCGCATTGATTACAGCTATAAATGTTAGCGAGTTACCGATTAAAATAACAAAACCACGTGTAAGATGATTTTAACGGAAACAAGTGCCAGTTGTGCAAGACTAATCGTTTATCTATTAATTAAATGTTCTGGAATGTTATTTTGGAGTATTGGAATTATGAAAGCTGAAAACTTAATAAATTACTGCACTTGTCATTATAATGCAATTAACCGACTTGAAAAGATAATCAATTAGTGATATAGATATGTAGATTTGTGGAAATTATATTTGACTATTACACTGACCAGGCTTCGCATATTTAAATTATAAATATAAATAAAAGTAGCTATAAATAAATAAAAAGTATAGCTATAAATAAATAAAAAATAGCTATAAATAAATAAAAATCGCTATAAATAAATAAAAACCGCTATAAATAAATAAAAATAGCTATAAATAAATAGAAATAGCTATAAATAAATAGAAATAGCTGTAAATAAATAAAAATCGCTATAAATAAATAGAAATAGCTATAAATAAATAGAAATAGCTATAAATAAATAGAAATAGCTGTAAATAAATAAAAATAGCTATAAATAAATACAAAATAGCTGTAAATAAATACAAATAGCTATAAAGAAATAAAAATAAATATAAATAACTAATAATTGTGCATTCAGGCCACATCACTTCTACGACCGACTGCAGGACATGACAGAGAATGCCATCTGGTTAGCGGCATCAACCTTCAAGGCACAGTTGACTAAACTTCAACTGATTCAAGTCGCCGACTACCACTACGCAGAGATTAATCTAACGGTTGAGGGCGTTAAGGGAATCTTTAATGAAGAGACTACTGACAGAACACCTTCAGTTGCAAGAACTAATCACGGTCGATACAATTATTTATTTACAATGTGTGATACGGGACGCCACTTAGTTAATGATTATTAGTTAATCCTTCATAACTAAATTTCAAGTGATGAGAATATTAATTTTATTTTATTAATGATTATCCAACAGACACCACTCATGTCTCGCTTAGCGGATATTTTGGCGTTGTAAACGTTCTCTATTCCACAACATCAACCAACATTTACAACATATTCCACAACATCAACCAACATAAGGTTTCTGCAGTTGGAAAACCTCTTACTAAAGGAGAAGACAAATCCGACTTTAATCTATTTTTAGTGAGCCACCAGCAACCCACTTTCTTCTCCAACATAAGATATGAATATCAATATGCATAAGAAGGTCAATAAATGTATTAAATGAACAATCAAACATACCTATGACAAATACAATGAAATAGACAACTAAACAATATTCCATGAACCCACGTCCTGATAACTATTGTTTACAGTATCTCTTTACATATATGTAATAATAAAAAATATAATTACAGTTCTACAATAGAATCAATACAAATTGCAGGTTAATCCTATCAGAGAATAGAAATGGAGTTATTAGAGTTAATTGCGTTAATTTACATTACCTGGATTAAGTATTGTTTCAACAGTCTTTCACTGGCCTTTGCAACAATGTCACAGTGGCAAAATGTCTGTGTGACAGCACGTGTTTCCCACCTATGTGTATAAAACACTGACGAGTATTCATCTCAACCAACCTGGCACTTTCTTCTAATATCAGTTTCTTGAGCAGAACACAATCACAATGGTTCTGGTACTTCCCTGTACCGATGTACTTAGCATCCCTTGTTTTAGGTACATCAAGTAGGGGTGTAGCATACTACATTATGCTTACACATGCTGCAACAGACATTCCTGCACTTTCTGATCATATGACTCAATACCACAAATGCATAGAGGGTAACTGTAACCTTGAGACTTGAAGCTTGCAACTTGACACTCAAGATGTCAAATCAAGTCCAAAAAAAGAAGAAAGAAAAAGGCACTTGTTCCATGTAACATGTAATCAAGGAACAAGCCTAGCTTTTCCGTTTGTTACAATATAACTTCATTCTTTGTCACATGCCATCCTCAAACTTACAATTCTTGCAACATTATTAATTATCCCCATGCACACATGGTATAATAAATACAAAGTATCAAACAATGTCACATATTAATACACCACATGGGTGCAGCTTAGTTCAAACATTTGTAGTAGATAAATCAACTCACATAGTACATCTTTACATAAACGCAAGTATAACATATAGTACAAAAAGCATGAAATATTCCAAAGTCCATTCTCTCTCTATCAGTCAGTTAAACTCACCACTCAAGCTAATGACTGCCTTCAAGCTGGACTTCTCTATTCGTCACTCAAATTCAAAGTGAATAAAGGTTAGAATTCTTTACAGTAATTGAATTATTTAATCTAAGACCATTGGCTGGTCTCATTCTCATAAATAAAAACAATTGGAGAATAGAAAACTGCTCACTCAGTTTCATTAGGTCAGCGAATCTAGAATGTTCTTGCCTTAGGCTGTTTACTTCAAACTGAGACACTGAATAACACCATAAGTAGTGTCCAAGCTCGGGTCACTCTGACAATTTAGCAACTTATATAACAATTAATATTAAAGGGAGAGGCAAATTTACTCTGTCACATTATGCAGTCAATTATGAGTTAGTAAGTCAGGAAACCACTACACTATATAGAATGACAATAGTACGGTTATTTGGAAATGGTAAAATTCTCAGCATTTCACAATAGCTGTAACATCGTTACCACTATTATTATTGTTATTGCATATGGTACAATAACTTCCATCTTAAACTGTGTTCATATGTGCATGCTGTTAAAATGGAATGGTAGGAAAGGGTTGGAATGGAAGATGTTGGCTGAACTAAGAAGAACTAGTGCGTGTGAATTATGTTAGTGTGTGAAAGTATATTACTTAATGAAAATGTTATAAACGGACTCTTGCAGTAATTGATGCACTAGTGAAGTGGGCAGTTGAATAAGTGCGATAACTCTCACTATTATCAACCATTGTAGGTGTGAGTAGCTAGAGGCACTCGTACCTGATACATTACACAATAATATTAATGATATAATTTGATTATTAATCTTCAGATCACGTTCTAGCATGCTGGTAAGAAAATGCAGACTTCTCATTTCTTTCTAAATGTAATCAATATCTCTCTTCATGGTACTCACCAGTTATACGTACGGTGCATTTCTCCTTTCCAGAAACATATCTGCAATAAATAAATGCTATTTAAGTATTCAATATATTTTAAGCTTTTAACAGAAAACATAGGTAACGAAATATATTAATTCTGCTTTCCATTTTTACAATTTCGCAATAATTTGTAAGTAGCAATCAACTAAATAGTATTTTAATAAATGTACAGTAATCTAATACATTCATATACTACAATGGTGATAAAAAAATATTTTTCTCTATTGAAAATAAATTTCCATCTTTCATGTAATACACCTCACATGTTACTTTAAGTATTCAATATATTTTAAGCTTTCAGGGAAATACATAGCTAGCGAAATACATTAATGCCACTGCTGCAACTACCGCTACTAGCCACTAACTCTATGATGACCTACTACTGGTCGAAATGTGTTACGTTAAAATTGAAAATGTATTATCATATAATTGGTCGACAAATTCAAGCAGGTGAAATTCGCAACTCTGAACCATCGAACGGCAATGATATAAGTATACAAGAAAACAGTGATTTAAATGACTACAGAACTACCGTACGGCAATGATATAAGTATACTAGAAAACAGTGATTTAAATGACTACAGAACTACCGTACGCGATGCAGTAGTCTTTTATGACGTAGATTATCCTGCTCGAGGCATTTAATTGTGACAATAAACCCTGCAAGCCACAAAACTAACAACAAAATTGGATACATTAGAGGAAGCTTATAGACCAACATTTCGAGGAGAAATCAGTAAGCACCACGAAAATCTATAAACTTAAAAATAAATCTCGAAACGAATAATGACAAGAGATGGAGGGTACTATAACCTTTTTTTTTTTTTTATCAGAGAAGAGTGACGTATAGTCCAAGCCGTGACTGCAACAAATATTGCCTGACAGTTTTCATCTGATCTACACGAGAAGTAAACATAATTCAATCTGCAATTTAATCACTATGCTGAAATCCACTGACTTGTTCAGAACACAAATATAAATCATACTTACGCAATGCAAACACATTCGGGATTTCCTTTCTGATTCTCGCAGCAAACACCAGAAAAGGAAACTGTTACAACAATGTAGAAAATAATCCCACTTTAAACTATTATAAAATGAATACAAAATTAGTATTTAAGTTTCAAGAAGGAATCAGTTTGAATGGATTTGTCTTCTGAAATGTTGTCAATAATTAAGTCTTGCATTAAAAACACGCCTGGCTAAAATGCACTAATCCATTTTATTTGAAAGCTTTCCCATTGTAAGGAAACGTATTTACGTTATCTGTCCTTACTTTTCCATATTTTCCCCTTCATTGCTTATTTCAAAAATAATATTATCAAATATATACTCACCGCTTGTTGATGGGTTAGAAATGATTTTATTACAACATTTTCTGCAATAAAAGAAATATTATAGATAATTTTAATATCAACACGCGTTTTTCACAACATTTATTGTATGGAGGGAAAATACAGATCAAGATATAGTTTATAGAGCAAGTAAAAGAACATTTTGTATTTTTATATGTACGTTAGGACTGTAACAATTTAGAAGATAATAATATATTAGTTCTATTACTATCTCTCTCCCTTTCTTACATTGTCATTAATTTATTTCACTTGCTCACTCTCTCTTAGTGCTTCCAAACCCAATCGTTCTTGTTATATATATTTAAAATAGTTAGCATCCGGGCTTTTAGGACAATTAAAGAGCAATGAAAATATACCAGGCAAACACTTTTGCCAAGAACTCAAGCACACATTCTCTACGCGTTTCATAATGATTCATACTGATATTCGTTTATAGAAAAGAATAGAAAATATTATCTCAAGTGCAATCTCCACTGACTATATATCTCTATCCCGTTTATCTGTCTGTCTGCCCCAACCCACCCACACCTTTCTCTGTCTCCTTTGCCTTTCTCCTACTTCTCCTTTTAATATAATATATTTTGTTTTCTAAGAATGTTTCTATACCAGCAAAATCCAACTGCTGCATCGCGGGTCAAAGGCGGCCAGCATAAAATTATTGTGTGGCCCACATCCACACACAAAATATGTCTTTAATTATATAGTATAATTAATACTTTGAGTTTAGACTTAAGACGTCACGATGGAAAGCAATACTTAGCTGCCTACAGTCAGCGTCTGAAACCTCGCTCGATCTGAGGTAAAGTCCTCAGTTTCAACATTTCAATGAAATCTCATGAGATATCAGTTGTTGATTTCACAATAAAGAGCAGTTTGGGCAATACTCATTCGCTGCGTTTTTGTGTTTAAAGTTAGTATTCAAACTACATACTCATATAGTTTTGCATTGTCCATTAAGTGTGACGTCATGTATAACGAAACAGCTGAGAGATAACTAATGTGGTGCGTCCGTGTCTTGATAATTAAATCTGATAACAGCGCACTTAGCGAATTTTAATTTTTAATCCGCAAATGAACATGAACAGATACAGAAATATTCCTGAGATTATCTGAGTTTAAATGAAATGGGAAGAAGAATTTATATTTCTTGTGTCTGCAAACCTTCCAAGTAGCAAAGGCGTATTTTATTTTTCATTTAGCACCATTCGATTTTCGTCTAATTTTTACTGAGCTTTTATTTTTAATATTTATTTAATCATGAATGACACGCTGTCGCCACCCACCCTCCCTTCTCCGACAGGAGGGGAGAGGGATGGCTTGCCGGCTCCACGTAGGACTTGCATAAAGAGAATGACAAATCCACACACAGAATACCAAGATGTTTGTTTGGCTCGAATTTAATTCTGCGTGTAGGTTACGTATTGCCGACATGTTTGCATGTGTGCTTGCATACGGGTAGGGGTGAAGTGTAGACGGCACAGACGACACAACGTATAACAACGACAGCAACCACTCTTTCGAAACCATAGACAGGAGAAAGCCGCAATATCAGAGTACGAGTTCAAATTTATTGGTCTATAGGTTTCCTCTCACACGTTGGTTAGTCAGTCAGCCATCCACACTCGCACCCATGGGAAAGGGGGAAGAAAGAAGAAAGAAACATGATAAATGATGAATAAAATCAAAGAAATACAAAACTCAATTTCTTCATGCAGTACTACTTCTAACATTGCTTAGGCATTTTACAACATAATAGAACAGTCATTATTTCGGAGTTCTGGCGCCACACATCAATGTTCAATAATAATACACAAAGTTCAAAACAAATGTCATTTAACTTGCAAGCCTTTTCAATGGTTCCATCAATATCTTTTTACTTCAAGGTTTACTTCTAATTTTAGTTTAATGCTTAATTAAGATTCTAGTTTTAGTTTTAGGTTCTAGTTTATACTTATGTTTATGTGCTCTGAGATTTCCCTAATTAGTTAGAATTTTCTTTTACTCACATAGGTATTGTCACGTTCTCCTTGTTCTCTGCTCATATAATTCGTTACTCTCTCTTGTTCTCTGCTCGTATGGTTCGTTACTTTCTCTTGTGCTGGGCTCACATCGTTATCGGCTCTTTCTCCATGTGCTGGGCTCACATCGTTACACTTTCTTCTTGTGCTGGGGGGGTTTTGATGATACAACAAAAACATAGTCGACGTCTCGACCTGGCCGCTCTCACTGTTACGACGGCTGCTACACTTCACGCTCCCGTGCGCTTCTCTAGTTAGGCCTAATTTCTCAACTCTCCTTGCGTTCTCTCTTCCCTCTTCTTCTCTTCAATTTCTGCTCATTTCATCTCATCTCTTAACTTCGTTTCTCATCTCTTCTCTTCATCATAACTTCGTTTCTCATCTTCTCTTCTCTTAACTTCGTTTCTCATCTTCTCTTCTTCATAGCTTCGTTTCTCATCTTCTCTTCTCTTAACTTCGTTTCTCATCTTCTCTTCTCTTCTTCACAACGGCCAACCTTTGCCGTTCTCGGCGGTATGCCTCATGCATGACCGCTACTGCTTCCAACGATAGTTACTACCACTATGTAACATCTCGTTCTGCAACATATCCCGTGCGCAACAACGTTAGACTTCCACCAGGAATTTACCTTCTGCATGGAAAATAACCGATTGTCCGCGGTCTTTGACAGAGTCCAACCTGAGATGGCTATCTGATTTGATTTGGCCCATCTAAAAACTGCAACGGTCATTACGACGCGCCTCATCGCAGTCAGGTAGACTTTCTGGCACACTGATGCAGTGTCCAAGAATCCTCCTTCTGTTTTGCCTTCAGAATATCATAGAGTCTTCTTGATCCATAAAAGCAGGGAGAAACTCTAACAGGGGTGACCTTCACCCCTGTACAACACGCTACATTTTCCACGTTTCTCTTCCACGTTTCTCATCCGCCCCTGGCTCCGTCTCCTCTTTTATACACAAACTCTTGTACGTCACTTTCTATGAGATGACTAGAACACACCCCTCCTTCCAGCACAGACGCTATCCCCCATCCAACACTGCCCATTTACAACCAGCACTGTACGTGCTCACGAATATTCTCTGCCCATCCTGGCTACCTCTGGCGTCCAGTTCTATCAGTGCCAAAGTATCAAGTTCCCAGTTGACACTGTGATTTACGTATCCATTTAACCTCTAGCTAACTCTCAGAGCACACACTAAAATCTCAGAGCAAGCTGTCCTACTCCTATTTTATTTTAAAAACTATAGTTACTGGCAGCTCATGGCCACCTGGCAAGCAGTACACACACAGACCAACCTTTTTAACTTAGTACTACAAATATTAACTTTCCAATAACTCACCTTCTATTTCACTAAGTACTTTCACAAAACAATAGTAATTACACAATAGCAATATCAACTTAAACTACCAAAGATTTATAGTGGTGATTCTTACAATGATGTTTACATTTCAAAAACTCAGTCTGCCTCCGTCACGGACATAATTGGCGTCCTAGCACCTTCTCACGAACTTGGTACACTGGCCTGCCTTGTACCCTACTCTGACACAGATTTATGGGCGTGGGTTCCTGGCCACAGAGGGTCAAGCCAGCATTCTCTTGCAAGCTAATTATATCTTTTCCATTCCCCAACACGAACTTAAAGCTAATGTTTCCGACTTAGTTTTTCCCGTTGTTGACATATGGTCATTTTCACCCTGTCCCTCTTTTAATTAACTTAGCGGTTTCGTTCATAGTTTAAAGTTAGAAGTTACTTAGAGGGAGAGAAAAAAAATTATTAATATTTCTTGATCTTCGTGACACACGCGAACATTACATTTTTTGGTTTATGTAGGTTTCCGGATTGAATAATTTGGATACAATTGACTACTTGACGCACGAGTTTCTCTACATCTTCCCTCATTTCCTTTCGTCTCGTTCTTCTTCTCTAGTGCTAGTTGCTTAAGGTCTTCACTGTCTGATGAAGCTGCTCTTTCCTGCTATTTGATCTTTTAGAAATATGCTTACTCTTTCATTTAACCAATGTCAATTTTACTCTTTCATTTAACATTGTCAACTTATCTCGTTCATTTAACATTGTCAACTTTACTCTTTCATTTAACCAATGTCATCTTTACTCTTTCATTTAACCAATGTCATCTTTACTCTTTCATTTAACCAATGTCATCTTTACTCTTTCATTTAACCAATGTCAACTTTACTCTTTCATTTAACCAATGTCATCTTTACTCTTTCATTTAACCAATGTCAACTTTACTCTTTCATTTAACCAATGTCAACTTTACTTTGTACTTCTTTTACATTTGATTTGGATCGCTGTTGTATGCAGGACGGATGTCGATTGTTATTCATAAAATTCATGTA